>OY288292.1:50575696-51175696 GCA_958450335.1 Hibiscus tridactylites | reverse complement strand
TAAATAATGTTGAACTTGTAAGCTTTCCTAGTGTAGGTGCTGGATGTTGAACTATCGATTCCTACCGTTTATTATTGCCTCAGTTACTGTAATTAGTTTGTTAACACAAAATTGAAGTCGGATGCGTGAACTCTAATATCTAGCGGCCTGAACAGATTTTAGTTCACTCCATATGGTTAAACAAAATGGCAGTAGCTTTTCTCTGACCATCTAATTATGTGATAGATCGTCTCAACAAATCTTATTGGTTCTATTCTCTGCACTCGGGAAGCTATGCGCATCATGAAAAACCAGCCAAAGGTTGGCCACATTTTTAACATGGATGGAGCAGGTTCCGGGGGATCTAGCACTCCTTTGACTGCTGTGTAAGTTGTGATGTTCTGAAGTTGTTATATTAGTTAAGAGTGATGATTAATCGGATTTATATTCTCGAACTTCCAGATACGGTTCGACTAAGTGTGGTCTTAGGCAGCTTCACGTATCACTTCTGAAGGAATGCAAACGTTCTAAAGTCGGAATCCATACTGCATCTCCTGGCATGGTCCTTACTGATCTGCTCTTAAGGTATGTTGTCTTTCTCAGCTCATCGAAACTATTTCTGTACCTATTTGAATGTGTAATTTGACAATATAAACACGAGAGACACGGTTGCTCCGATTCTTATTAAGTGACGAGTGCCTCACTGTCTTTTTTGGTTTGCATGATTGGAAAACTTGATAAATTGTTCGATATTTGTTTTGCTCTTTTGCAGTGGCTCGACCTTAAAGAATAAGCAAATGTTTAACATCATCTGTGAGCTTCCTGAAACCGTTGCTAGAAGTCTAGTTCCACGATTGCGGGTTGTGAAGGGGACTGGGAAGGCCATCAACTACTTGACCCCACCTCGAATATTACTAGCTTTAGTCACTGCCTGGCTCCGACAAGGCCGCTGGTTTGATGAACAGGTACTTTTGATTCTTCGGCAATCACCAAGCACAGGCTACTTCTCGAAGTCGGTTGTAGTCCCGGTTTCGGGCTTTAAACTTTAAAGCCATCCTTAGCATGAATCCAAACTGTTGGGACATTCCATCCACTCCCACTTTCTCATTTCCTCTAAAACTGAATGCAAATCTGTGTATATGCAGGGTAGGGCCTTATATGCAGCAGAAGCAGACCGAATTCGGAACTGGGCTGAAAACCGTACCCGTTTCTCAATCACAGATGCAATGGATATGTACACAGAAAGCACTTTGGTGTCTGTATTCTCACTTTCGGTTGTTTGCGCCTTCATTATCCTTTCTAGCACGAGCAGCACCTTTCCCGGCACCTGAGACTTCTCGGTCCTGTGCTCGTAGAATTGATACGATACGATTCCCGCCATTTTATGGTTGGTTTTTCACCTGCAACCTCTCAGGACATGCATATATCTAACAGTTATACTTCTTAACATATAGTCATGTACTGTAAGTTACTGAATTGTAAGGAAACTAAGATCCTTATTTTGAATTATAATTAAAATTTAGATTATCTTTTATCAGAATGATTTCTTTCCATAACAGCCATTAGATTTTAGTACTCATATAAGTGTAGAACAACAACATTCAAATTCGAATTCGAAATCTTACATTATATAACATTGAATTTTCTCATCACCAAATTTAACCGCCGTTGGTTTTTAGTAAAGATATGGAGTTTCGTCGGCGTTGAGTGCTCCACGGCCGCTGCCGGCGCCCGCCAGCTTGAAAAATAACTGCCAAGTAATACTGCTGTTTTTTTAATCAAAACCCAGTTCTTCTCTCTGGAAAAAAACTTCTTAAAGATTTAATCTTTTTTTTGCTAACCAAAACTCATAAAGATTCAGTTTTTTTAGAGCTTTTTAATTTTTTCTGGGTTTTTTTAAAGAGTACAATGTCGTCAACTCCATCACCAGTGGCTTCTCCGGCCCCGAAATCACCACCTTCGACAAATTCTACTTCCCCTCCTCCGTCTTCCGCCGCAACCCCGCCGCCAACCGCCACCCCATCAGCTCCTCCGCCTTCGTCTCCCTCAACGTCATCGCCTCCGCCACCACCATTATCCTCCAGTTCTTCCCCTCCGCCTCCTCGTACATCGACTCCGCGGACTCCATCGCGGCCACCGCCTCCGAGAGACTCGGGGACTCCATCTCGTCCGTCGGCGCCGCCGTCAGAACTCATCGGGGTGACGACGGGAATGGTGATCGCGATAGCAATTGGGGGTGTGGCGATATTGTTGTTGTTGAGTTTGTTGTGTATATGTTGTAAGAAGAAGAGTAGAAGAAGAAGAGATGACGAAATTTATTACGTGCCTCCCACGCCACCTTCTGATCCTAAAGGTCAGATCTTTCCCTCCCCCATTGTTGTTGAGTTCTTTGTTTTCCATTAAAAATCTGAAATTTTGAGCCACAGTTTTGAATATTGATCCATATAGGATATTTGAATCATAAATTTGGTGTTTTTTTGGTATACATTTCTGTTTATGCTTTTGCATGTGCCTCTTTCTCCCACCAGATGAACAGCAGTATCGGCGGCAACAAAATCCTCCGCCGCCGCCTGTGAATCAATCCACTGCAGCACCTCCAAACCCCACTCCTCCACCAGTTATGGCATGGCGGCCTCAGCCAATGCCGCCGCCTCCACCACCCCCACCTTTCATGAGCAGCAGTGGAGGTTCTGGATCTAATTATTCGGGTTCCGAAATCCCACTTCCGCCGCCCTCGCCCGGCATTGCTTTAAGTTTTTCTAAGAGCAAATTTACCTATGATGAATTAGCAAGGGCAACAGATTGCTTCTCAGATGCAAACCTTCTTGGACAAGGCGGTTTCGGGTTTGTTCACCGCGGAGTTCTCCCGAATGGGAAACGAGTAGCTGTCAAGCAACTGAAGGCCGGAAGTGGACAAGGGGAGAGAGAGTTTCAGGCAGAAGTTGAGATTATTAGCCGTGTTCATCACAAACATCTTGTGTCATTGGTCGGATACTGCATTTCTGGGACAACAAGAATGCTTGTTTATGAGTTTGTTCCGAACAACTCTTTGGAGTTTCACTTGCACGGTAAGATACTCTAAGTTGCAGACGGTAATACGGTAATACTTGTTTGAATCATTGTGAATGCCGAGTATTGTTCGATTCATCCGGTAAAGTGATCTAATACAGAATGCTGATGATTCCAGGAAAGGGTCGACTTACAGTGGATTGGCCAACTCGGATGCGAATTGCTATAGGATCTGCGAAAGGACTGGCATATCTTCATGAAGATTGTATGCTTTTTTTTTTGCTCTGGATTTAGGATTGTAGCATCTTATTATTAATCGTTATCGATGTTTTCAGGTCATCCTAAGATCATTCATCGCGATATTAAGGCGGCTAATATTCTTTTGGATTACAAGTTTGAGGCTAAGGTATTGATTTGTTCTAACTTCTTAACACTTTAGCACTTGAAACGTAAACGAAATCCGAACAAACGCAACCAAAATGCAGGCATTGTTCTTTCTGAGTTAATTCATCTTGGTATTTTGGTCGCCCAAATCTGTATGTTTTCCTCCCACTACTGTCGTTGAGATGATGGACAAAAATGTTGTTTTCAGGTTGCCGATTTCGGACTGGCGAAGTTTTCTTCGGATTTCAACACTCATGTCTCTACTAGGGTGATGGGTACTTTTGGGTACGAAGACCTCTGCTTTCCGTTTTCAGGTTGTTTTCGATTTTCTCAATTCTCACTCTCTCCGACTCCAGGTATTTGGCTCCCGAGTACGCTTCAAGTGGAAAGCTCACGGACAAATCAGACGTTTTCTCTTTCGGGGTAATGCTGTTGGAATTGATCACTGGACACAGACCTGTCGGCTCGTCTTACATGGAAGACAGTTTGGTTGAGTGGGTTAGTTTTATCAATTTCGGTCTATGATTGTCCTCGCAATCACTCACAAGCACACATAATGTCATCTGTGTATTTTGTCTCTGGACCGGTTCCCGTACGGCATTCTGGATTCAGTTTCGTAGATTCTTTATTAAGTAACTCCGATTTGGCATTGCAGGCTAGGCCATTGCTCACACGAGCTTTGGATGATGGAAACTTTGATAGTCTGGCTGATCCTAAGTTACAAAAGGAATATAACCACAATGAGATGACTCGCGTGGTTGCTTGTGCTGCTGCTTGTGTTCGACATTCGGGAAGACGTCGACCACGTATGAGCCAGGTAACTGGTCTACCAAAATTTCTTTCAAATGCATTTTCTGAGCATTAAACAAGTAGACTAACCAAAACTGTAACCGAGCAGATTGTCCGTGCCATTGAAGGAGATGCATCATTGTCCGATCTCAATGAAAGCATGAAACCTGGAAAAAACAGTGTCTACAGCTCTTACGAAAGCTCTGAATACGATACAAGCCAGTACAATGAAGGCATGAAAAGGTTCAGGAGGACGGCCATGGGCACAGGCACAGGCACAGGCACAGAGGAATATGCTGCTAGTAACGAGTACAGTGAGCCCACCAGCGAATACGGATTATACCCTTCTGGCTCAAGCAACGAAGACCAAACCACCCGCGAAATGGAGATGCAGAAGTTAAAGAAAAACAGCCTAGGCTTCAGCGGAAATTCAACCTCGTGACACAACATACCTCGTTACTACAATGTAAAGCTCCCATCCTCCTTTCACATACTACATAAACTCGAATTGGCTTGTTTTTAGACCAAGGATTTTCATTGATTTTTGTGTTTTTAGTGATTTCGCACAAGTAAACGACGGAAACAGTTTGCTCGATTCTTCCGTTTGTTGTTAAATTCTTCCCTGTTAGCATTTCTTGCATTGCAATCTCTGTAGGTAGGTTGGATTCCTGTGGTCTGTGGGTTGCATCTCAAAACACAGAATCCATATTGGTAGATATAAACTGTAAACAATTTATATAGATTCAAGAACTGCATACCAGAATTTTCAGATAGGGTTTCGAGAGTTCATCCCAGTCGACATTTCGGGGATTCTGTTGTACACTTGAGACTCTGATCGGTAAAAAGAGAAGAAAAAAAATCACAATCTGCCTTGGCCTCCCCGTTCTTTCATCGAGGTAAAAGAAGTAAACTTCTGCTTCCAGGGAGCATCCTTTTGTTGTTCCATCCATGACAAAAAGGCGCTGTCTAACAAGCAGAAGATATTGACATAAAGGAGTTGGTATCTCACCGGAACGTATCGAAAATTTGCAACCTGAACGATTGGCCATATGCCACCTTCCAAAATCAAGGCCGGGAGGAAATCTCTCTTCACGTCTTCCTTCACTTGAGCAGCATTTTTGCCGGCGCAAAACCCCATATAAGTGAAAAACACAAACAAGTCAAAGGGGCCAAAAATAAGGCCATCCATTGCAACTTTGGCGGCAACGAACCTTGCTGACTTTGGGCGGAGTTGAAGCCTCGTCTTTATAAATTTGTCCAAGCCTTCATACCTATATGGAGAAAGGATTATGGCTGTAAGCAGCTGCCAGCATTACCGGTTCAAGATAGATAAGCAGCCAAGTATAGTTTTGCAGATAAACAAAAATCGGGCTGATTAAATCAAAGTAAAGAAGGGAAGCAGAAGAAGAAAAACAAACCAGAAGTGTCCAAGTGGTCCGACAAAGCCAAATCCAAATGTACTTGTGACAGCTACCCTTTTCCAGTTGACCTTAAATTCTTGAACTTCATCCTGCCAATTGAAACACTAATCATTGTCTTACTAGTGCAAAAGGAACTGTTTTACTCGGAATCCAGCTTCAGCACACATTCAAACGATGATAGAAACTTAGGAATATGTTTATTTGTCGATATCATTACACAAGAAGAATCAAACAGAAGAAATTGGTTGTTTAAAGTGTAAGAAAATTATCCTAAAGAACAAAACATGCACTAAATACTGGTTCACCTCTGACATACTAGAATACCTTAAAAGAGAAAGGTTAGCATTAAGTAGAGACCGCCGAGAGGGAAATGTGTCATTGAATTATGAAAAATCCAAAATTAGTTAGCCCGAATGCATGATACCAACAAAAAAAACCCTTAATATCGTCTGCTTAACCAAGATTATCTTGGTACAGAATTAGGAAACTATTTCTACAGTTCAATCAAGTAAACTTATAAGGAAGTATTTTTTATGCTTGCTACGAAACATGAGGTAACTGTAAACTGGTGTGAATGTGTCAGATGCATGAAACACAAACATCAACCAACTCTTATAAAACAACTATGTAGGGTGAAAAGTTATCTGATCAAAACCGCACAAACTTTGACAAATTCATATCGCCTAAGATTTATGATCGAATTTTGCAAATGGCAGAACAAACAAGGAAAAAAATCAAATTTATATCAAATACTAAGAAATGGACACCATAGCATCATTAAATCCATCGTTTCCATAAACCTTGGGCAATGCCAACTAACACACATTTGTGGCTTACTCGCAAGTAGATCAGCGCGAGCACGAAAAAGTTGAAACCGAAACAAAAGGAGGGCAGAACACATCAGACATGTTTTTCCTTAACAGCTCCACCTCAAGTGAATCCTTGTAGCACACTAGGATGTCTTGAGGACTTAAACTGCGCACCATTAACGGGTTTCGGAATATAATCACCAAAAACGAAAAAACATCGGAACCAATATCCAAATTCCAAGGTGCAAATATTAGCTTAGTTTGCATTACAGAAACGGAGACAAGCCAATTATGAAACTTTACCAGCTCTTCTGGAAATGCCATATGTTTTCAACACATTTCTCATGAGACATTGCTTTTATCAGATTGAATTTACATTACCACTTGAAAATCAACATTATCAAGTATCAACCAACATCAGCCAATCAAAGATAAGCTATGAGCATCAAAATGTGAATATAACCCAAACAAAAAACATCATTGAATATTGCAAAAACCCACAATAAATCAACATAAAACCTAAACATACAGATACCCAACAGCTCGTACAGATAAAATTTACGCATTTAAAGCTAAAATCAACAGGAAAATGGGATGGGAAAAAAGGGGTTTTTTCTGAGGATTTGGGGAAAAAGATGCTTACTTTATACTGAAGGCGTTGCTTAGCGGTGGAATGAGTAATGTATTGAGCAGCAATATCCCCAACGCCCCAAAGGAAACCCGAGCTGATGACTTGTGTTTTTACCGGATGAAGAGATAAACAGCTCTGGTACCATTTCCATATCCTCAACATTTTATCCAAAAAAAATACAGAAAATTGAAGAAATAAAATGGGAAGGGGTTTATTAAAGCTGCAAATGGGAGAAAATGGAGAATATTGACAGAGAAAATTTGGAACCCATTTCTTACTGGTGACGGCCTCGCCTGGAGGTGACTTGGAGTTTTGTGGGTGCTGACTTGGAGTGCTATTAAAACAAGGGTTTTAGGGACGTGTCTAACATACGGCATGGTACGGTGTTGTTATAATGAGATACCAACTGAAAATGTCATAAAATTTGAAAGATGAAACTAAAAATGTTATATTGTTTAATAACATTTTCAGTTAATGGTAAATATCGAAACTTTAACTTTGAGTATCGGAAGGGTTTTACTATTTGTTGCGGCTATTAATAAGATCTAGATAAATTAGTATCATTAATTTTTATTTTGTTTTTAATAAAATTGATTAAAATGTAATTAATTATTTCTTTATTTTTTAAAAATATTAACTGAATTTTATTAATAATTATGGAAGATGTCCCAATATAACGTATCTGGAAGAGAGAATAATAGGGACTAGTTCACTAAAATTTCATACAAACTCAAAGGTACAAAGAAAATTAAATACTTTTATAAAAAATAGTATACCAACAAAATTCAGATGCATTCCTGAAGGAGTGGTGAGTGAATCAAACTATAAGGCAGATTGCTCCGCTACCCATATATGATTACATCGACAAACAATCACCAACCGAGTGGGGAAAGATAGTTATATAACACGACATAATTAAAATTAAAAACTAGCGCTGTAAAAAAATTTGTACGAGCATCAAACGAACGCTAAGGTACACTAAATCGTACCAAAATGATAGATGAAACGAATTAAAAAGCAAAAAAAAATGTGTCACAAATGTAAAAGAAACATATTACTTAAGGATATAATTTTTTTATTAAAAATATGAAGAAAAAAAAACAAAAACATAATAAATCTCGGACACCAGACAAAAGTAAATAAAAAAGAGCCTACGGCTCAAGGTAGGACAGAGAAAAAACATAGTTGTTGAGAAAATATTAGCTAAACATAATTAGTTACCTCTTTGAAAAGTTGCGTTTAATCAATTTAGAGTCTTCAATATAATTAAACCCTAAAGTATAAATTATAAATCTTAAAACTCTAAATATTAAGTCATAAATTTTTTTAGGTAAGTTATTAATTATATTTTAATATATTATTAAAAAATAAAATAAAATATAATAATGGAAATTTATCTAATTCTTATTAATATGTCTTAAGGCTGCGTATAACAAAAACTTTAAAACAACTATTTTATTTTGTTTGTCATAATGTGATAAAATTATTTAGTTTCTGTCATCGACAAAAAAAATAGTGTAAAATTCATAAATCATCATTATTTTTTTAAGTTATAAAATACTTATTAAAATTTTAAAAGTTATATAATGGATATCATATTTACATGTTAAATTATTTTAGTCGTAATAGAAAAATTAATAAATTTATCTCTCATTATCTATATATTCTTTTAATTTAGTCTTATTTCTAATTAAAAATAAGACTAAATTGAAAAATGTGTAAATAATGAGGGGTAAATTTGTTAAGTTTTTTTGAATTAGAACTAAATAGATTTAATGTGTAAATATGAAAGATTAAATGTGCTATTATATAAATTTTATAACTATAATGTCGCCTCTTAACACATTTAACAGTTTAGTGATATTTTGTAACAAAAATTAAAGTTAAAAACTAATAATATAATTTTAAAAAATTTGGTAATTATTTTATAATTTTTGAGATAGTTCAGTGACCATGCGAACTTATAATAAAAATCAAGAGTTTACATGAACAAAAGGATGGACAAATCACCTAGTTATTATCTAATTTATGGGCTGAATGACTTGATTATTCAGGCGGCTGAAATTAACTTGAATAAAAATCTCAATCCTCTTTTTGGTGTATTTTTTCATGCCTTAATATTAAAGAATTACGAGTAAACTACATAAATGGTCACCAAATTTTACAGTAGATTTATTTTGGTCATCGTACTTTAAAAATATTCGATAAAGTCTTCCAATTTTTAGTTCGATTTCAATATAGTTACCGAACTTTTAGTTTGCTTTCAATATGGTCCCTCATGTTACATTCCGTTAAAAGCTAACGTTAGTTTTCGTTTTTCCTTAATAAAAAAATGGGTAAACTACACCAATCATCACTCAACTTTCTTCTCACTCTTATTTTGGTCATCTGAATTTAAATTTTTTTAATATAATAACTTAACTTTCGAATTGTTCATATTTTGGCCACTCTCAAATGACATGTTTATACAAATAGAAAAATTTGATTAATCCTTAAAAAATTATTTTGGTTAATTGATAAATTCAAATTATTCAATTCTCGATCTTATATTGTACCAATTAAATCGGATAATCGATTGACCAATTAATTAGAATATTGATTCGAGTAATATTTTTTTTACTTTGCTTATTAAAATATCAAATATGGTAAATTTAATAAGCAAAGTAATAAAATCATTACTCGAATTTTTTTAAGGATTAATAAAAAAATATTTGTATAACCATGTCATTTGAGAGTGACAAAAATATGAACTATTCAAAAGTTAAGTTATTAAATTGAAAATTGTTAAACTCTAGTGACCAAAATAGGAGTGAGAAGAAAGTTGAGTGATGATTGATGTAGTTTACCCATTTTTTATTAAAGAAAAACGAAAGCTAACGTCAACTTCTAACATAAGGTAACAAGAGGGACAGTATCGAAATTGAACTAAAAGTTGAGCGATCTTATCTAATATTTTAGAAGTACGGTGACCAAAATGAATCCGCTCTAAAAGTTCGGTGGCCATTTATGTAATTTACCCAAAAATTAAATTTCAAGTCTTAACCTTAAATTTTAAACCCTAATACACATTATCCACATTTTCTTAAATTTTAGTCATAGAACCCAACCTTAAATCTAATTCTTTTAATATGAGAACATAAATAAGGACACTAAAAGAGACAAAATATTTACGTTCCATTAACCTTAGTGATGAAAATAAAAATGTTGGAGACCATTAAGATAGTTAACTAATAATGGGTATGCAGATGCTCACTTCTTGTTGTTCAAGTGGTAAAAGATGATTAATTCATTCATATTACTTATGTTCGAGCACTAGTTATGCGCAATATATCTGATTCTTAATGTGATATTAAAAATGATAAATATTCTATACACAGGCGGTGGAAACTGAAAGTTTCCATAAGCACCTTAGTTTTAGGGTATAGAGAGTTAGTTTATGATATAGAGTTTAGGGGTTTAGTTGTAGGGGTTAGAATTTAGGGATAGTTGTTTCAATTTAAGGTTCAAGATTATAATTTAGGGTTTATGGGTTAAAACCTAAATCCTCACCATATTCCCCCAACCTATAAACCCTAAATTATAACCCTAAACCTTAAATTGAAATAACTATCCATGAATTCTAAACCCTTACACTTAAACCTCTAAACTCTATATCCTAAACTAACTCCCTATACCTTAAAATTAAGTCGTTTGTGGAAACTTTCAATTTCCACCGCCAGTTTATAAGATATTAATCTTATTAGAAATAGTTTAGAAATTGTTGAGCATTGTAGCAAAAGCTATCGTGGCAGCATCTGATTCCACAAATAATGTACCAAGTCATAAGTGGCAACAAAAATTTGACAGCCTTAAAAAACCCCATGCACAGAATCTGTTTGTGATAGTATTTTGTGGATAAGAATCTGTGTTGGATGTGGTAAACACAATCACCACTCACCCACTCCCCATTACACTCCAACACACTTCTTTCCCTATTTCAACTCCATTGGCACCTGTCTGAAATCTCTCTCTACTCGTCTTTGCCATGCAAAATCAGAACCCATTTCTCTAGAGAGGTATGACCAGCACTTTGTTTCAATTTAGGTTCTTGGTCTGTGTAAACATCTGCAGGTTTTAGTTTTAGTTTTAGTTTTAGTTTCAGGGTTTGGTCTGTCTTGGTCTTACTTTGCTTGTGTTGATGTGTGGTGAATTGCATTTTAATCTGTTTTTTTAGACTTTGTTCTTTTTCTGTATGTGATTGTTAATGGACTGGTAGATGCTGCAATTTCTTGGCTAAAACATGAATCAGTGTAGACTTTTGAATTGGGTGTTTTCTGTTTTCTACTTGGTTCTCTTTTTGGTTGCCCTACCCGTCTAATCCGAATTGTCTAATCCGAACCGACCCACGTCACACCTAACTGTGGTGGGTGATATCGAGCTGCTCACCAGTTGGACCAACCTCGTTAGTTCGTTCTACTTGGGTTCTTTTATGTTTCTGTTGTTTCTTTATTGGAATTGGATGATATAATATAACATTATCTTAGTTGGATAGGATGAATTAGGATGAATATTTGAATATTTTATGAATACATTTATGGTTATTATATTTGTCAAGTACCTACCTTCAGGGACGGACCGGACCTAGGACTTTAGGTTAGGGGGCGAACCTATAAATTTCTAGGGGGCGAACTTATAAAAGTTTAGGGGGGGACGAAAATAGATTTTTAATAGAAAATACATAGAAAAATTCTATGTTGCTCAGGTTCAGACTCCTTTTTCATGAAGTACTCGAGTCCGACACTTTGATATGTGTATACAATCTCCAAGGATGCTCCAAATATGTGAAAAAACTTGGTAAAATCTGACCATACCTACATTGGATACATAGCCGTGTCCGACACTTACACGCGTGTCTGAGTGACATACCTTTAAGCTATTAGAAGCACGGACTTCGTAAGAGATCGGAGTATTCATTGCCTTCTTGTGTAAGATGAAACATAAACCATTGCCAAATCTTAGTTTAGAGGTGTGCATCTAAAGAGAACTGTTTTATGTTCCATGCTATCCGTGGCATTCGGGAATTTTCTGCTCCTTGGATATGTTTGGAATCGACTTCCATGTACCGAGTTCGGTCGATTTAAGAATCTTGTCCTGTGGATATAAAAAAATCATTGTTGCTTAACTTATTTTGTATGATGCATAATGTTTTGATTTTGCTGCATTCCTATATGGTTCTATTTAGGAGAGGTTCTTCAGGTGTAATCTTTAAGCAGGGGAAAACGAGTCCGAAAACGAGTCTGAAAACAAGTTCTTCGCCCCCGAAATATGGCCTGGAAATGATTATATCTCCAATCTGACAAAAAGTTAGGTGCCGGTTTATTAGATGGTGAAGAGCGGCGAAGAAGGTTTGGATAGTGTGGCAAAGAGGAGGTCCATTCCCATGGTTACGCATCAGGAGGGAACAATCATGAGCAAGAAGCCGGTTAAAGCTTCGGCAGTTGCGGTATTGTTGTTTCGACTTTCGACTGTTTTTCTAATTGTTTCAGTTCTTTTTCCTTGTATGCATACCTACCTATATAAGCACATGCACGTTATGTGCATGGTAATGTTCAAATAATGATAGCTTTAAATGTAACAGGTACCCCATGTACATGAGAATGAACAATCACATTCAAGTACAGATTCCGAAGGTATATCAAAATGCGTTGTTTGCTCGGGAACGAATGGTTGCCGGACTGTTCGTGCAAGAACAAAACTAATGAATGTTCTGATCGAGAAAGGGAAGCCTCAAGAAGCTCAGTTTATTTTCAACAGCTTAGTGGAAGAAGGACACAAACCGACCCTCGTGACCTACACGGCTCTTGTGTCAGCATTAACCCGGCAGAAACGTTACAAATCCATCATTCCGCTTATGTCCGAAGTGGAAGAGAATGGTTTGAAGCCCGATTCGATTCTCTTCAATGCTATGATCAATGCCTTTTCAGAGTCTGGGAATGTGAAAGAAGCCATGAAAATCTTTCAGAAAATGAAGAAGACCGGATGCAAGGCTACGACCAGTACTTTCAATACCCTTATGAAAGGATATGGAAATATCGGGAAGGCCGAGGAATCATCTAAATTACTAGAGTTGATGTTGCAGGAAGAAAATGTGCAACCGAATGATAGAACGTATAATATTCTAATCAGGGCATGGTGCAACAAGCTGAACATAAAAGAAGCATGGAACGTGGTGTATAGAATGGTGGCGACCGGTATGCATCCCGATGTTGTCACTTACAATACAATAGCAAGAGCCTATGCCGAGACCAGGGAGACTTGTAGGGCAGAACAGATGATATTCGAGATGCAAAACAACAAAGTGGCTCCCAATGTGCGTACTTGCGGTATCATTGTGACCGGATATTGTAAGGAAGGTAATATGACGGAAGCTTTGAGGTTCGTGTATAGGATGAAGGAGCTAGGAGTGAAGCCAAATCTTGTTGTTTTCAACTCTCTGATAAAAGGTTTTCTCGATGCTACAGATACCGACGGAGTTGATGAAGTGAGTTTCACTGTTTCAGCCTTAACTCTTGTGTTTACTTTTTCTGAAAATGACCACTTCTATCATATTTCGTGTTAATCATTCGCTTACTAGAAGCATAATTTGCCAGGCATTGACACTGATGGAAGAATTCGGGGTCAAACCGGATGTTATAACATTTAGTACGATTATGAATGCATGGAGCTCAGCAGGGCTGATGGACAAATGTGAGGAGATCTTTGATGATATGGTTAAAGCCGGTATAGAACCCGACGTCCACGCCTTTAGCATCCTGGCTAAAGGTTATATTCGTGCCAGGGAGCCAGGAGAGGCCGAGTCACTTCTCGAATCCATGAGCAAATTCGGTGTGCATCCAAATGTTGTAATCTTCACCACCATCATCAGTGGCTGGTGCACTGCCGGGAAAATGGAGCATGCAGCCAGAGTTTACGAGAAAATGTGCGAAACCGGTGTCTCCCCGAATTTGACTACTTTCGAGACTTTGATATGGGGATATGGGGAAGCAAAACAGCCTTGGAAAGCAGAAGAACTCCTGCAGGTTATCGAAGAGAAGGGTATCTCCGCCGAGAGGAGCACCATACAGCTTGTTGCAGATGCATGGCGTGCAATCGGTTTACTAAACGAAGCAAGAAGAATTATAAAACGTGTAGATCAAGGAATTGCATCGAATAATGAAGACGAGATACCAGCTGAGGGTCCAGAAAAGACGTATAAGAAACAAAACCCAAGTGCTTCTCATTCTAATGTTTTGCAAATACCCGGAGTAGCCATGACCAAACAAAATGGACCATCCAGTGCAAAAACAAGAAGCCAAATGGTGTTGAAGAAATACGACTCGTCATCCGCATTCCTCACTCGAGCAAGTGTTTTCCGGGTGCAACCCGGGATTATATGCCAGAAGCAGCTAACAACAACCAGAGATTATAGGATGCAAGGGCAGTTTGTAAAAACATGTAAATTGGTGTTCATAAACTGATGAGAGGCTGCTGATGGTTGTCCGGATATATCATATGGTGTTCCTTGAACTTTCCGGCACAGCGAAGCTCGGATTTCGGAAAAGCTGATGACTCGAAAAAAGGCTGTAGATATTGAAGAAGCTGTTCTTCAAAACATACTTTCATATTTATTGGATCATTGGATTATACAATCGTTTTTGTGTAGGTAATTCAATGTGGCTTTGCCTAAGGTGTTTATATACACATGGTTTGTATCAGGTTTATTTCTATACCCCATATTTCGATTTGCATACTCTGATACGAAGAACATTTTTCACTAGCCCCGGAAAATCGAACTCTTCTTGTTCATGTTTCGTTCTTCGATTTATCTATAGTTATCCGTCGACATCATCATTGACGATCTCTTTCGTATATCCGATTACGGCTTCTTTCGTAGTACAGATACAACAGCAACAAGTATGATTTTTGAAACAGAATCTTGTTCATATTTCTGTACACATACACAGGTGTAACTGGAAACAAGGAAACAAACATCATAAAGAATCAAAGCTAATGCATGTTTCTGCAGGACTCTCATTACTCAATCATATTGGCATGAGAGTTTGAATTTCGACATCGACACGACATCTATGATCGTTTTTCGTATCTCCGGATACGACTTCTTTCGTAATGCAGATATAACAGCAACAAGTATGGAACAGAATGTAGTTCATATTTCTCTACACATAAATGTGACTCTTTCTTGGTTGAAAATACTTCTGAGTCCATTTTGATTTTATTACCTTTTGATTCCTTCAGACAGAAGATACTTTAGGGTTTTGTTAGAATCTTAAACTTGTGAAGAAAAAAAATCTTGTTTTGCAGAGCTTGACGGTCCATAATTTTATTTTGGAGTGGGAGCTGACATGACTGATGTTCAAAACCAAGATTTCTTTTTTACCCCATTTTTATATATATTTGAATTTTCCAAGTATTTTTTATATTTTTTTAATACACGAAAGTATGTATTCAAACATAGGAAAGTACTTTAGGAACGGTATATTTAAGCTTAAAAACCTAAAATTTAAATTTTTAACACTAAAATTAAGTGATTACCGAGATTTACTGATTGGTCTAAGAGTTAAAAATGTTTATATAGTTTTATCTTATATAGATTCAAATCTTTACATGAAAATATAATGTCTCTATTTTAATAAAAACAATTAGGCATCTGCTAGAAATTGATCCGTAGCAAATTTAAAGGAAGGAGTGGAGATCTCTAGGGGTCGGCAAAACTCGATTCAACTCGAAAAAACTGAATTATTTGATTCGACTCGAGGCGAAAAAGCCGACTCGTTTTGACTCGACTCGTAATTTTATAAACTCGACTCGACTCGGAAAAATTTCAAATAAGTTTGAGTTATGAAATGGAAATTTGAATAACTCGAAATTTTTATTAATTAGTTGATCAATTTTCAAGTTCGAGTCGATTCTATCAATTATGTTATGTATATCACATGTGAAAATGTGAAGAAATATTCTATACACAGGCAGTGGAAACTGAAAGTTTCCACAAACGCCTTAGTTTTAGAGTATATGGAATTAGTATAGGGTATAGGGTTTAGGGGTTTAGGTGTAGGGGGTTAGAATTTAGGGACAATTGTTTCAATTTAAGGTTTAGGCTTATAATTTAGAGTTTATAGGTTAAAACCTAAATTCTCACCATATTACCCTAAAAACTGAACCCCAACCTTTAAACCCTAAATTATAACCCTAAACCTTAAATTGAAACAACTATTCCTAAATTCTAAACCCTACACCTTATACCCTAAACTAACTCCCTATACCCTAAAACTAAGGCGCTTGTGGAAATTTTCAGTTTCAACCGCCAGTGTATAAGATATTAATCCATATATTATATACATATAGAAAGCCGTTGAAATTGAAATTAATATGTACAACGTCTAGCCTTAAATATATCCATATAAAAATATATACATGAACCGCTACGTATATACATATAGAAATATGTATACGAAAAAATATATATGTATAATTCAATTTGTACAGAAATTCGAAACTTAACTCAATTCGAATTTTATAAACTCGACTCGATTAAACAACCGTACGTACCTAGAGATGTCAACAAGAAATTTAATCACTAACACCAACCTTGAGTTTTTGACATTGAAAGAAAGGAGGAAAGATAGATAGATGAAAGGAAATTTCCCACTTCCACTAGAATCCAACAGGACTTGTCCTATAATAATTTACTTTGGATTAGAATCTTAGATTAGATATAACAATTCAAGGAGGTTGAAGAATCTGACAAATTAAAAATGGGGTTGGAGTACGTGCCACCATCTTAAAAGTTGTATAATTCATACGCAATAATGTTCTTCTTTTTGCACTTTCTCTCCTATATAACTTAACTGCTTGAAGCTTCTGGTTTTACTTTTCACTTTGCAAAAACCAAAACCAAAAGAGATGTTGGAAGGCAAAGCTTTGATAAAAGAAACTGATATGCCACAGAAGATGCAGACCCAAGCCATGGATTCTGCTTCTCAAGCTCTTGATCTCTATGATGTTTCTGATTGCATCTCCATTGCTGCTCACATCAAAAAGGTCTTTCTTTTCAATACCCTTTTTCCCTCTTTTTCCCTTTATATGAAATGATTTAGTATTTTTTAGAGAAAAAAAAAACAAAATTTGCAGGAATTTGACAAGAAGTATGGAGGTCCGGCAATGTGTGGTGGGTTCAAACTTTGGGTGTTTCTTCACTCATACAAAAGGGACTTTTGTGTATTTTGCTTTGGGGACTCTCAATTTCCTTATTTTCAAGGGTTCACCTTCTTAGGGCAGAGCTCTACCATAGCCAAAAAACCAGCTTTATTTTGTCTGCTGGTATATATATATAGCCTAAAGTGTAATAAGCTTGATGAATGCTTTGCTTGTTTGCAATGTTCTTGAAAGAAGTACTATAATGCAAACTATTTTTATTATGAAATTGGTTGAGTTTTTGGTTGGTTGTCATTTTCAGCTGCTGCTTATAGGTTTATGGCAATTGGCAAGCTTTCAGAAATGGTTGCCTTGCCCTTTTGAAATTTAAGCTTGACACATGGAGGTCTATATACTTGGTTTGAACAAGTTTTAGGCCAAAATGTATGATTTATTTGATTCATACATTAAAAATAAAACTTGGGTTATTTACATGGTTTCAGTTACAACAAGGAATCTATGATTTTGAATGGAAGAAAATGGCTCTGTTGAAGCTCATGAATCTGCAGATCTGATGAACCATTTTAACAAGTTGTTAAAAAGGCAAAATTTATGCACAAATCTCTGCAATTAATCCTCTTAATAGTTGCTCCTCTATATCTTCCACTACTTGTATTGTGTCATCCACTGAGAATCCTTTCTTCCAACCCAAGTCCCATATTCCACTCAATGCTTCACTGTGGTTTATATCTCTTTCCAGCATTGCGTAAAGGCTATCGGTGGGGTAGTTTTCGCCGGCAAGTTCAGTATAGCTTCTCAAAGCTTCGACACCATCACAAGTTTCCTTTAACAGATGATCTAGAGGGATGTGCCTTTTGGCATTTCCTACCAGGCTTGACCAGGGAGAGTGGATCATTTGAGAATCGGGATGGCTTTTCCGTTGAACAATTTCGTTCGCACAGTCCAAGGAAAGTCGTGTGTCGGCGTTAAAAGCTGGATTGCTCAATAGCAATGCCTTTAGACCGGTCCCTGTCATGAAGTTTACATTGTCTGTTCCGATCACAGCAATGGGGTCATCATCAACGTCTCCGATAGCATCGATGGTAACCAGAGTGGCATCACAAACAGAACTCTCACAGCAGTGTTCTATAAGAGAAACAGGGCCAAAGAAAAAGAAATAGTCAGAATCTCCATTTTGATCATTAAGTTTGTTCTTTTCTCTCAAGGCAAGATAATCTGAGTTAAAGGTCAAGAATCTCAATATGACAGACACAGTAGGTTTCGGAATTTATGTTGTCGACTCCGAGGAGGAAGTATCAGCATTTGAATAGAGAAACAGCAAATTTCAGCATGTAATTATTTAAATATGACAGACATTGTATATGCAATTACATCAGAAATGTGTCTCTATATGTATCTACATATCTAAAGTGAGCAAATGGCATATGGCTAATATCAACAGTGAGATTTAATAAAATTTCAGCCACAAAGGATGTTACCTTCAATCTGAATATCAGTGTGTTCTGTTCTCTCTTCTGTAGGAAGTTGATATTCGATTTCAGTGCTATATCCTTCGACAACAGTATCATATTCCGGTTCAGGGTCAAATCCCTTTCCTTCCAAAATAGTATCAACATTTGATGCAAGATCAATCCTCTTTTCTTCCAAATCGGTATCATTTTCGGATGCAATATCAATCCTCTTTTCTTCCAAAACAATATCATTTTCGGATGCATGATCAATCCTCTTTTCTTCCAAAACAACATCATTTTCGGATGCAAGATCAATCCACTTTTCTTCCAAAACAGTATCATCATTTAATGCAAGACCAGTCCTCTTTTCTTCCAAAACGGTATCACCGTTCGATGCAAGATCAATCTTTTTTTCTTCCAAAACAGTATCATTTTCTGATACAAGATCACTCTTCCTCCCTTCCAAAACAACCTTATCTCCTTTGCATTCTAACTTTTCAGTCTGCACAGAAGATAAACCGCATTTAATAACGTTGGATCCTATTTTCATAGCTTACTACGTGTAGCAGATGCATTTTAAATCTCGGATGTCAACATGCTACTTAATGGAATTAGAATTATAACAGCAGAAAGCAAACTTAAAAGGACTCACAGTTAGTTTAGTTACGGTAGGCTTGCTCACAGCCTTTTTCATTGAACTCTTCTTCACATCAATGGGGCCACGAACTGTATTTTGTGGTCTGCGAACTGCGTTGGAGTTTGCAGTCGCACTTGGTTGATGGGAAATTTTACTTTTTGTAACATTTGATGCATTCTCGGGTTTACTGGGCTTTCGAGGGGCAACCTTGGCTTGATCTTTAGACCTTGAGAGATTCTTTGCTTTTCCAACCTCCTTGTCAAATGGTTTCCTGCTGCTTATCATAGGCTTTGGTATCACGTCGATGTTCTTCGCAGTTGCCACTTTCTTCACAGATGGCTGAGTTATAGAAGCCGGACTTTTCACTTTAGTAGTAAGGCTGTGTTTAATCTTCACTTCCTTTTTCACTGGTCTGGTCTCGTTTTCTTGACCATCTTCTCCACCTTCCTGCCGGACATGTCTCTTCATTGGAGTTTCTTTTGCTTCCACTCTTCTCCTCGTTTTACTGAAGTTCGGCTTTCTGAGCATTGTTTCGGTGTTCGAGCTTCCTTCCTCCTGAAACACGGGTAAAAACTTCTCTTGCGTTCGCAAATGTGGATTATGTCGAGGTTTGATGAGTACAATAGGTGGACTGTTAATCAACCTGTTTCCGGAAAAGAAGTCACTTGATTGATAGGAATCAGGCTTAATCTCTTTGATGGAGTTGCTTTTTAGAAGCCCTTTAAAATGCATGGTCTCAAGGACATCCTTCAGTGTCTTCTCCGGATATTCTGTTCGTTCAACAAGTTGAAACTTCCGCACTTTCGGCGTATCAATTTCAAAGGTAGGTCTTTGCTGACTGAAAATCTTCTTTTTCTCCACATCTTTCTGGGAATGTAACTGCAATGATGTTGAAGTCATTTCTTCTAGGCCCATAAGCTTTGCGATCAAACTCGGGCCTCTTGCTTTCTTCTCTTCAGCTGCCGAGCAGACAGACGAATCCATGGAAGTGAAGTTTTCGGTTTGAAAAGATGAAGATCGGCTCAAGCTTGTGGACGGGATATCTGAAGCTAAATCCGGATATCTTGAACTGAAGCATCTCTTTTCTTCAGCATTTATGTTTGGCAATAGATTTTGCCTAGCTAAGCTATCTCTAATCACTTCCCTAAGCTCGTCAATGCAATCTCTTGAAGAAACACCAGCCGAAAAGTGCGGATTCTGGATTCCCTTCTGAGAATTCTGCTCCCCGACTGGACTCGAATTCACTCTCCGAAACAATTGATCATTTCTCACCTTATCAAATTTTTCCTTCTCTTTCTTCTTCAACCTAGCCAAATGAGATGCTTCTTGCAACTTCCCTAGAACATGCAAAGAATCCTGCAATTCGAGAGCTCCTTTCAACAGATCTTTCGCTATATCTTTCGAATGCCGATCACACCAAATCCCTCCTCTCGACCACGAGTTGATCACCTGGTTCAGCTTGTGAGCACCTCTCGAAACCTCCAACAGCTGACAGGAAGATGAGCTACGAAGCTCTTCCATGGCACCGTTAGACACCGTCTCTTCTCTCTCGGTCTTACTCGATACTCGGCCTTTGTTCTTATGCTCCATCTTCTTCGTAATCGTTGCGGATTCTACAACTCCCTTCGGATCATCACACATAACAAACGATCTGTAAACAATTGATCTTAGGCCGTCTTGAGGCATATTCTGTTCATCCAAAAACATTTTATAATGTCATATACATACAAAATTACAAATACACAAAAACCAAATCCATCAATACTAAAACAATTTCTTGCATGCTTTTGATATTCTAATAATCAGTCTTTTTCAAAGATTGTCCGAAACAGACAACAGCAACAATTGTTCAGCTCTGGTTCAAATGAAAACAACATAAACATAATCCTTAATCAATTGCTGCCGTCCCAAATAAACAAAGAGCAAAAATGTTTCAAACTTTAGCTACTGAATTGTCTTCCATACCAAATAGATCCTTAAAACTAAAACTAAAAATGTCAACTTTTATGAACAAATCAACTCAATTTTCTCTCATTTTCCAGAAGAAGACAGAACAGAGAAACCCCAGATGAGAAAACGCATTAAAAATTAAAAAAAAACAAAGACCCAAGAAATTAAAATCTGGGAATTCTGACCTTTTTCTGCAAGTGAAAGAGCAGAGATTCAGATCCAAAGCAGTGAGGAGCATTGAGTTTGATGTTAAATTAGCAATGGAGGAGAGTGTGAAAGTGAAGGGGGTTCAGTTTTTGCTTCAAAATCAAAGAAAAAAGCAAGCTTTAGCTGATTAATTCAATGGTTTAAAGAGGAAGCTTGGAGAGCGGCGTGATTTCATGGCGGTGGGGCTTTTTTGTTATAAATTTATGGTTCGCGTGTTGCAGAAATAAAGGGAATAAAAAAAAGAAGAAAAACAAAGGAAATCTGTTGGACAGCAGAAGGAGAGGGAAAGGACAGTTAACAGTAAACGCAAGCTTTCTTGGCAAACTACTGTTTCGTCTTCCTCGGTAACTGTTCTTCGCATTTTCCATTTTTAAACTGTGATTTGGTACGAGTTTTAATTATTCTTTAGGTTTAAATATACCACGAACAACGAGTAGTAAGAGTAGTAAGCAGCTTACTATCGCTTAAGTAAGTCTTGGATTCGAGGCGTTGTGTATGTAGAAAATTTTCGTTGGAAGACTCTCCTACTAAAGTCAGATGTACGACGCGGGTCGATTTTGGATTAGTCAGGGCTAAGCCTTAGAAACTAGAGGGCAACAAAAAAAAATTGGATTTTTGGATTATCTCAATAT
Source organism: Hibiscus tridactylites (assembly GCA_958450335.1). NCBI lineage: Eukaryota > Viridiplantae > Streptophyta > Magnoliopsida > Malvales > Malvaceae > Hibiscus > Hibiscus tridactylites. The sequence continues at coordinate 51,153,603 of OY288292.1, read as the reverse complement.
ACGAATTTATGATTTTATTTAATTATTTTTTAATTTGATGGCTTATCATGAAAATTTTAGGTTTTCGAATATAATAATTAATAAATTATTGAATATAACAAGGTTTGTATCCATGAAAATTTTAATTTTCGGATAATCGAATATATAACAAATAAAAAAATCGAATATAACAAAATTCACGTCTATAAACAAAATTGAATTTTTAGATAATGAAATATTCGATCCAAATATGAAATAATTATCCGTACCCAATCAGAAATATCCGAAATCAACGGATAAATGAATCAGATCAATTGGATCAAATATTTTTGCACACCCCTATAAGAAAGTACATAGGTTCATGTTCCTGGGCGAAAAAGATCGTGTGTTGTTTTTCCTTGAATCGTGTTGTGTGTGGTGTCTTTGTATAGGTGTGATTTTGTAGGCAAATATTAAAATTTAAATTCATATAATATAAGATAACATAAACAGTTTTTATCACTCGGTCAATTAGTGAATTTTATGTTTGATTTTGCATCATGGGAAACATAGTTGTATGCTTCATTTTTATTTCGAGTCTTAACTTTAGCTTGTGGATTTCATTTTTTTCTAACTGGCCAAATTGTTCCTTTTTTCTCTCATGTTTCCGTTAAAGATATAGGTTTTTGACTCACTATAAACACTCTCTTTCATTCTCCTAAGGTCCTTTTTCCCTTATCTTTTGGTATCATTAAGATTAGATTAAGTATTTGTCAAATATATATATATATATATATATAAAGTCAGTTCGTTTATTTGTTCATACCTTTTTACTCATTTGATAATGCGCATACATCTTGCAGATAAAAACTGTTGAAGTCTGGATTTTTTATGATAAATATTATCTTTTTTTTCTACTGAGATTACTCGTTAAATTCGCAAAAAATGCATATTTAAACCAACTCTTTATATATGTTGTAAATGGACAGAAAATCATTATCAACTTAAATAAAGGAATGTAAATACAATTTCAATATTTTTAACGAATACGAATCTAACACGAACATATCTAAAAATAAATGACCACAAACAATTTTTTAAACCTAATTAATTTATCGTGGTGACTACTTATATTAGATGGAGATATTACCAGTTTACCATTTAAAATTAATTGTACAAGTTAATGAATGTGTTGGGATCTTTGTCTTTCAAAAATTATAAAATAGTCATTAAATCTATCAAATTATTGTAAAATAAACACTGATTATTATATGATAGTGTAATAATTCGAGTAATTGAATGAGTATTTTACAACAGTTTGATAAATTTAATGATTGTTTTTTAACTATTTAAAAGTTAATGACCAAAATAGTCATTTTCATAATTTAGTGACTACTTGTGTATATTATCCAAAGTAAAAGTGAAAGACACAAAGAAGAATAAACCAGCTAAGTATATAATAATATTTTAAAATTAAAAAAAAGACTAAAGTATTATTTTATTTACAGCTCAGAACTTCAAATCTTAGTAGTAACTTACCACCAATCACTTAGATTTGACTGACCCAAATTTTTGTTTACTTGTGGGTAATACTACAAAGTACAAACTAATCACCATTTTCTTTATTTATTTAATTTTTTTTGAAAAGTTATTTATTTAATTTTAAAATTTGTGAGAAAAAGAACAAAGGGCTAACTAACAAAATAAATGGAACACAATTCAAAAAGGTATCTAGCTCTTTTGAAAATGCAAACAAACAAATAAATAAACAATGCAACTTTTTTATTATAATTTTCGGTATTCAACTTATTAAGTGATTAATTTAGATCAAATACTACAGAGGCTCATTATAGAATCGACTCTTTCAATGTAATTTCTTTTATTCACAACATCAGAATTCAAACTCTTAACCTTGTTTAAAATAGTGTCTCACCTCAGTAAACCAAATGCTTGTTCGTTAAACAATGCAGGTTTTTTAATTCTCGTTTGAAAACAATTTTTTTAAACATACCCGATATTTGATAGTTACATGAATTACAGTTATATTCGGAGTCAAGTTGATGGATCAGGCTCTTAAACATAAGACATGATTGTCTCGACACTAATTTCTTTCATCCACGAATTTTAAACCCGGTACTTAAAGTATTTCAAGCTTCTTATTACTTGAGCCGATATTGTTGAATATTAAAAGTATTTTTTAATCATGATCATTAATTCGAATCATTGTGAATAAGATAAATTGAGTTGAAATAATTATCCTCGTAATAAGTCTTTGTTATCTTCGATTCAAATTAATCAGCCAACAAGATCCGTTATACCAAAAAAAAAATATTAGGGCTCATCATACCTTGGGAGATGAGGGGAGAGAATCAAATATGTCAGGAAAAAAAGTGAAGAAAAGTTAAAAAAAAAATAGAGAGGCAGTGCTGGGTTTTCCTCACAATTGAGAAAAATTTACTTTTTACCATCATATTATTGTTTAAATGAAGTGTTAATTGATTCCATATTTACTTTTTTTTCATACTGGGTTTTTGCAGTTAGTAGGTAAAAATTAATGCATTCACAGGGGTCTTGCTACATCATCTTCATATATGTATGTATACTTCATTTTAATGGTAATCGTAAATGCAATTAAATCATCACCATCCAATTGTTTCTTGCTGGTTTAACTGCAAGGATGTTGCACGAATTAATTTGCCTCAGTGGTTAAAGGAACGATTGTTATTGTTAGAGGTTACGAGTTCAAGCACCAGCAACTGCAACATGGTGATTGAGATTGTCAAATGATTGAAAGTATATTCAGAACGAATATATTGAGAAAAAATTTAGTGATTTGGGGGGGGGGGAGAAAAATTATTTTACGAAATAGAGAGGTTTCTATGATGATTGAGGAGCTCGTCGAGAAGAGTAGACGATTTTTAAAATTCGTCGGAAGACTCTACGACTTTTCTTTCCAGACCAATATATTGTGAAATTATAAGTTTAAACATTATTTAGAGGTTCGATCCGATTCAATCCGATTCGATCCAATTTAACTGTATTTTTCACTGCTGCTATACGTTCCCTGTAGATCCTCACATGGCCAATAATTCAATGCATAAAAAAACAAAAAAATATATATATATTCTTTAATTAAGAATAAAAATGGTATTCACAATCACATCACACTTTCCTCCTTTAAGAGGACACTGAGCACATGCACATGGCATTTATTTAATTATTTTGATATATTTTGTAGTTTTGTCTAATGTGATGGAGGCTACATTATTTTGACTAATAAACCTTCACATTATATTTTGAGTACATTATATATAATGACAAAATTTAATATTATTTAATAAAAGGAAGAAGTTACGAGTTCAAACATCAACAGTTGTAACAGGGTGATTGAACATACATTATTAAATGATTGAGTGTATATTAGAACAGATTTTACTTGTAATCACTTTAATTTAAAAAATATTATTTAATGAGAGAATCGTTTATAAATTTTTAAAATTAAAGAATATCAGTTCAATTTAAATTTTGAAATATTTTTTCATTTCGATCTATTTAGTCCATACTTATATCGTATGTATCAATTAGTGCAATTTTTTTTGAAAGTAACTAGTGCAAAAATTTAACCTTCTAAATCATTTTTTATTTTTAATTTAACTGATCCTCATACACTAACAGTCAAGCCGAATTTTCAATCAAATCAATAATAAAAAGTAAAAATAAATAAAATATATATTTTTTAAAATTTTAGACGAATAATCAACTACGTAAGATGACAAGATAGGGCTAAAATCTTTTCAGAAAAAAAGGAACACAGGGGAATGTCTCACAATTAAAATATACCCCATTTTTTTAAACATATTGAATTTTTTCAATTAAAAAAGAAAACGCTGATCTTTCTATAAAATTCGAATTTGAATATTTTCTCTATAGAAAATACGTAAGTTTTATTAAATCCCAATTATAATCTTAAATTTATTGTCATATTGCTTCATTTTACCATTTTTGTTTTTGTAAAAATATACATATCACATTAGATATTTTGTCAAAATATAGATGACATATTCTGTCGCATGCAACTTTATTTTTATTTTTTTATTGGCGGTCGGCACTTAATTTTAATATTAGTTGTCGATCATCGGGTTTATTATTTTTTTATATTTTAATAAGAATCTTTGCTTTTGTGACACGTGTTTCCTTTGTCATTGTGACACAATTTCTTTTATTTTTTGTGGTTCGTTCCATTTGTACTTGTGATATGATTTTCAACATACCTTAGTGGTCAGCTGGTGCTCGTACAAAGATCTTCACGACGCTAATCACTGATTATGATTCTGTTGGTGGTCTTAGAAAGACGGATATCCACTAGGTTGATGATTAGTTGCCGATGTAATCAAACCTGGGTAGCAGAGTAATCTGCCTGATAGCTTTGTTCACTCACCACTCTTTGCCCACCTCGTAAAGTGTTTCGTTTAAATAAAGACAAAGAGATTCAAGAATATTTATGAATTTTGGTATTCTAATCTAGATAGAAGCCCTGTTTGGTAAATAGCGGTTTGGGCAAAAATTAGAGGTTTGAGCTATAATTAGAGGTTTGACTAGTCAAATCCGCTAATATTGATGTTTGGTAAATAGCGGATTGAAAGAGCGGATTGTGGTGAAAAAGCTAATTTTGAAAAAGCTCCTAATATGAGCTTTTTGAGATTAGAGGTTTGATATTAGAGTTATAATGACTCTTTTACCCTTAGCAATTACCAACAATCTCCAAATAACCTAAATTAAATAATAATATTTTTTAATATAAATAATAACATATTAAATATTGGACTTATTTGTTGTTACTACTAATTTATATGGTGACATTTGTAAGTTAATTATATTTTTTTATTATCACATATTTATATGTGCATATAAAAAATTTAATAATTATATAAATAATAAATTAATATATAAATCTTTCAAATATGTTTAGGAAATTTATATTAAAAATAATTTTTACAAATCTAATTCATATTTATTAGATACAAAATATTAATAACTGATAAATTATTCAAACAAGTATAAAATATAATCATGTCCTTATATGTCATTTTGCTTGTTTAAATAATCAAATAACTATCAGCTATCAGTTAATTTTACCAAACACTTTTATACAATCAGCTAATACAATCCGCTAGTCAAATCAGCTAATGCAATCAGCTATCAGCTAATGTAATCCGCTATCAGCTATCCGCTAATTGCCAAACAGGGCCTATGTTTTTTTTTGCACCATTATAAGATACTTTTAATAAATTTATCTCTTTTTTAATGCATTATATTGTATTATCTTTCGAAAATAAGTACCAAATCAAACATCTTACCAAAGTAGATGTACCAAATACGACATTAATTAAACCATGGAGAAATTGGAAATACCAGAGGCGCAGATGGTAATTGAGATTTGCAGGGGCATTATGAATTTCGGTCGGATATCGAAATTTGTAGTAATTAATTCACTATCTTGTTAGGTTTGGACTTTAATTTTGAGCAGATTTGGTCATAAATTAAACATGTTTGCACGCAGACAATTTTGACATTTGACTTGCACATACAATTTGGTCCTCCATATTTAATACTTCTTCCTCAAACCAAACAATTCTTACAATATAATAATAAAATGCTTATGATGTATTTTTATGCTTCCAGTCATTTTAAATCGACAATTTTGTCATTTTTTTTAAATTTTATCAATTTAAACTTTGTAACTTTTTGAAATCTGTAATGTTATTTTTTTTGTCGATTTGATTTTCGAATTCTTAAATTATATTAATCCCATCATTTGGTGGTCGTTGACTAACATGACTATTAAATTATGTACATATGTCTGATTTTTACTTTCGCATCGGCTTATTATTAAATGTTATCACCAATTATCTTATCATATCGATAGCGATGAACAGTTTTAATGATGTGCTAGAACAAATGAAGGGTTTCAAAGTTAATTAATTATTTTAAAATTATTTTTTAAATCATGTCAATTCTACTGTCACATAACCAAAATTGATATGACATCATTTTATTAGAAGACATTATTTATTAAATAAAATAACATGTGACATACTATCTCAAATGTTATTAATTATTTAACGACGAAGTGTTTGACATAACAAAGAGTGACTGACGATAATGATTATTTTAGTTAATGATAGCTAAAGGGTGAGATTGAAGTAATTCAAAAAATTCAAGGGTTAGATTGATGAAATTAGAACATATGAGTAAAATTATTAATTTGAAATTACTAACGAAATAGAATCACCCCTTAAGCCATCATAAAATACTTAAGAATGCAATAGCTTTATATACTTGAAGGGAATTTTTTTTATAATTCTATCAAATTCAACAAAATTAATCTATGTTTAAATCATTAAACGAATAGGTGAGTTAAAATAAAACATTCCTTATTAAGGACTGAATTATTGGTTTTTAAGGGTAAAGTAAGAACTTTATGTACGAGAAATAGATATAAAATTAATAATAGTGTCCAACGTTTAATATTTTTGGTCATTTTAACTTTTATTTTTGAATTCAGACCAATCTTTAATGTTTTATTTTCGTTCAAAATTCAATCTCGATGGATAGAAATCGTCAGTTAACTAACGATCAACGCCCTTAAATGACGTGACATGTCTGTATAATAGGGCTTCATTTTTATTGATGCGCTCAAACCTCTGTTAGGGCTACAACGGTTGTTTTCAGAAGCTGAAAAATTTAACTTGGCGTTAAAATGGTGGGCAAACACCCATTCACAAGCCAACTGTTGGCTATTTGGCAAGAAAATACCGCAAATGCCGGTTTAGATTGTTAAACGCAACAAAAAAAAAATAAAACTTTATTCATATTTTATCAAATATTATATTAATGACATTCATTATTATATGCCCTCATTTCTTGAGACATACATAAAACATCAACAAATATTGAGGATTCCTATACCGGGAAATAATGCAACATTGGTTTTTCTCAACAAAGACAAAAGCCATTCCAAATCACTTTTATTGTTTAGTATTTATGTTTCATTTTTGTTACAATTTGACCCTCAAATTTACGTTTGTTAAAACATCCATTCAGCTCATTATCTTGTCGTAAAACCATAATTAACCACTCGAACCTTTTATTTCTTCACCCCCTGCATCATCCCATAAACCCCATTGAATTTCTCCATTCTTTGTTTGTGTTCTTATTAACAAAGAAGAAGCTTAATTCGACTAATTCGACACCATTCTTCGAACAATAACACGCAAGCGCAGCATTCGTACCTCGTCATCTTTCAATGGTGGTGGAAGCGCCACCGCCGCCGCCGCCGCCATCAATGATATCAACATTAGAAATTCAAAAGACCCATCAATGGTGCAGCCAAATGTGGAACAGTCCGAAGAGATGCATGCAGGTTCAACATCTTTCTATACATATATAAGGATGACAACATATATTATTTTTTGGTCCCTAATTTAAGCTTAATTATTATTCATGGTCCATAAAATTTTGACCATTGCTGCCATTGGTATAGATATGGCGATGATGAAGGAAAGGTTTGCAAAGTTGCTTTTGGGTGAAGATATGTCCGGAGGTGGAAAAGGTGTTTATTCAGCTCTGGCTTTGTCAAATGCAGTCACAAATCTAGCAGGTAAATATATATATATATATATATATATATATATATATATATATATGGGAAAACTACACCAGTGGTCCCCAAACTATTATCATTTTCCTATTTTGGTCCCCAAACTATGCTTTTCGGCAAAATCGTCCCTTCTATTACATAGTTCTCCTGTTTTGGTCCTCGACGTTAAATAGCTAACGGTTTTGCTGACGTGGCATTTTTTTAAGAGGGGAGAGAAATGATTAAAAAATATTTAAAAATGCCACGTCAGCAAAACCGCTAGCTATTTAACGTCGGGGGACCAAAACAGGACAACTATGTAACAGAAGGGACGATTTTGCCGAAAAACATAGTTTAGGGACCAAAATAGGAAAACGGTAATAGTTTGGGGATCACCGGTATAGTTTTCCATATATATATTCGTGTCGAATACGTATTCGATTATGACCCGAGTTCGAGAAACATAGATTTTTACGAAATTATGGTGTCCAATTATATATTGCAGCATCCATTTTTGGAGAGAAAGGGAAATTAGAGCCCTTGGCTTTAGAAAGGAAAGCAAGGTGGAGAAAAGAAATGGACTGGATTTCATCTGTTACTGATCACATTGTTGAATTAGTTCCATCAAAACAGACATCTAAAGATGGAACAGACATAGAGGTTATGGTCACGAGACAACGAGCCGATTTGCTCGTGAATGTACCCGGCCTGCGTAAACTCGACGCCATGCTCATCGTCGGTATATCTGTCGTTAGCTGATTATAAAGATTTTAACACTTCGGTTTGCTGATTCAAGTTTGTAACATGTGACACAGGAGACTCTAGACAACTTTGGACAAGAAAAAGAGTTTTGGTATGTGTCCAAAAATGATCTAAGCAGCCAAAGGGAAGACAAATGGTGGCATCCGGTTGTTAAGGTTCCCGAAAACGGACTTTCGGAAATGCAACGACGATGGCTGCAATCCCAGAAGGAGTCTGTGAACCAAGTGCTGAAAGCAGCAATGAGCATCAATGCTGAAGTCATATCGGAGATCGAAATCCCCGAAAGCTACATCGATTCTCTACCGAAGGTAAAGAAAAGAAACCAATGTCACATATGTAAAGTAGAGTAATCTCGCAATGTGGCAATGTGACACAATGTGACACTAACATGTGTGCTCCATCATGTGTGATGTAGAATGGAAGAGAGAGCCTCGGTGATTCGATCTATAAAAGCATCACGGTGGAGTACTTCGATCCGGTGCAGTTCCTTTCGACAATGGACTTCTCGACGGAACACAAAATTATCGACTTTAAGAACAGGATCGAAGCCTCGAGTGTAATTTGGAAACGGAAGATGGTCCAGAAAGACGGAAGGCCTCAATGGGGCACAGGTTTTAGTGTTGGGAAAAGGGAAGTGTTCGAAGAGAGGGCGAAAACTGTCTCGTTCATACTGAAGCAGCAATTTCCTGGACTTCCACAATCTTCACTTGACATAACAAAGATCCAAGAAAACAGGGTAAAATCAGAAACATGTTGTTAATCTTGTCCCGAATTGGATTCTGAGATTGGTGAACTTTTTTTTTTTTCCTGCAGGATGTTGGACTGGCTATCCTGGAGAGCTATTCCAGGGTACTCGAAAGCTTGGCTTTCTCGGTGATGTCGAGAATCGAGGATGTTCTTCATGCTGACTCGATAACTCGAGCATCATCGTCGGCTCCGCCCAAGATGTCGAACGTGGTGGATGTATTTGGATCGAGTGCAGCTGAGATACCAGAACTTTCGGAATCAAGTGATGTAGACATAGGTTTCAATGTTGGCTTGACCCCCAAGAAAGCTTCTTGCCTGCAGAGGATTGAGAACTTAAATAGGGTCGAGATTGATGGATGGTTAACCGGTACATTTAGATGAAACATAAATATAAGCTAAAAAAAATAACAGAAAATTTATGTTCGTGTAAATTTTTTTTTGATAAGTTCTAATTCTAATCTTACATAGAAAGAAAGGAAAAGAATGAGTGCTCCTGCCTAGAGAGAAAAGGAAGAAAATGGTGCTTTTACCGGGTCTAGTACTCATAACCTAAGGAGAAGTTAGAGAATAAAGATGAGCAGCTTGGCCAACAAATAATAATAAGTGTAAATTACAATTGAATTATTGATCATACTTCATTTAACTATTCAAATGGTATTAATTTGGGTTTTACTATACGCATCCCTGAAAGTTATATATAAGAACCAACAAGATTCCTATAATTAATGGCTATTTGACTTTTCTATAGAATTTATTAAAATAATTAAATTTATTTTTAAAAAATTGTACTCCGTTAATTTAAAGTGTTTAATGTAAATAAATATTAAATTCTAAACTCTAAATCACAAAACCCAAAAAACTAAACCCCTACACATTAAACATTGAAATATAAACCCTAAACCACTAAAACTTAAACCATAATACATAAACTCTAAACATAAACCTAAAACTCTAAACCACAAAAATCATAAACCCTACAACCACATAGATCTTAAATCATAAACTTTAAATCTTAAATATAAACCTTAAACACAAGCCTTAAACCCTGAAAATTAAAGCATAAACCCTAAAACATAAACACCTTAACCATAAAAATCATAAACCATAAACGCTAAAATCTAACCATACAACCGCTTAAATCTTAAATCTAAAAATCCTAAACCCTAAACTCTTTTAAGTAAATATTAATCACATTAAACACCTTAAATTAATAAAGTATAATTTTTTAAAAATGTAATTAATTATATTTGAATATATTCTATTTAGAAGTAAAATAAACATTAATAATATAAATTTTACTGATTCTTATATACAACCACTAGGGCTGCATATAGCAAAACCCTATTAATTTAACTGCTAAACAAATAGAAAATTAAAATAGTTCTTCCTTAATTTACTTGATATCTATTTAATATTACTATAAAATATATAACATATTTTTAAATAATAAAATCAAATTTCAAGCCCAACCCAATACCTAGTTCAAACCAAAATCGAATACAAAAGATATATAATTTGGTATTTAAATTCATTTTTCTCGAATGTAGTATCTGCGTTTAGTTTGGTTTGGTTTTTGAATTTGTAATTTTTTGGTGTAATTGCATTTTTTGCCCTTAACATTTGCCTTTTTTTGCAATATTACCTTTACTGTTTTTTGTTCAAATGTACTCTTATTGTTTCATTTTTTTTTCAAATTGACCCATTTTCGACGGAAAATCTGACATTAGTCTACTAAGAAACATGATTAAACTACTAAGAATCATTCAAGTATTATTTAGCATCATCACAAACTATTGATACCAACTGCAAGCATTCCATTTACGACGGCCTTTAACATTAGTCGAGGAGATTTATAACATTGAAATCGAAATATCCAAAAATTCGGTTTGAATCCAGAACTAGCAATTATTATGGAAAATCATATTTGCTTCAACAGTCATGACATAGATGGGGCTAAAAGCCGAAAAGTACTCGGTAGAAATGGTACATAACTTTGAAGCTGTTTGCTTCCTAAGAGGAACGGGTGACTGCAGCATGTATAGCATCGGCAAGATGCAGGACGGTACTGGAGCTAAGACCCGCCATACTAATCCTCCTGCAAAATAAAGAGATATTGAACACCATTATTTAGCTTGTTGCAGATCGATATTAGCAGGCAAAGGTCTTCGAGATACTGAACCATTATTTAGCGGTAAACAAGCTCTCTTCACGTTGAATGAAAAATTGTTTTAACGATATTCACATTCATCGTATTGGCGTGTATGATCTCATTATGGTTCATGCAAGAGTAATGGGAGGAGAAACTTCAATCGGAAAAGGTTCAAAGAAAAAAGAAACGGATCTGTTTACCCGTCAGATGTCATGTAAATGTGGTACTCTTTGGTCATGAAGGCAACTTGATCACTGTTCAATCCTGTGAAAGTAAACATTCCGATCTGCTTGATAATGTGACTCCAGTCACCAGGGGTACCTGCAAGAAAGGAGATAGAAACATGTTTCGGTTTCCGATTTATTGGAATACACTAAAGATTCATACACAGGGTTTGAATACACCAAATAGTTGGCATGTAAAACAAATGCTGACCGACTCGCACATACAAAACTTAGCTCAAGACACCGGTAAATAGAAAAAGGGTAGAGATATGTATAGACCATTGGAAGAAAGGATTAAGCAAAACCTTTAGCAGTTAAAGCATCAAATAGTTGTTTCCGCATGCTAATAATTCGGTCTGCCATTGCTTTCAATTCAACCTTCCATTCATTATACATATCACTGCAAAAAAAAAAAAAAGGATTAAAGCAAAAACATGAAATCCAGTGAATTCACTTAATTAGAGTGATTACCTCACTCAAAGTCCAACAAGAAAATCATAGATGAAAAATTCACTTTGGCTTGGGAAGTAATGAAATTCTCTATAGAATCCTAAGATTCACTTTTCTTCAATCTTTAACACTAAGACAAGCCATTGCAATCGTTGCATTTTCTGAAAATTTTCCAATACTACTAGTTTCTCCGTCACCTGACAAGCTCTAAAATTAGGTAGTTTGGTTACACAAAGAAGTTACCGACCTATTTTTCAGGATGGTGGATGCAATTGAGGCACCGTGAAGTGGTGGATTGGAATACATAGGCCTAATCACAAGCTTCAACTGGCTCTCAACCCTACTTGCAACATCAGCCGCCTTACAGACCTATAAAATTATTATTGTTATTGTTATTATTCCATGAAAGAATCCATGGTCATAATGAAAAAAAAATTTACTCAAGATTTATAAGTCTAGCATCTTACAATGCTGAGAGCACCAACACGCTCCCCATAAAGTCCCATGTTTTTTGCGTAACTTTGAGCTATAAAGCATTCCCCGCCATCTGCAACAAACATGCGGACAGGTTGTGCATCTGAATCTAAGCTACCACTTGCAAATCCCTGGATGTCAAAATTCAAGTGTTTGTAAAATAACCATTCTATAACCTCTGAAAACTATAAGATTAGCATATAAGGAATACGCTAAACAGCATTCTAACATTATCACGCCCCACACAGAGCTTTAACCATAAGTTTATAACATCAGACAATTACCTGGTAAGCACTGTCAAAGAAAGGCAATAGCCCTTTGGATCTTATCAACTGCCTGATCTGCTCCCATTGTTCAACAGTTGGATCAACACCTGTTGGGTTATGAGCACAGGCATGAAGAAGCACTACAGCTCCAGCTGGTGCAGCGCCAAGATCTTCTAGCAAGCCTGTTTCCCAAAATTTTGCCATTACTTTTATTAGTATATCAAAACAAATATTTTGGCTCCAAATATCATAGAAAGCCTTGGTAAAGGAATTTGAAACCAAAAGCAGGCAATAAAATGGCAATCACATATTTTTTTCAGGAAGCTATATCGAGAGTACTTAAGCCTAGATCATGTATCGTATAAGCATGTTTTCATCCTCAATGCACCAAAAAAAGACAATGACTATTGAAAAATATAATAAATGAAGACATCAATTGTCTCTCCAAGAATTTGTTAATCTAATTAACTTATTAGCAGCATCAACTCATTCACAGCATGGCCATTGGCCAATTGATAGAACCATTAACTCAGACCTTGGAAATTAAGCCCACGGGTTGTTGGATCATAGTAGCTATAAGTCTTCACAGACAACCCTGCCATTGTGAAAACTTTCAAATGGTTTCCCCATGATGGCTGTGGAATGTAAATAGTACGCTGGCAAACAAAAGATGGGCAAAATAAGCATTACTTTTTTTTTTCTCTTCAAGCAGTAACAACTTACTGAAATACAAATTAAAAACAGAAAAAGAATGTGCACTTTACTTCGTTGTAATGCTTTGCTAAAAATTCAGCTCCAACCCTCAAGGAACCAGTACCAGACAAGCACTGAGCAGTAGCCACTCTGTTCTCTTGAATAGCAGGACTACTCCAAAGCAAGCAAACAAAAAACATCGAATAAGTTATCAAGAGAATACGATAGAAATGGGCAACTACACTAAAATATAAAATGTTTCAATTGACTGTTTTTTAAAAGCACTTCCATTTTTTCGTTAATTATTTTCCTGTTTCTTCCTTCCTTTACCTGTCATCACCAAGAATGAGCTTAGCACTCAATTTATTGAACTCTGCAAGACCAAGAATAGGAAGATACTCCTTGACTCTCGACCTGAAAACACATAAAACATGATCATCAAATTCATAAAAGGCTCGAACATCGCTAGCAAGGCATGAAAATCAGAATGGTTTGAACAACATACTGGTCATTAACTAGAAGCTGTTCTGCTTTGCGAACAACATTTAGAACCAGAGGTTTTCCTTCCTGTTAGGCACAAACAGATCAACTGAATCAACATCAAGAAGAAGATAGATCAATTTTATTAATTATTATCAAGATGATTTTTAACAAGGGAGAAGAAAATTTACAATACCTCAGTCCTGTAAGCACCAACGCCCAAATTCAACTTGACCGGGCTTTGATCCTTGTTAAAAGCAACTGTAACCTATTTTTTCAAATAAAATATTCAGAATAATAAAAAATGAATGAAACGTCAATCAATCAAACGAAGCTTCGTCTATTTGTTTTCTAAATAAAAAAAACGAAACTAAAATGAAACTGCAAATATTCAAATAGCATCCGTAACCTATTTGTTCAAATAAAAATCGGAATAATAATAAAAAAGGAATGAAACATCAATCAATCAAACGAAGCTTCGTCTGTTTGTTTTCTAAATGGAAAAAAAACGAATCTAAAATGAAACTGCAAATCTTCAAAATCACAGCAACGTGCAAAATAAGAAAGAAAAAAAAAGGAATTCATAAGTTACATTTAACCATACAGTTCATGATTCCTCGCGATCGGACACGAAATGATCCGATCAACAAAGAGGATTGAATCAAACTTAAATAAAGCATATCGCTATTATAATTCACGAGCAAATCAAAGAAAGAGATTGACGATTTACCCCGAGAATTGGATCTTCGGGAGCTTGAACAATGGCGGCAAACACTGAATCCATTGCTTTCGAAGAGAAACGTAGAAGATTTCTTCTCTCTTTGCTAAGGTTTAAAAGTAAGATGGAGAATGAGCAGAGAATCAGAGAAGGGGGATTAAAATGGAGGTTTCAGATTCCTTTTTATAAGCCTGAGACTGTTTGGTTGGTTTGTTGAAGCAGCGGGCGGTCTTAAACACCGTGAACTGTGGGCGTTTTTTGCTTTCTTCCAAGTGCTTTTTGAGCATTGAATCGAGTCGAGTTTTCAAATTCTTATAAAAATTTAATAGTAATTATTTATCATGTTATAATACAATTTGATTCTAATTTAAACCACTTTCTTTAATCATATACGAAATGCATATATTTATATATCTAATCTTTTTTCATATGTGTCATATATTTCTTAATATTTTTTATATTGGTATATATATAATATATATCAAGAAAAATTGAGGAACTCGACTCGAACTTAAAAATCAATCCACTAATTATTAAAAAAATTGAGTTATTCGAATTTCCATTTTACAACTCAAACTTTATTTGAAATTTTTTCAAGTCGAGTCGAATTTATGTAATTTCGAATCGAGTCAGAACGAGTCGAGTTTTTTCGCCTCGAGTCCAGTCGAAAATTTCAATTTTTTTCGAGTTGAATCGAGTTTTGCTCGCCCCTACTTTTCATTGTTTACCACAGTTTTTTGGATTATTCTTCGGTAACCCTTTTCCCTTTATTTATTTATTTTTGTTTAAAACACTGATATCTGACCCATCAACTAATTCGAATGAGATTTTAATTTACAAGGTTAAAATGAGGACGACATATTCAATTCAATTTTTTTTCATTCACAATATTAAAATTTGAACTTTTAAACTTGCTTAAAAGACCTAATTCCTCATCCGACTAGACCAGCGGATGGTTAGTATTTCCTTTATTTATTTTGAAATGTTTTAGTCGGTCCAAGAAATGCTGACGCGGCGAAAGGCGTGCAGTCTGACGTGGACACGTGGGGGTCCCCATTCATAACAAGCAGTGGTCATGCACCACTAGTAAGTAGTAACTGAAAACTGAATTTAGACTTTTTTTTCGGTATAATTAATAAAATAATAAATAGTTTGGTAGTATAAGTCGCTTTAAATTTAATATTATTTTTTTAGAGTTTACAAAAAATGACTTAGTGAGTTGACAAAAAAAATTAAATGCTTAATATCATAGATTGGTCCCAATAAATTTATGATTATTTTATTTGTTATATAGATTTTTATAATTACATTTTTTAAAAGTATTTTATTTAAATTCCGAGTAAAACATAATTTAATATAATTAAAAATTGAGAAGGTTAAAACAATCGAGTGGACTATTAAAACCCAAACCATGCACAACTAGATCTACAACTATTATTAACCATGGTTTTTGCAGTAATAGCGTCTAAACTCTAAAGTAATGAGCTTGTGAAGTTTAGGATTGTTTTTAAAAGATTTTTAAAAATTACAAAAGAAAAAATGTTTAAATTCTAAAACATTCTCCCAATGTTTGATCTTAATTCCGTCGTAACTTTAATTTAATATGACTTGAGTCATATGTACATATACCGCAAAATTCAGAAATGGAATCACAATCACATGCCCAAATTTCCTTTTTCATATATTGACCAGAAATTGTGATAAACGGCGCAATTAGGGCGAAACAAAGTGATACCCGAGAATAGTGCAGTAAATGAGACGAGACAGATCGCGAGCTACTCGAGCTCGATTCGGTTAATATTTAACTCGATTGAACTTGACTCGACTCGAGCTCGAACTCGACTCAAGTTCATAACGAGTCGAGTTGAGCTACTCGAAACCGACTCGAAAAGCTCGTGAGATACTCAAAATATAATATACTAAATTTTTTAAATTTAAAATCTAAATTCTTAAACCTAAAATCCTAAACCCTAAACCCTAAAAACAAAATACTGGACTCGATTGAACTCGAATTAACAAGCTACTTGTGTATCAAGTTTTTTTTTTCCTAATATGACTTTAAATGAGATGAGACAGATCGCGAGCTACTTGAGTCTGACTCGCTCAACACTGGACTCGATTGAACTCGAATCAAGCTCAACCCGACTCGAGTTCTTAACAAGCTGAGCCGAGCTCATATTATTCAGGCTCATTAAAAATTGCTTAAGCTCGAACTCGACTCGAATTCTTAACGAGTTGAGTCAAGCTAAGCACTACTCAAGCTCGTTTATACGCTTACCCTAGAAGTTGTTAAACTGAATCAAGCTTGCCTTACTCAAACGGGTAAAACTCAATTCACTAAGAATGAATCAACCAAATTCTCAAGCACAGAAAGTCAGGAAAGAACAAGAAAAACCACTTAGACTTTCAGTTAAAACTCAATGCAGCATTCAATTCTATAGTCCCGAATCCTGATATATGCCGGCAGCCAAGCTCGATATCAATCGCGCCGAAGCTATAGCACTGTGAAGAGGCACCATCGGCAACGTACTACTCAACTCAAAAGGTAACCTTATTTATTTGAAAATTAATAATAAGATTTAAACAAATTCCAATCGTTCAAAATCGAAGATTCAAGCCAAAACAACTGAACTAAAGATTAAAATCTCACCTTGAGATGCGAGAAAGGCGAGTAGCTGAACAATGAGAAGAGGATTGGAGAGAAGTGAGTGAAGTCTTGTTGAGCTGCAGAGTTGGAGACTGTAACCTAGAGATTGCCTTCCAAGAAGAAGACGCCATTTTCTTAACCTTGATTTTGGTTTAACACTGTATCTTCACTCGATTTCATTTTCCAGAAAATGTCTAACGGATTGTGGCGGAAAATAGGAACGAGTTGGGCTTGAGTCGAACCAGGATTGGGTAATTGCGCCATGAGTTGAGCTTGATTTTGGGATATTTTGTAACTCGAGCCCGACCCGGATACCCAAAATTAGCGGGTCATGTACTCGGTCTGAAAATTCATGTATTTTCATTAAAAATACCAGTAATTTTTATCGAGTATCGAAAGGTCGAATAATTCAGGCCCTTAAAAATACTATTCTCCGTATTAAATTTTGTCAAACCAATTACTGTGCGAAATGAAATATTTTATGTAAAAATATATCTTTAAAATTATAATAAATCACAAAATGGAATGATACAAATATAATATATGTATATATCCTATTAAAAACGAATTCAATCCTTAGTTATGTGGTTTTTTGTTGTTTTATTTAAAAAAAATAATGTAAAAATATGAAAATATCGTTACAATAATAATAATTATTATTTATATGAAATGGTACTTTGGACTTTTTTTTTACTTTCGACATTTTTTTTTAACTAAATAGACTCTCGGTTAAGTAATACA
Source organism: Hibiscus tridactylites (assembly GCA_958450335.1). NCBI lineage: Eukaryota > Viridiplantae > Streptophyta > Magnoliopsida > Malvales > Malvaceae > Hibiscus > Hibiscus tridactylites. The sequence goes on along the minus strand of OY288292.1, from coordinate 51,135,655 downwards.
TGAATGTACATAAACTTTTAATTAGGTTCTATTATTAATCTTTATACTGTACGTAAATTGTAGATTTAATTCATGTAACTTAATTTTAATATTTAGTCCATTTTAGTCATTTTATTTTTAAAATTTTGACATTTTGGTCTTGACCTAAATAATGGTTATTAGTTTTGTTCAATCAAATCTTGTCATCCAAGTTGATTGTTTTTTTAGTACTCGTAATCTTGACCTAATTCGTTAATTATATATAAAACCGGTTAAATTAGAATATGTAGACTAAATTCACAACTTACACATAATACAAAGACTAATAATTAAATTTAATTTAAAACAAATCTAGAAAATTTTAAATAATCATAACCCCTAAATTCTAAACACTTGAACTTAAACATACAAACCTTAAAATTAAGACACTCGCGAATATACCCTAAATGCAAATGCATTCGAATGTATAATAATTTTTAATTGAATAAATTATGGATATAAATAATTAAAATATTACAAACAAAATTCAAATTCAATAGACATACAGGGCCGGTGCTTACCGGTCGTATTACGAATTACTCAATAATTATATAATGGCCGACACCAACTAATTTGAATGGTCTATGGGCCACAGTCAGTGTACATCTTTCAAAGTTGCCTGCAATTATTTATGTTTATATATTTAAAAAAAATTGTTGCCTTTTCGATTTTCAAATTTTTATTCTAACTAATCCGAACCAATTTGTTTTAAGTCGATAGGTCTTCAAACAATGATTGTTTATATATACAACGCCTCGAACTCAAAACCTGTTTAAGCGATGTCAATGTGTTTATTACTTAGATCAACTCGTTGGTGATTATACACTTATTCAGGAACGAATTTACATGGGAAATATTTTTCCACCTTTGTTTCATTATTTAAATTTCTTTAAAAATTAATTTATTTATGAATTTGCCTCCTACTTTTGAACATTTATAGTTTTTCTTCAACCCCAAATTCTGGTTACGTCCTGCTCTTATTATTAATACAATTCGAAATCGACGCACAAATGATTCAGTGTTGTCTACTGTTTTGGATGACGTTTCTCATGTTTCTTCTAGTAATTATAAAGGACGCTAGGATCAAGTTATATAGAAAAAGTCTATTAGCTTGAGATTTAGCTCATTCTCTTTGTTTGTTGATTTATTCTGATTGATTTATGAAGTTATATATTTCTCAAAAATTAATAAGAAAATTTAAAACTTTTCCTATAATTACTCAAATATCACCCTTACCCTAAAAATTAAAGAATGTATGTAGATATATGTGTTTTGATATAATAATTGAAAAATAGTTTTAGACTAAATTAAAAAGATATCAAAATGTTTTTAAGTCTAAACAACTTAAAATTATGTTTAAGGATGTTTAAAAAGGTTTTGGCAATATTTGAAACGTTTTTAAGTAGCCAAACCAGTGTTTTTAAGGTACCCGTTTCGATACAGGGCCAATCTGTATCGATACGATTTGAAACTGTCAAAACACGTACCGAAACAGGGCTTGCCCATTTCAATACGGTGTAGTTCTGTTTTGAAACACCCTTTTGTGTTTCGATACGACCAACGATCATATTTTCTCAACGATCTTTTAAATGCAGCTCAACGGTCACTCGTACCGAAATAGTTTGTAACCGTTTCGATACAGCTCAATACCGTTTTGATACGGCCGGAGGCGTTTCGATACGACTTGCTGCATCAGGCTTCAACGACTAGTTTTGAAGAAGGTCATTCCGATACGGGCTCGTGTGTTCCGATACGGACAGCTTCAGAACAACATTTATTGCGGGAAATAAAGGCCCCGACGGCTCCAAAACATCCCTAACGGCTAGCAACGACAACAAACTCAATTGGGACTATAAATTGAAGGCTGGAACACTTGAACAAGTTTAGAGACAACATCCAAAAATATGGTCAAGAGAATTAGAGTCTAAATCTTTATTTTACTATTCTCTTGTACATAGTCTTTAGAGAGTGAGCTTTTTGTGTAAATCCTTGTACTCTTGTGAGTTTAAATTTGTGTAAACACCCACCTTGTTAGGAATTAAGTTTACCAAGTAAATCCCTTGAAAAATGAGAGGTTCTAGTTTAGCCTTGAGAGAAAAACTAGAGTTGGTTCTATCTTAGCCAAGTCCAAAAGATAGGGTTGTAACAGTTTCCTCCTAAACCGGGAAAATGGGACGAATTCATTGTTGAGTGAATTGGGAAATCCTTAGTGGTGTGCTAAGGTAGTAGATGTAAGCTTAGTTATAACCCGAACCACTCTAAAATCATTGTGTCACTTGTATACTTTTATTTCGATTTTAGCCAATTCAACCACTAAACAAATACAACCCTCATTGACAATTTTGGTGATCGATTCGAGCGTGCCAAAAAAGCCTAACAATGTAGTTTTTTTATAATAGCCACTGAATTTTTATTAAGGTCATAGAAAATATCACAATTACAACGCATCCATGAATGAAAATAATGTGACTAATCCACCAAAATCTCTTACAACCTAAAAACAAAGAAAAGTGAATACTTCCATAGAGATAAGCATACCATCAAAATCCAGAAGCTTTCCTGAATCTCCTTGTCTCTATCCGATCGAGATGCATAACAAGTAAAAAAGGAGTGGTGAGCGACCCAAACCATTAGGCAGAATGTTCCGCTACCCAGGACTGATTACATCGACAAACAACCATCAACCGAGTGGGGATCTAACTTTCCATGACCACCGACAAAGTTATAATAAAAAACTAGCGCCGTTAAAATCTGTTTGCGAGCAACAAATGACCGCTAGGGTATGTTGAAATCATGCCAAAATGACAGATGAAATGAACCACAAAATAAAGAAAATATGTCACAAGGACATAGAAAAATGTGTGTCACGAGGACAAAAGAAACACGTGCTACAAAGACAGAGATTCTTATTAAAATATTGAAGAACTAATGTTTTGATATAATAATTGAAAAATAGTTTAGACTAAATTGAAAAGATTTCAAAAGTGCTTTTAAGTCCAAACAACTTGAAATTAAGTTTGTGGATGTTTTAAATGTCTTTGGCAAGATTTGAAACCTTTTTAAGTAGCCAAACCATGATTTTCAAGGTACATACGTTTCGAAATAGGGGGACATGTATCGAAACAATTTGAAACTGCCAAAACCCGTACCGAAACAGGGCTTGCCCATTACGATACGAAGGGTTTGTGTTTCGAAACACCCCTTTGGTTTTTCGATACGCCCAACGGTCAAAACCTTCCCAACGGCTATTTTTTCAACGATAATTTAAATTGCAGCTTAACTGTCACTTGTATCGAAACAGGTTGTAACTGTTTCAATACGGCTAGAAACGTTTTGAAACGACCATAGGCGTTTCAATACGGCTTGCTGCATCAGACTTCAACGGCTATTTCTGAAGAAGGTTGTTCCGATACGGGTTCGCCTGTTCCGAAACGGACATCACCAGAACTGCATTTATGATGGGAAATAAAGTCTCCAACTGCTCCAAAAAACCACAACGGTCCTCAACGGCTACAAACTAAATTGAGAGTATAAAAGGAACCTCCAAGCATCAAGGGAAGACTAATGCTTCAATTGTCTACAATATAATGATCAATAAATTGTCTTAGAGCTTAACTGTTCATTTTCTTGTATAGACAACACTAGTGAGCTAAACATTGTCAAATTTGTTCAAGTGTTTAGGTTTTGGGTGAGAACTAAATAGTGCAAACAATTACCTATAAGAGGGATTTCAAGTTTGCTTTAGAATTTTTCTTGTAAAGAGGGTTTACTCAAGTTTTGAGTTAGAAAGCTTTGAGTGTGTAAATGTTGTCTCCTTAGCCTAGAAAAGAGGAAGAAATTCAAGAGTGAATATGTTGAAATCGTTAGTGGGAAGTTAAGGTAGTGGATGTAGGTGCTTGTTAGAAGGTCGAACCACTATAAATCCTTGTGTCCAATTCTTATTCTTTAACTTCCACTAAAACACCCAAATATCCAATCTTTTCCACACTTGGCTAGCTAAAACGGTTGAAGGAAATGGAACACGAAAAACCCAACAAATATAAAAATAATAATAAATTCGATGATCGACAACTAATACTAAAATTAATTACTAACCAACGGTGAGAATTAAAGAGTGTAATTAAATTAATTCGGTTACACTCAATTCAACGTGACAATTCCATTACAATAGTTTTTTGAAAAGACGGTGCCACCATTTATTCCATAAAACTTAAAAAAACACAATCCAAATACAAAATAAAACAAAGCAGAAAAAGCCTGCTAACTAAACAAATTCGGTGGCCCAACCCACTTGGCAGAGAGAATTATATCCATATATGAAAGCCAAGAGACGGTTCAAATCACGGGGAAGCATCTAGATATTCTCCCCAAAACACCAGAGAGCCTTTTCTGGCTCAGAAAATCCTTCCGTCACGATCGTCTACGGAGGATCCAGTAGCCGGCGATCCTCGTCCGCCGCTAACATCGCTGTAGCCGATGCCTCCTCGACCCAATATCTATCTGTTTGATCTCTCCGACCTAAAGCCGCCATTGCATGCGCAGCCCGGTTGCCATTCCGGCCCACAAAGTTGAATCGACATCTGCGAAAGATAGTGGCCAACCGTTTGGTGTCTGCGATCAACGGTCTGAGAACCGAAACATCTTCCGCCGTATCACTCAGTTTCTGTATAACCGAGCGGCAATCTCCCTCGGCGACAACATCCGAAAACCCCAAATCAGATGCAAAACGAAGCCCTTGAATGCATGCAAGAGCCTCCGCTTCAAAAGCGTTTGAAATCCCTTCATTCCTTCGGTAAGATGCCCCTAAAATTTGTCCCTGTTCATTTCTGATAATAAGGCCTGACCAAGATGTTTTTCCGGTACCACAAAAACCCGCATCGAAGTTCATCTTCACGAAAGGAGGAGACGGTGGTGACCATATGACATCAGCCCTAGTCGGTGGATGCTGTAAAGAGGAGGAAAGAGACTGAAGCTCCAAGCAGTATCCTCGAACGAAAGACACCACGGTAAAACAGTCTTGCCTTACTACTTCATGTATTAATTTGTTCCTTGCAAACCAGAGACACCAAATAGTAATAGCAAACTCTGCGTGCCTGCTCTGATTAATATTTAGAAAAACCTAAACTAACCAGTTAGGGAAATCCAAATAACCTGAATGCAAAGGCCATTGATAATTTAACGCAAACCACACCTGTTGAGCAAATTGACATTGCCTTAAAACATGACAAACATCTTCAGTAGCCATGTTGCATCTCTGACATAACTTAGAATTGGAAATACGTTTAGTAAACAAATTATTGAGAGTAGGGACGTAATTCATTAAAAATTTCCATAATGTGATTCTAATCTTCGAAGGGCAGTTCAAGTTCCAGATGTTAGAATAGAGTTTTTGGAAAGTAGGGTTCGTCGGGGTATACTGCAAGAGAAGGCGATAAACACTTCTAACAGTAAAGATACCTGTATTCTCAGCTCCCCAAACACGAATATCCGTTTGACCCACCGATGATAATCTGATAGAGAGTATTAATTTAGCTTCCTTGTCTGAAAACACTTCCCTCACTAGATTAGTTTTCCACTGTCGACGAGCATCATCGATTAAGTCAGCTACCATGAGAAGACCAGGCACTTGTTGAGACGAGACCAGCCGAGGAGGGGAAATAGGGAGCCAGAAGTCATTCCAGATTGATATCGAGCGGCCCACATCGACCTTCCAATACAAGCCCATTTCCAAAGTTCGCTTCGAGACCCAAATACTCCGCCATATATAGGATGGGTTATAACCCAAATTAGAGCTCATAAAATCGGTCGTAGGAAAATAGCGGGCCTTAAGTAACCTAGCCACCAAAGACGTAGGATTGGATATTATCCGCCATCCTTGTTTTGCAAGTAACGCAACATTGAATTTACCCATATCCCTGAAGCCCATTCCACCAGCTTCCTTTGGGATACAAAGAGAACTCCAGGAACACCAGTGAATACCCCGTTTTTCACTGGTCTTCTGCCACCAAAATCTCGCAAATTTGCTTTCAAAATCCCTACATAGAGCCTTAGGCAGAAGAAAAACAGACATGGCATAGAGTGGTAAAGCCTGCAACACCGACTTAATATACACTTCCTTCCCTCCCATAGATAACAGTCTTGGAGACCAAGTCAATAAACTCTTTGAACACTTATCTGATAAGAAAAGGAGGGACTGCCGTTTATTTTGCCCAACCATAGACGACAACCCTAAATATTTATCTGGGCAAGACTGATGAGAGACAGATAGGATTCGACATACATCGTTCCTATTTTCTGAAATTACATTAGAGCTAAAAAATACACTCGACTTGGAAAAATTAATACACTGACCTGAACATCGAGAGTATTTTTCCAACAGAGTCTTCAAATGGACCGCTCCCATGGCTGTAGCATTCCCAAAAATAATGCTATCATCAGCAAATAGCAAGTGCGAGACTAAAGGTGCACCCCGAACGATTCTAGCACCTTGTAATAAATTTTGGGAAGTCGCCTTCCGCAACAACGCCGATAATCCCTCAGCACAAATAAGAAATAAATACGGACTAAGAGGGTCCCCTTGCCGAAGCCCCCTCGAAGGACAGAAGCTAGCACTAATCAGACCATTAATAACCACCGAATACGTCACTGATCGATAACATCGAGCCACCATAGAAACCCACTCAGATGCAAAACCAAATTTAACCATCATCGCTTCTATAAAAGACCATTCCACCATGTCATAGGCTTTACTCATATCTAGCTTGAGTGCAAAAGACCCTTTTTTCCCCGTCCTCTTGTGCTTAAAAGAATGTAAAATCTCGTAAGCCGCTAGTATATTATCCGAGATTAAACGGCCTGGCAGAAACGCACACTGTGCCTCGTCAATGCAAACCGGCAAGACACTTTGAATTCGATTAGCCAGCATCTTAGAAATGATCTTATAAAGAACATTACACAAACTGATAGGCCGGTATTGAGTCATACTAACCGGATCCTCCACCTTAGGAATAAGAACTATATGAGTTGCATTAATATCGGAAAGATCGTGTATCCCATGAAGAGCATCAATACAATAAGCCGACACCTCCCTCCCTATAATATGCCAAAAACGTTGGTAAAACACCGCCCCAAGCCCATCCTCCCCGGACGCTTTAAGAGGGCTCATCGACCGAATTGCAGTAATAACCTCCTCGGTAGTGAAATCAGCAAGAAGGGCAGCATTCATGTCATTAGTAACACAAGTTGTGACCCCCTCCAAGATATCCGAAGGGTCCTCCGGCTCAATAGATGAGAAAATCTTCTCAAAATAACTAAGAGCAATAGGGAAAAAAACATTTGTATCTTCAGTAATTAAATCGTCCTCCCCTCGTAATTTCCTAATCCGGTTACGACGTTTTCGGTGAGATGCAAAACTGTGAAAGAACTTAGTATTCCGATCTCTATTTCTTAACCAATTAGCTCTAGCCCGTTGTTCCCAGTAAAGCTCTTCTCTATCAGCCTCTAAATTCAGCGCTAATTTTGTCTCCATAATTTCACCAAGATTAGCTTCTGTTGGTTGCATATCATTCAATTCAACTAATCTTTTCTTCAGACTTCTTGTTGAAACTTTCTTCTCCGCCCTCAATCTTTTAAACCATAAATCCAGCCCTCCACTAACATACTTGAGACGATTCGGCACTGTGCCAACCGATTCATCCCAAAGGCGAGCCACCTCCGGTTCACACGTTTCTTCGACCAGCCAAGCAGCTTCGAACCGGAAATGATGTATTTTTTGACCAGAGGCATTGGCTGTATTCGTATTTAGCAACAAAGGACAGTGGTCCGAGAAAGAATGTGGTAGATGTTCAAGATCAAATTGTGGGAAAAGCGCCCACCATGGGTCATTCGCAACACCTCTATCCAACCGCTCACGAATATTATTCGATGCTAGCCGACCCCACTCCAACGTAAACCAAGGGCCACGATAACCAACATCCTTTAAAAAGCAATCTTCCAAGGCCATTCTAAAACTCTCCATCTGCTGAGCATTTCGAATTCTGCCCCCAGACTTTTCCGAGGCAAGAAGCAGTTCATTAAAATCTCCTATCACCATCCATGGAACTTCCGGTAGAACATCCAATTGCCGCAATAATTCCCAAGATTCAGCTCTATTCTCTACCTCTGGAGCACCATAAAAACCCGTTAGCCTCCAAGAAAATCCATCCAAATCCTCATCAATCATAACATCTATATGCCGTGCCGAAAAAGAACGAAGAGTAACTTTGCAATTCGATTTCCAAGCTAGAGAGAGGCCCCCACTACGTCCCACAGTGCTAACCTCAATTCCTGATTGAAAACCACAACTCTTCCGAACTCTTTCCATATTGGAGCTCTGCAATTTTGTCTCAATAACAAACATTACAGTTGGATTGACGTTCCGAACCATATTTCGGAAACGTCCAACAGTCCGAGACTGCCCCAGGCCTCAGACATTCCAGCTGAGGATCCTCATTGGACCCGGCTGGCCCGATGATCTGGGCCTGCCGATGAAACATTAGAATGATTGGACGAATCCTGACCGGAAACATCCAACCCTGAATCCTTGACACGTTGGCGTTTAGAACCTTCTGCCAGCTTAGTAGCATCATTCTCCTCAACAGTTAGCATCTGAATGTCCCCAAAATTACTCAAACCCTCCTGTTGTATGGCTGAAAATGCGGTATAAGATAAAGCCTGCTGAGAAGACCCAGCTGGCATAGATAAATTCTTGGGATCTAATCCTGCCGAAAAATCAGCAGTGGCCAATTTACCCTTATCTCCAGCCGCAAAAAATTCCGAAAATTGAGCCTGAGGATTAGGCTGCTGATTTGTAGCATCATATCCAAATCGTCTTCCCTCTTCACGCAACCATCGACTCGACAGATTACCCGCCGACCGCCGCGGAGCCGCCTTAAGACTCAGATCCCAGCCGAACTCAATATCCTCCTTGGGCATTGTAAGACGAACCGGACAAATACTCTCACCATGTCCCATCTTTCCACAAATAAAACAGAAGAGAGCAAGCTTCTCGTACTCAAAACGAACATAATGTGTAGAACCATTCTTGAGCAGAAACTTTTTCCTTCTTTTAAGAGGTTTCCGAGTATCGAAACAAACACGTATACGAATAATTCCTCGGTAACCCAGCCCCACTGCCTGTGAATCATAATCAATGAAAGATCCAATAAAATTACCTAGTTGTTTCGCCACTTTTTCGGATACATATCCATGCGGAACATCATGAGCTAATATCCAAAATGTAGCGTCAAATAAAGGAACTCGTTGAGGGTCCTCGCCTTCTTTTAGTCGATGAAATAGCAAAAGGTGCGAATTGAACGTCCATGGTCCCCCCGAAACAATACGGTCCAGATCCACACCATGGTAGAAACGAAAAAGAAATCTGTCATTCCCCAGATCAGAAATAGTAATCCCACCCAGCGGCCTCCAGAGATTCGCAAGAGTCGTCCTCATCGACTGAAAATGAACGACGCTATGTGTAAGAAAACGGCCAACCAAACATAGATCATAGGAGATGTTCAGCTGTTGATCACTCTCCTCCAATGGAACCTCCAAGTCTTCGTCGTCCTCAATCGACAATCCAGCCAAATCCTCTTCAACATGGTCTGCCATTAAGGAGATAGAAGAAAGACAAAAGAAAAAAAAAACGTGCCAAAAGGCAGACAGAGCGTGCTAAGAAGCAGAGAGAAAACGTGCTAAGAAGCAGAGATTTATGGTTTTATATTTTTGTATAATTTAGTATCAATTAAGCATGTTTCAGATTTGAAGTTTTAATATATTCCATTACAATAGTTGCCTAAACATCATATCACACCTGAATAATTACACTCATATTTAATCATTTGTGGACTTTCTAAATCATTCTACACATTTATCATATGAAATATTTTATTTCACTCACGCTTGAATATAACCTAATCTGATTAAAATTTAAAGAGTTAATATAAAATTATCATTTTCTATATCAATGGTTTTTCCACACTGAATTAAAAAATCACCACACATTTTATTTATTTATTTTAAAATAACAATTAAAAACATACAATAATTTCTTGACTTCCTAGTCTTCTACTTATCGTATTGATAGAATTTTTGGCCGTCACAGCTCGAAATTTAAAAAATATATCCGACCTCGAATTTTTAACAAAAAGGTTGATTAAATTCGTACGATACGAAAAAGTTGGTAAAATATTAAATGTGTTATATAAAAATATTATAAATATATATTTAATTAAAAATATATCGATACAAAATGAAAAATTTTCACCATAAACTTAACCCGACTCAATCTTTACAAAAAGCCATCCCGCCCCAAACCTAAAATTCAAAAGAAAAAAGTCATTCGAACTTATGGTCCTTAATCGCAAATATACAAAATTTTAAAAGCAAGGTCCCTAATCGCAAATTCCCCAATAAGTAGTCGAGGGAAAAATTAAATGAAAGAATGAGAGACACACGCAAAGATCGATATAAAATAATTGCTATATAAGTCCTTTACTCAATCATACATTATATACAATTAAAATTTATTTTTTTTTTATAAGAAAGAGGTATTGTTATCACGTGCCTCATTAAAAAATTTCCATAAACTTAATAGAGAAAAAAGAGTGCACGTGACAAGATATACAAAACACATGAGGATTACCTCCTAAGAGGAACTAAGTCCTCGCGTAATAGATCAACAACAAAATTCGGAACAGAATCCAGAAGAACTAAGTCGAGATTCGAGAGACTTGCACGTTTTACCAAAGCATCTGCAACTTGATTGCGCTTCCTAGGGATAGCACGAATCGAGATCCGCCAATCTCTCTGGATCACATCCTGGATAGCACAAGCGATAGCGAGAGCAAAATCACCACGCTCTACTTGATGAATAAGCTTGATAGCTTGAGCATTATCGGATTCCACCTCTAAACTCCGAAAGCCTAGATCCCACATAATAGCAAGACCCAGGAAAATACTCCATAACTCGACTTCTAATACTGAACAACAGCCAATAAATTTAGTAAAACCATGCAGCCAGAAACCAGAATGATCCCTAATCACTTGATACCATTAATTAATCATTTTTTGATCAATCATTAAAATTGATTAGATTTATCCATTTCTATTGTTTTTGTGTGTTTTTTGTTTGCATTAATTAATTATTAAAACAGTAGAAATGGTTGAAATCTAATCAACTTTTATTTATTTATTTTAGAATTATGTTTTGGACAACCAATTTCTTTTTTACAATGAAGTGTCTCTCGAAATAAATTGTAAACATGTCATTATTATAATGTATATTGTTGCGGTCAACAACCGAAGGGTTAAATTTATAATTATTCCAAAGAAACACTCAATTGACTCTTTTTTCTTTTTCCAAAGCATTAAGGTCTGCTCTTCTTCTTGCATTTTGGCTACAAATACATCCACCATTGACCTTAATGTAATTGGAGAAAAGACCAACTCCCAAGATCGTATCATTGGGGCTCATTTTTTCAGGTTGGAAAACTTGTTTTGTTTGTAAGCTAACCTATTTATTATGGATAAATATTCTATACACAGGCGGTGAAAACTTTCAGTTTGTACAAGCGACTTAGTTTTAGTGTATAGTGAGTTAGTTTATGGTATATGATTTAGGGTTTTAGGGGTAGGAGTTTAGAATTTAGGGATAGTTGTTTTAATTTAAGTTTTAGGGTTATAATTTAGGGTTTATAACCCTAAACTTTAAATTGAAACAATTATCCCTAAATTCTAATCCCTTCACCTAAATCTCTATACCTATACCCTAAACTAACTCTCTATACCCTAAAACTAAGGCGCTTGTGAAAACTTTCAGCTTCCTTAATTTAGGGCATAGGGACTTATGTAGTACATAAAATGAATTGTTTTAACATGAATTTCTCTCTGGTTTTCCTTATCACTGTCGCCATCATCTGGTTTAGAGGAAACATATGCTGCTATTTACTGAAATAAACTATATTTTGTTGGATCCACACTAAAATGTTTTTTATTATCAAAATTTTGACCACTTTGTTTATCTGAATGGCTTGTTTTTTTCCTTCTCTGATGAACAGTCCTGCTCATATAATGCCTCTCCTGGAGATCATACGAACAGAGAAAACTTCCACACAAGTTATTCTTGATCTCCTAACAGTTGGGAAAATAATAAAGAAAGTTCCCATTGTGGTACGTAACTGCACCGGCTTTGCTGTTAATCGAACATTCTTCCCCTACATGCAAGCTCCGCAACTTTTGGTGCATCTTGGTGTGGACTTGTTCAGAGTTGACAGTGCGATCAGGAACTTCGGCTTTCCTTTGGGTCCATTCCAGTATGTTTCTTCCTAATCCCAAAGCATTCTATATGACTTTCGAGTTTGATGTGTGTATTGTTTCATAGATAATCTCTTTTATGAGATAGAAAATGTGTAAAATGGAAGTAAACACTATATGTTTTTCAATTGCAATACTTGCAGGCTTCAGGACTTAGGTGGATATACTCTAGGCAAGGCAGCTGGGAAAGAATATGCAAATGCATTCCCTGATCGAATATTTATGTCTACACTGCATGAACTTATGTTGAAAGACGGCCGAAATGGTAAAACGGGACTTCTATTCTGCTTCCAATTCATGTTTTTAACACTTCTCCATCGTCTAGCATTTCGAATCATTGGTGTTTTTATGGCGTTTTAGGCAAAAGAAACGGGAAAGGATTTTATATTCACAAAAAGGGGAGCAAGCCAGTACCTGATCTTTCAGTGCTACCTATTGTCGATGAATCGAGAAAGCTTATGAACATTATGCCTGGTGGAAAGGTATTTAGCCTCTTACTTGAACCCCAAAAAAGTTCAATGACATGAAATTTTGAACACTTGGGGGGTTCATTAATCATTCCTCAGCTGGAAGCACTCTATGTGACTATGAGTTAAGAACAAAAGATACTCGATATCTTCCGTTGTTTCGCTGATATATTTTCTGTTTGGATTTCATTCAACAGCCTATATCAGTTACAGATGAAGAAATTACCGAGATGGTATTGTTTCCAACGATTAACGAGGCATGCCGTGTTTTGGACGAGGGTGTCGTTGCTCGAGCATCAGACCTCGATGTTGCATCTGTACTAGGAATGAGCTTCCCATCTTACCGGTAACTATTTCACCAACAGCTTTTAGTCTCGGCAAACTTGAACTCTAATGTCTGGAGAATTTAGTGGTTCCATTTTAGATATGCAGTCAACTGTAGGGATGGCAAACGGGCGGGGCGGGTGCGGATACCTCTCCCCATCGCCATATCCACTTAAAATTTTTATATCTAAATTTATATGGTGGGTAGGATGCGGGGTGGACGGGTGCAGGGCGAGCGGATGCGGGGCGGGTAAGGTCTTAAATCCATCACCTACCCACTACCTGCAGCGGGTATGACTTTTTACATCTACACCCGCTCACTACCCATCCCCGCCCCAATTGGGGCGAGACTGTGTGAAATTCACGAAATTGTACCGTCTGCCATCCCTAGTCAACTGTTTAGTTTTTCAGCTGTTGTGGTTTCTATTATCTATTAAGAATTTGTATTTCCAAATAAAACTGTATGCAAAATTCAGTCACTACTCACTGCATTCCTGAATATGCCTGAAAATGAGCTCGCTTTCTTACGAAACTATCACTTTCGGTTTAATTTCCTCATCTTACGAAAACAATCACTTCCGGTTGCAGCGGCGGTATCATGTTCTGGGCAGATACGGTTGGGTCGAACCGTATCTATTCAAGTCTCAAGAAATGGTCCGAAATGTACGGGAGCTTCTTCAAACCATCAAGATATTTGGAAGAAAGAGCCATGAAAGGCGTGCCACTGGTAAGAACTAAATTCTCTTATCCTTATGTTAAACTCCAAATATCTATTGATTGAATATATAAGATTGTATACTCGGAAGACATAATTTGGTATCGAATCGATTCAAAATTTTGTGTGAAATTTTAGTTCACACGGACTATGTATCGAAGTTTTTCTCTCTATATATATTGACATTCTTCTTCGTTTTGCAGAGTATTGCAGCAGAAGCAACACCATCTCTGAAATCAAACTCAAAGCTGTAAACCGGACATAATAACGGCAGTGGTCGGATAAAAGCCAGTGTTATTGTAATAAAAAATTGGTTTTTGTCCTAAGTTAAAATATTCTGATTTGAGTAATTTGTTAAAACATTCCATTTGCATGTGCTGATGTGAAGCGTTTTAAATATATTAATGGGTAAAATTTTAAGGATTAATATCCTATACACTGGCGGTGAAGGGTATAGGGAGTTAGTTTAGGGTTTAGGGGGTTAGAATTTAGGGATAGTTGTTTTAATTTAAGGTTGAAGGTTATAATTTAGGATTTATAGGTTAAGGTTTAGTTTTTAGGGTAATATGGTGATGATTTAGGTGTTAACCTATAAACCCTAAATTATAGCCCTAAACCTTACATTGAAACAAGTATCCCTAAATTCTAACCTCCTACACCAAAACACTTAAACCTTATACCCTAAACTAACTCCATATACCCTAAAACTAACGCGCTTGTGGAAGCTTTCAGTTTTCACCGCCTGTGTATAGAATATTTATCCAAATTTTAATACTCAAACTGTGTAAAACTAATTTTACACAAGCTTGTATATTTATTTACACTATAAAACTCAAATGCTAAATTCTTAACCTTAACCCTAAAAAATTAAATTCAACCCTTCTTGCAAGGGAGATCCAAGTTTGAGCTCAGTTCCCTGCAAAAACTGAAGTTCTTTTTTTATATGAAAGTAGAAACACAAACCGAACTGAATCGAACCGATTACAAAACCATGCAGCCATGGAATAACAAAGAGAGTCAAGTTTTTCACCCCCATTTCAGAAGAATAATGTACATATAAACAATTTAACACATGAACTCGTGTCTATCTTAGCTGGTTCATGTAACATTCTTAAAAGAAGTTGCATTCAACAGGGTCGGATTTAAATCCGAACACCCGAAAGACCGAAACCCTTTCCTTGTTCTTAAACTATGACCTTGTAAAAGAAAAGAAAATACATTAATGGTTCATGCAACTCCATGCTATAATTCGCACAGGTGATTTTTCAATCACGACTCACCGAATAACCATTAATCAACTCTTTCTCTTGGAAAGTATTCTAAGCTACATATAACATGAAGAATTGTAAAATTCTGTTATTCGATTCTTTGCTAAAAAATTGGAATAGATTAATGAAACTCCTAGCATCTACGGATAGAAGCTATCGACAGCCATAGACATGTAGTGTATACAGTACTGTGCAGTTTATACTGTACTGAGCTGAAGCTATGGTTGAGGCGGAAAACCGATAAATTTATCGATAATGGTAGAAATAAGGAGAGCACTGGTCAGTTCCAAGCTCACAATCACCTTGATATTGCATCAAATTTGAAGGTGGAGAGAATGGAATAGTGAAGATAAGTATCATACCTTGTGCCAAATTGTCAGCAATTTGGATCTTTACATCTGTTTTTCGTTTTCCGATTTAGCACCCCCCCCCCCCGGTTTTCAGGAAAGGGATGGAGGCCGTTGAAGATCATTGTTAGCAGTGGCAACTACCGTAGTAGCCGTCTGAGATGTCTTTACTGTAGGTGGACTAACATTTTTCGGAACTCCATTGGAAACGGATCCTTGTTGATTCCCCGTCTCGTCTCTGACAACTTCAGTTCCATTACTCAGGCTTCTTTGACTACCTATCTCTGTTCTAGCTAACGATGAACATTGTGTTTCTGTAATTGAAATAGAGCAGCATCGTCAATTCCCATTAGTTCATGCATAAGAAAAGTTAATAGTTAAGACACCGGAAAATAGATGATATATACAAATTCTGCTAAAGTTTCATCATTCGAAACTTTCTTCTCTTTTGATGCGCGAAATATGATTAGATGTGAATCAAATTTTCAGTAAAGGGAGAGGAGAACTTGCCCTTTATTTCTCCAAAAGTGATAAGCCTATTGAGACAATCCCGGAACTTTGTCAAAACAATTCTTTCCTGCTCTGCATAAATCTCCATCATTTGTGAAGATGTGCTGCAACTATGGCTCATTATTCCATTAGAGGGAGCTTCCACGAACATTGTATCTTCTTCGTCACACATCAATGCCAAAGTTCCTGGAGACATAGGCCTTAGCTTTGGCGTATCAGCACCATCTGAGCTGGACTCCTCACGACCAGCTTTATCGGACTGGTTTGCACTTGAACAATCATCAGCCATGGTTTTCTCAGCATCAGAATCTTTGTGGCTTTGCAGCCTGTCCTGAGTGGATGACGCAAGGGAGGTTTCGTTCTGATCTTCGACCCGTTTTTCAGTCAAACTTCTCTGATCTGAATGTATACAGAAATTTAAGGGAAGACCCATTAGCTTAAAAAGATACATTGATTAAATTCTTTAACTGACTAAAATGTTGGTTGTTAAAGCAAATTCAAAACTAACAAAAATGGGATTCTTTTACTGGCATCAAGTGTCCAACGATTATTTCTTACGAGTACTTCACCAGGACAAAGAATGGTCTGAAATAATATAAAATTATTTCAGGAAACAACATCAATGTCGGTATAAATATCAATATTCAAAAACGGTTTTTGTTGACAAAGAGGGTCTCAAACTATAAATGCTGATGTTATATCTTAATTTTCATAAGTACCATTATGAAAATTTGTTTCAATTAGAAAATCAAGTATAAGTAGACCGTCATGCATGATATCATTCACACTGTTTTCGGTAATAAGCACAAGTGACCATATGCTTACTCATGCAAACACATGAAGTAAGAGCTAAAGTAATAAGTACGTCACGGGTTAAACAGTGTAAGTTTAGACTAGAGATTTAAATTGTTTTACATGTATTCTCATTTACCTGCAATTGTTTTTGCAGCTTCTCCAGATAGAACTACCAAAACAGAACAAAGCTCCTTCAAGTCCTGCTTCTGAATGATGTCCGCTAACAAAGACCTTCCACCAAAATGCATTAGTTAGTTTCCGGAAAAGCAGAGCAGAGATATATTTTCATCAAAACACTCCATTCACCTGTATGTGAATTTTGAAATGCCAACTGCAGCAGTTGTTCCCGAACGGGAAACTGGCACAGCAGAGGAAGGTGCAGAAGCTCTGATATGAGTTGCCTGGTTCACAAATAAAATAAGCTGAAAATGTAAATTCTAGAAGCAGAAACAAAAAGTAATTGTGAGAACGAGAAAGCTTCTATGGTAAACTAATCAAATGTTAAGTAGCAGCAGACGAATGAGACTAAAAAAGTTTGAACAAACATTCGTTCCTTATTAGCAAAAAATAAGATTAGCTAGATTCAAGATAAGTGTAACTGAAATATGATTCAGAAAGTTTCTCCGAATACAAATGTCAATAAATACTCATGGACGACGTTTACCTGCGGCAAGTGTCCAATCCTGTGAACAGATGGATCCTCAGCAGTTGATCCAAAGAACAGTTCCTGGCCTTTTCTTTTCTTAGATACCGGAATGGATGCCAAACCAGAGGCCCCAATAGCTCCAGTTATGGCAGCATTTGCTGCCTGCTGAATATATGCAACGTTCTTGGCATGGTCACCATGAAAAAGAGCCTGTCTCTCTTCACTACCCTCAAAATTTTTGCAGTCCATGCATTTGCAGTTTTCAGAACAGAGAATGTTGGCTTGGAAACATTCACAGTACTTTTTAAGGCACCCGGATTTCTTACAGTGGCATCCTTTGTTGTGTTTTCCCAATATTAAAACTTCCCTAGCATCTTCCTAAAAATATTTCAAAACTAGTCCATATGAGAATGCCTATGGCAGCAAGCTCTATCAAAATCAAAATGCATTCATGTTGTACTTTGAATTTTCTATTTTGCTATTAAAAACCCAGCCCGGACCTTTTCCCATAAGATAATTTTCTAAGAGTAACCATCTAGAATTAAGTAAAAATGACATAATCTATGTGCTAAAATCAAAAGTGAGGTCACAATCAACAGAAAAAAAAAAAAAAACCAGTTCTCCGATGGTAAAAATTAAATAAAATTTTTTATGGCTTTTTGCTGAACCAATACTGTGCAAAAGGGTGAATTAAATGACAAAAAATTGGCCACCATACCCTGCTATCCCGTGCACAATGGGGACTGCTAGCAATTTTTGGCCTGAATGCATTCGGATTACGCTCCAAGGTCGCTTCAATAGCATCTCTTCTCGCAGTTTCATTCTCGGCATTGTTATAACAATTAACACAGTTGCACCCATCACAATATATCCCAGATGCAAAGCACTCACAGTACCTGATCAATGCATTACATTATTAACTTTCTATATCTTATACCATTATCAAATATACGAATTCGAAACTGTCATATATTAAATAGCACAAAAGACATTACGAAGATTATGATCACAAGACTACATGGTCCAAACTCCAAA
Organism: Hibiscus tridactylites; assembly: GCA_958450335.1. NCBI lineage: Eukaryota > Viridiplantae > Streptophyta > Magnoliopsida > Malvales > Malvaceae > Hibiscus > Hibiscus tridactylites. The sequence continues at coordinate 51,117,179 of OY288292.1, read as the reverse complement.
CCTACACATTTCTAGCGAACTAACGCCTCCTAAGCCGCATCGATATCGAGAGCAAAGCAGCACAAGATCATGGAAGAACTCATTCAGTCAATGTACTTACAGTTTCAGACACCGAGAATGTTTACAGTTGCACTGCTTCTGCTTCTTTGGAGTGCCATCTTTTAGTTCAGATGCTCTTGGTTTTACTTTCGGGGATTCTGGTTTTCTGAACCAAACAAGAAGTATGAAAACGAATAAAGTTCGAGTACAGTTAACTAACTTCCACATTAAATCTTAAAGGCTAAAGCAATGACATAAAAAAATAACAATTCTTTCCGCTAAAACTTACAGAACCATTGGCGATGCTGTAGTAAGAGGAGGAGGTTGCGCAGTGGCCACAGGGGAGATCGACACCAACTGCGGCGGCTGTATCTGTTGCTGCTGCTGAGTAACTGTAGCAGCCGCCACAGCCATTTCTTGTGTTGATTGCGGGTGTTCCGGCAACACTACACCAGCAGAAGAAACCCCGCCAAAACCGGGCGTGAAATCCAGCTGCCTTGCAAGCTTCTTCGCCGGAAAACCTGCCGTATTAGATTTCACCTTTTTTGGCGGGAACTCACCTCCTTCTCCCTCCCCCATCCAATTCCAACTCCCACAATTTTTTTAAAAAAATTCAAATTCGAATTCGAATCTTAATTTCCAATTCTCCTACACAACCACAGCTGAAAATCAACCGAATAATCTCAAAATTTACCTTCAATAAACTCGAATTCAACCACTTTTAGATCCAAATCTCAATCCACAATCTCCAACGCCTAAAATTCTAAAGAGAACACCAAAACTTCTCCAAACTCGAGATTTCCACCACGAAGTTCCGAGAAACAAAGAAGATTTTGATTCCGATCGACGCATAGAGAGAGGTAAAGAGAAAAGCTAGAGTTTTTTTTAAAGCATTTGATATTGAAAATCAAAGAAATTAAAAAAAAAGGAGAAATTTGAATTTTTGAAATTTGTTAGTATTTCTTCTTCGCCTTCTTCGGTTCTCTCCTCCCTCTCTCTTGCTAAGTTTTGAAATTTCAATTTTTTTTCCTTTTTTTGTGTGTGTTTTTATTGAATGGTGAGATTCGAACTGGCTTTTAGATCCGACGGTTCACGTTGAAAGAATTAATCTAACGCATGAAATTTATAGGAGTGAGTGTGTTGATTTGATGAGCGTTGGATCGGATTAAACGCAAAGTTTTCGGTGGAAGTACCAGGAAGGTCCCTCTAATATAGAAACTGAGTTCAAAATAGTTCTTTTTATAATTAAATAGATCAATTTAGTCCTTGTACTAGTAAAAAGAATAAAATAAGTTCAAAATTCTATAGTTAACGTTTACTGTTTTAAAAAAATCATTTATTGTAGTTAATATTTTAAAAATTAGATTCGAGGTTTAAATTTCACCGTATTAAATATTTTTTGAATATTTTCTTAATTTGAAATGCTTAATTCTCTTCGACATGCAGAAGAAAAAAATAATTACATTAATATCAAATAAGCAAGGTTGCTCCTCGCGTTAAAAATTAAAAAAAAACATTTTATTTTTATTTATTTATTTGTTATGTCAACATTTTGACTTTATCTGCTATGTCATCATTTTGATTTTTCAATACTAACATGGTATGTCATGTGGTGCAGACGATTAATGCGTTAAAATGTAACGGTCATATTAACGGTTCTGTCAGTCAACGTTAATCAAAAGCCAATTATTGTAATGTACGAACTGAAAGACCTAATTAAACGCGTTTTTGCACAATAAGCAACATTACTAATTTGGGTCGAACTCGAGAGCAAAATAACCTCTTTAGCCTAAATTATATAAATACAAAAAAATTAGATAGCAAATTAGCAATGTTGCTCCTCGCGTTAAAAATTAAAAAATAGATTTTATTTTTATTTGTTTGTTTGTTATATCTGCATTTTGATTTTATCTGCTATGTCAGCAATTTGACTTTTCAATGCTAACATGGCATGACATGTGGTGCAGACGATTGATGCGTTAAAAAGTAACGATCATATCAACGGTTATGTCAGTCAACGATAATCAAGTGCTAATTTATTGCAATGTGCGAACTGAAAGACCTAATTAAACACGTTTTTACACAATGAACAACATTACTAATTTGAGTTGAACTCGAAAGCAAAATAACCCCTTTAGCCTAAATTATATAAATACAATGAAAATTGGATCCATGAATAGCCATGTAAAAGGCCTACACACCAAAATTCCACAGCCCAACAACAACAATTGCAAGAACACAAACATCAATCACCATTGAGAGAGAGTAATAATAATGGCATTTGTTTTTAACACAGCCAACTCAACAACAACGACAACCAAACCAACAAAAATAGAATGGATTTTGAAGTGTCAATTCTACCAACAAGGAGACCAAATATTCGGAATTTTCTACCCTCGATTAATATGCGTTTCCCGTTCTGTCCCGTCCCGCACCACCATGTCGGTCCTCTCTTCCTCGTTCCAAGTACATGTCTCGACGATATTCTTTGAGCGGAGGTGCACCCCTTATTGGTGATCTGCTCCTTGCTCTCGCATCACAATGCCATCTGTCACGGGGAGCAAGATCTGGCGGCGGCGGTGGAGGTGGTGGTCGCCTACCGATACCATACCCTTTCCTTTCATTCAAGAAGTTATCCCTTCCACGGTCTCTATGTCCCCAATCTATAGGAGGCATTGGCCTGTCAAATCTATTCCTTTCCCTGTAGTCATTGTCTAGATAATCCAATCGATCCCTACGAATGTTATGATCAGAAAACCTGCCTTCGTGTCTGAGAGGTATTGGTGGTGGTGGACCACCAGGTCCAAAGTCTCTAGGACCCTCCCTTGCCCAGCCCCGAGGAGGAGATCTAAAGCCGTTCATATTCATCCGAGGTGGCAATAGATGGGTGGGAGAACCAGGAAAGGGCCTGGGAGGAGCATCCCAAGGTGGAGAACCAGGGTAGCCGCCACGAGGACTTTTTACAGGTGCATTGCGAAATCTCTTGCAATTGTTACAGTACTCTCTCCTTGAAAAGTTTAAATTTCGACATCTGGGAAACGACGAGTATACAATAAAAATGTAATGTCAGATGCTTCAAACTTGAAAACGCATAAGAAAATGCAAATCAAGCAGCATAAAATATTTTAAAACGAGGAAATGCACATCACGAAGGTTAAAATCTTACGAGGGATCAGGGCATATCCAGTCTCCTTCCCTTGGACGTACATTAAGATTATTTCTAGTCATTCCCTCGCCTCTGAAAGAGGCAGCAGTTCCATCAGAACCTCTGCTAGTGTGTGAGCTGCCACCAGCTGGTACTCGACCATAACGAGGTGAAGAATCACGATATCGGCCAGAATCCCTCCCGTTACCAATATCACGATTTCTTGGTGGCCCACCTAAGCGATCGAAATTGGAACCATAACGATGATCTGCATCTCTACGACGTATGGGAGAGCTAGAACCTGCACGAATTCTATGTCCTGGAAAAAAGCCAATAATGCCTATAGATGAGCAAAGTTCAATTAAATAAGTGCAATATTATGGAACATGATGTATTTATAATGTCAGCAGACTGGGGCGAATGAAATTTCCCGGTGACCAATCAAATTAAGTTTCCAAGGACGGTTGCCGTCAAGATCTCCCCATGACGAGAACAGAAAGAAAAATCCGGAATAGAAGGAAATTCTTGTTTTAAATGTGAGCTGTCCTCGTCACTTTCAGACACAGCAGTTTACCAGTACATAATGCAGAGGTAACAAGAATGTCAAAACCAATGAGTGTTAGCAGTACCCAACAAACATTACAACAGCCCATTGTCCTCGGGAAGAAAAGCTGGATTTTCAACCTAATATCTGATCTATCAACCCCAGAATCATAAGGAGAAACCAAAGTTGTTTTAGTAGGAAAAGAACAGCATCCACGTCTGCAGCATGCAAATCCTAAAATTTAAATATATCTAGTAGGTTATAATCCAACACAAAAAACCGTTAACCACCAGAATTACAACCAAAACCCTAAACCAAATCACCTTAATTAAGAGCAGCAGTGCGGGCAACAACACAACACTAAGGGGGTAAACCACCAAAGAATATCCATCCATGTGGAAATAAAATTAAACATTAGGTCAACAGCCAATACATTTTATGCTTTTCTGACTAGCTTGTCCGAGCACACTGTTTGGGAAGGTTCCACCTTTCAGCAGCACGGATTACCACCCAAACCCGAGTTCACTATCCCTACACACAACTTGTAGGTAGAATGTAGAAACCAACAGTGTTCTGCCATCCCCAAGGAGCGATACTTATATCTCCGGTAATTTTTTCCACCAGCATAACTGCCCCGCTACGCAGAACATTACATAGGTGATGCCTCAAGAACACAGAACATAGCTCATGAAGGATATTCTGCATTACCCTATCCACACGTAAAAGAATACCACAATTTTTTTTTATTCTAAACCATCTAACCTAAACTTGTTTAGCCCTCCCAGAGAAAAAAGAAAAATGAATTACAAAAGTCACATATAAACCAAGAAAAACTCCAAACCAGGAGTTCCATTATCAGTAGGGAGATACCCCCATTATCGAGCACTTCCATAAATTAACAAAACTGAAAAAAGTCCAGGGGAGACAGAGCTCCACTCCTGCCAACAGAATTTAGTTATCATGGCTCAATACTGTCTCCATCCATGCATACGAAACCGTCAACCACACTAGTTTTTCCAACCAAGAGACCAACCTTACCATTGAGCAGACCCAAACTTGGTAATTCTCAACCATTTGGGGATGTCATATTCCAATTCCCAGATCATGTTTTGCGACTATCTTCAAACACATAAGTGCAACCTCTTAAATTGCCTTTAAATTAGCATTCCAAATCAAACACGATACACTACCAAACCCAACCCCATATCACTATCGTCAAATTCTCGTCCAATCTGACAACCAATATGCAATATCTTGTATATAGTGGCAGCACCACAAGTTCATTCATCATATACCCAACACATATACATGGCATTTGGCACAAAACATTAATCCTTAACAAAAAAACAATTAACCCCAATAATGATCCAAGATTGCACTCAAACCAACATGCCTTCGTAAAGACCCAAGTTCTTGCAGGCAACACTCACAGCTGTAACACACAACAGCATAATTCGTTCATAACTCGATACTCTACAAATTTCACTTGGCAAGAAAATAAACAATTAAGCGTCTAAGAAGTCTACAATGGTAATAGGACACTGAAACGAAACGAAACAAAACAAAACAGATATGTTACATGATTGCAATACAATCATAAACAACCCCCCCCCCCCTTTCAGAACCCCAATTTTGCACTGATATGTATTTATAACCATTACAAAATACACTGCAACAGCAATGAGGCTGTTCGCGACAGAGCTTAGTTTTCCTCCCTCAAGAACATAGATCATACTCTTCTTAACGCCCCTAAATTCACTTAGTAGCTTATTGATCATCTACTAGCTCCTCAATTAGCACAAATAGTGTATAAACCTATTGGAATTGGCATTCAATTAATTATTTAAGTTTACCAATGCCTTTTTAAAGCTCCAAAACTTTATTACTCAATACATTGTCACTTTCATCTAGGGCTTGAATTTCAAATCACAAGATTCATTTTTCTCCATCAATTAAAAAGGAAAATCGAAAAAAAAAAGTAATCTTAATTCTTAATCCCATATCGGCATATAATAAATAAAACACAGAAACAAAAACAAGAGTAAACACGAAATCAAAATAACAAATTAACAAAGAAGAAAAGAAAAACGAACCAGGTCCATCGTTGTATCGATCAGGGCGAGAATGAGGAGGCGGATCACGGCGCACCTCTCCAGGCTCGTAATCGCTACCACCGCCACGGCCTCCTCCACCGCCACGGCCACCATCAGCTTCATCGCTGACCGGTGGCCGCACGACAAGGCTGCTAAGGTGTGGGTGATGATGCGAGGTCGTTTGGTCCTTGTCTCTAGACCCCATATTTTTGTTTCTCTCTGTTTTTGCCCTAAAGTTTTCCCTTTTGTTTTGTTGTAGATATCTTCCTATATCTACGCATTATTTTTTAAAATAGCACTCATGACTCTAAAACTTTAATCTCGTTTCATTTTAATCCTTAATTTAGTAAGATTTAATAATTTTAGAACATTTTAACATTAGTTAATTGCACCACACATTATCAAACTATGACCTTCATCCTAAATTGATTTTTAAGCTTTTGAATATTTTAAATTTATCTCCAAATTGTGGCTCAAAACTCTTGAATATTTCAGTTTCATCTTCAAACTATAACCCTCATTCAAATTGATCCACAAACTTTTGAATGTTTCAATTTCATCCTTAATTTATTGTTTATATTTATCATATTATTACGCTATACACATCAACGCTTACATTTCAATTAACTATTTTTATTATGATTTTTTATAATGGGATATGATTAATATATACTGATAATTTGAAGATAAAATTAGAATGTTCAAAAGTTCAAGGACTAATTTAAAATGTGAGTCATAGTCTGATGATGAAATTGGAACGTTCAAAATTTGAGGCCTAATTTAGAATGAGAGACATAGTTTAAAGATAAAATTGAAACATTCAAAAGTTTAAAAGTTAATTTAGAATGAGTCATAATTTAGATACGAGTGGTGCAATTAACTCTTTTAAAATATGTTACTTAATCAATATTAAACTAATTAAAAAATAAGCTAATCCTGACTTGAGGCTTTGAATGTCCATACTTAATTTTTATTATATGTAAATCACGTGTACTTTAAAAAAAATAATTTACCTAAATTCAATTTGTATTTTATATTGACTTATTTTACTCGTATGAAATTTAAACGTTCAAAAGTTTAAAAATCAATTTAGAATGAGTCATAATTTGAACACGGGTGGTACAATTATGCGTAAATTTTCTTTAAATTATTCGATTAACGTAAATTCGATTTGTATTTCAAGTAGGAGCATGAGTTAATTTGAATTTTTTGTCAATTTTTTTTGAATTTACATCTTAATTACATAAACTAACAAATCAAACTTCTAGTAATTCTACATTTGAATAACTACTCATTTCAGAGCACGAGAAACTGATTGCTCTCCCTTGTCTGAGCTCAACTAGTTCGCCGGTTAAAACCGGAATGATCGAACCGACCGAAAAAACCGAACTCGAATATTTTTCACAAACAAATATGGACGAAGACTTCAACAAGTTAATATTTCAGCACAATACACACACAAGAACAGAGTTAAAGCAGTAAATACACGAGAGAATGAACAATTCCCTCCATTAAAAACATAATACGAAATTCGCAACATTTGTCGACAATCACCGTGCCCGAATTTAAGCATCATATCCTCCGCCGCAGATCAAACTCCTGCGAATAGATAGCAAATGACTTGATATTGTTTGTATGATAAGGTAGTGAAACATGCCACTGATCGGTGTCCGATACATATTCGAACACAAGTGTCGGGTATGACATTAAGTCTCGAGTCCGAGGAATAACATTGCTAGGTAACTAGATTATATATGTTACAATGGTACAAAACAACTAAATAATGTGCACTGCAAGAGAAATTGACTACACTTACTTGATGGAGCAGCCGGATCTTCGGCGGTACCGACGTTTCTTCCTCGCCACCTCCTTCCTCCTCGGAGGTTGAAGAACAACCTTGATTGCAGTATCGAAAACGGCTTTCACATTCTGATCCAACACGACAAAGATCGAGTTTGTATATCCGTTAAAATACGAAGGAAGTACATTTACGAGCCATAGATATAAACAACATCAGATTCACCTGCTGAGTCTTGGAGCTGCATTCGATATAAGCCGCTGCACCGATTTGTTTCCGGAGTTCCTCTCCCTGCATAACCATTTATATCCGAATAAACTATTTTAAATTGCGATCGCGGATGCGTTTTCGTAGCACACAATAGAACTGGTGTGAAGGAACATGCCTGAGCAGATGTTATAATACCAGACCCCATTTGATCAGCAAGATATGCTCTATCTTCCCGAAGATCTGATTTATATAGGCAAAAAAAGACATATTATTCAATGCCATTTACAAAGTTCTTCGCATTCGAACATAAGCGAAACATTATTAAACGAACATGTTCTCGAATAGTCCGCCTACCTAGCTTTGTTCCGACAAGAACAATCGGAACATTTGGTGCAAAACGACGTAGTTCTGGCATCCACTGTGAATTTCAAAAGAAAAATCCAGTTTTTTTCAAACATGATCTAAAAAATTCACTTAAAAAAGGGCTTTTTTTTTCTTCTTTTTTGTACCTTTTTGAGCACATTTTCATAGCTTGCTCTGCTAATTAATGAGAAAGCCAAGACAAACATGTCTGCACCTCTGTAACTCAGTGGCCTTAACCTGCTGTAATCTTCTTGGCCTTTTTTAAATCACATAAAAATGGAGAAACCAAATCAGAAATGAAAACATCAGGAAAAACCCAGATTTTCCCTCCAACCAAACATCAAGGAACAACTCAAAAGAAAAAACAAAAATACTCAAAAATACTACCTGCAGTATCCCATAAACCCAAATTAATAATGCTCCCATCTACAGCCACATTGGCACTGAAATTGTCAAACACTGTTGGTATATAATCCTGACATAAAAAAAATGTTGCAAGAACAAGACCCTTTTAGTTTAAAAAAACCAGGATAGTGAAATAGCTTGAAGGTAAAAAGGAAAAAAATAAAACTTACAGTGGGGAACTTGTTGTTGGTGTAACAAATGAGCATACATGTTTTGCCAACAGCTCCATCTCCAACAGTAACACATTTAATGAACCTTGAAGCACTCATCTTCTCAAAGCTTCCAACTTGTTCACAAATAGTACTTCTTCAGCTAAGCAACAATGTCTATATATAGATATAGATATAGATATATGTATTAAAACGCCTTGAAAAGTTGATATAAAGAGGGGGGAAAGTGTGCTTTAGAAGATAGGTAAATATAGAAGTATTTTTATTACAAATGGGAAAGGCTTATGAGAGAAGTAATCATCTATAGTACTACTGTAGTCAAAGGGCACTTATGGGAGAAAATATGGTCCCTTTTCTTCTTTGTTTGCTTTCCCAGCCTTGTGTTCTTTCACATTATTTATTACACTTGCTAAGGAATAAACAAACCCTCCTATTAATTGCCACTTAAGGCAAACTTTCCCCACATAGTTTCAACTGCTCTTTCAACAGTTAATAAGATATTATGTTGAGAGATTTTCGATTCCTCCGTATCGACTCTCTGAAGTGTCATCCATCGAACAGTCAATAAATTCTATTAGAGGATGTTAGGACTTGGGAGGGCTAAAACTAAAGAACAAAAATCATCAACTTATTTTCGGTGCACATTCTATTCCCCAACACTAAAAAATTAAATTTTAAGCCATAACCCTAAGTTTTAAATTTTAAATCCTAAACTATAAGCCCTAAAAAATACATCATACCACAATTCCTTAAACTCTAACCTCAAACTTATTTCTTAATGTGGGATATAGAAAGAGACACCGAAAGAAGGCGAAAGATTTCTATTTGAAACTAAATATGATCTTCGGGCAACACAAGGCTAGAGACCCTAGGAACATAATACTAGATATGTTAAGAGAAGAGGTAAAGGGCTCGTTCAGCATTGCTGCAAGAACAGCCGTTTCGCACGCAAACGCTGGAGCATTGTTGAACGGTTTCGACAAAGTCTCGTTGCCGCTGTTTTTGTTGGATTTTATATCTCAAAAATTGACTTTTTATCGTCAATTTTTTCAGCTTCTCCAACGCCGCAGCTTTTTCACTGCAAATAGTGTCGAAGTCAAGGGTGTTAGCACCAAAAGCACTATTAAAAAATTATTTCCCTTTCTAACAACTATACAAAATTATTTCTCAGTCTATTATATTTATAACAAATTCACGAGGCTAGCATGACGAGTTCCATTAAAATTTGTTTCTTTTAACACTTGAAAATTCCATTACTCACATTAAAAACTAACAAAAATAGACTCGTCATGCTAGCCGAGTTTACTTGCTATGCAAAAAAATAATTTTGAATGAGAGTCAAAATGGTAAATGATTTATTAAATGATGATGTTTTGGTGATAACGTCGAAGCCAAGGTTTTCATTAATGAGCCAAAATGAATTTGTAAAAGTTTGGGGGATAAAATGGTTTTGCCACACACAAAAAACAGTGACCAAAGTAGAAAAACTATAATAGTTTAATGACCAATAGTGTAGTTTACCCTTTTTTTATTTCCTGCATCTATATCTATGCTCCAAATAAAAAGACAAAATAACAGTTTGTGTGAAAAAGGTTTCTTTAATACATCCCGATTTTAAAACAGTTTTTCAAAATGAATGCGACCGTTGGATTCATTCAATTTATTTTTTTATTACCCCAACCTATGTTTACGTCCTCCTCTAGTCTTTTTATCAATTACAAAGGACATGATCTCTCCATTAAATCACCCTTTCTGCAATCCCCCTAGTCCCCACCATGGTTATTTCTCAGGTAGGTCTGGGGTGCGACAGGTCCAGGGTACGACTAAAATACGACAAGTTTCAAAACTTATCTAAGAATTTGAAATGTTAGACTTTTTTGATAATATTTCAAATTTTTAGACAAATATTAAAACTTGTCGTCTTTTAACCGCACTCTAAACCTGATGTATGTTAGACTCATCTGCTTGGCTCTAATCTCTATTTTTCTTCTTTTTTTTCCCATGTGTTTTTAACTCAAGTCTGTAACAAATAAACGTGTGTAAGAAAATGTTTTTTTTTTACCCTTTCTTGGTCGTCAAGTTTTCAACTTTTTCCTGAAAAAAAAAAGACCAATTTTTTTTTGGGGACTGTGAACTTTGTGTTGATGCATTTATGTTTGAAGGCAGGGTTTGCTGGATGCCATTAATGGCATTAGCAAACTCTCCTCCACATTGATGAATCTCAACCTTTTTTCCACCTACCTTAGAATAATTGTCAGATTTTGAATGTTCAATTGGAAGATACTTGAAGAATTTGTTTTGCTGGAAATAGAACTTCAATAACCCTAAAAATATTAGGGTGCTCAATTTTGTCACCAAAACATTTAAATGTTGGGGATAAAATAGGTTCCATACCTTAGTTTATATCCATTGCTGCATTGAGCTTTTAACCTTTAGGGTAGTCTCATCCGTCGGAATCCCGTACGGTGGCAAGTTGGGCGATTAATCATCTATACCGCCACTGTAACTTTGGGAAAGCTGGTAAACCGGCGCTGAGAACATGAAAATACAAAAACAGAATGAGTACCACAGGCAAGCTGATGAAGAGTGAAGGCCATGTTTCACCGGGCATTGTCTTGAAGATACAAGTTTTTTTTTTTCCAACCAAAGCACGATGGCAGTTGAAGCAGTTCCGGGAGAACCCCGTAGTTTACGGGTCGTTAGGATTGGGAAAACAATTGGGGTATGGTCAAGCAACAAGGCTTTGTGCCAGCAACTCCTGCAGAGGCTAAACAACTATAACAGAACCAGCTAGTTTGGTTCCAGAGGCATATAACTTTGTTATACTAGCATCAGCAGTGACCAATATCGATATTAAAACATACCTGAAGCAAAATGGTAAGTGAAAACATAGTACCTGGAAATATGTCTTCATGATAATAGCCGGTAATGTTCAACCAGAGCTTTTCGATTTTCTGATAAAGCATGTGAGATTGCATATAATAACTGTCTCCAACAAATTGAAGCTAGAGAAATCTGCATTACCCTAAAGTAGTTCCTAAGCACATTATTAAGACTTTGAGACGGATTCGATCCCTTCAGAGTAAATAAATAAAGGTAAACCATGTTTCACCAGGCAGTCTTGAAGATAAATATATCATGGTATAAAAATATACAAGTTTTTTTTCCAACCAAAGCACGATGCCAGTTGAAGCAGTTCCGGGAGAACCCCATAGTTTACGGGTCGTTAGGATTGGGAAAACAATTGGGGCATGGTCAAGCAACAAGGCTTTGTGCCAGCAGCTCCTGTAGAGGCTAAACAACTATAACAGAATCAGCTAGTTTGGTTCCAGAGGCATAAAACTTTGTTAAGCATCAGCATTGACCGATATCGATATTAAAACATACCTGAAGCAAAATGGTAAAGTGAAAACATAGTACCTGGAAATATATCTTCATGATAATAGCCGGTAATGTTCAACCAGAGCTTTTCGATTTTCTGATAAAGCATGTGAGATTGCATATAATAACTGTCTCCAACAAATTGAAGCTAGAGAAATCTGCATTACCCTAAAGTAGTTCCTAAGCACATTATTAAGACTTTGAGACGGATTCGATCCCTTCAGAGTAAATAAATAAAGGTAAACCATGTTTCACCAGGCAGTCTTGAAGATAAATATATCATGGTATATAAATATACAAGTTTTTTTTTCCAACCAAAGCACGATGCCAGTTGAAGCAGTTCCGGGAGAACCCCATAGTTTACGGGTCGTTAGGATTGGGAAAACAATTGGGGCATGGTCAAGCAACAAGGCTTTGTGCCAGCAGCTCCTGTAGAGGCTAAACAACTATAACAGAATCAGCTAGTTTGGTTCCAGAGGCATATAACTTTGTTAAGCATCAGCAGTGACCGATATCGATATTAAAACATACCTGAAGCAAAATGGTAAAGTGAAAACATAGTACCTGGAAATATATCTTCATGATAATAGCCGGTAATGTTCAACCAGAGCTTTTCGATTTTCTGATAAAGCATGTGAGATTGCATATAATAACTGTCTCCAACAAATTGATGCTAGAGAAATCTGCATTACCCTAAAGTAGTTCCTAAGCACATTATTAAGACTTTTGAGACGGATTCGATTCGATCCCTTCAGAGTAAGTAAATAAATAAAGGTAAACTTCTGAACATAAACCTGTATTTCTTCTTCTACCAAACAGTAACCGGCAAGGAAAAATGAGCAAATTAGCTTCCAGACAAAATGACTAACGACTGAACCTGATGAAATTACATAAACCAGGTCCAGGTATGGAAGGACATGAAAAAACCCAAGGAACAGGTAAGAAATAAGAACATGGTTGATCGAATAAACAAAGAACGATATGTTTGCTTCTACGGACATGAACAATTTCGATAACAATACGGAGCAAGATCATAAATGTTTGAATGGTCACAATTGCAACTTCTTATATGTCTTGTTATCGTAATACACAAAACCTGAAACAGTCACATTCTTCTCTAAGACTAGAAAAGGCAATAGCTCCAACAAATTTGCAAAATTTAACTTATGAAGAATTTCATGAAAGAATGAAATATGGTTAAAATAGATACTGCAACCTATATACCTAACGAAAAATTGAACTTCCCACAAAATTCAGAAACTCCTACCTTTCAGAGGAAGTGGTAATTAAAAGAAACAGTTAGATCGTAGCGCAAGGGCCAGGGTTCGGGAATTTCCGTCTACTACATAAGCAAAACCTGGCTTCAAGCTAAATCTCTTACGCAGGTTAAGTTTCACATAAGATTCAATTTGATAGTGATCCAAACTTCTGTGACCTTCAACCATCCCGCCAACACTTACACCCCAACCAAATACATCTTCGGAAGAATCCGACAAATTAACAGCCCATTGTACAACTCTTGGATTTGCTTGTTTCATCTCGATCCAACCTCCGAGTCTTTGGTATTCATCAAGTTCTGACTCCAGCTTCAAGGCAATAGATCCATCAGGGGTGTTTGTTGTCAAAGGTGGAAGTGGTGCCTCAGTTACTGTACCAGAATCTTCAATGTGCCTAGACAATCCAGGCGGAACCGCAACGGCTCCGAGGCGGAAATTACCACTCCCCAATTTAGGCCCTCGGTGAAGGCCTAAAAGTGAGAGTTTCGACCTTATCGGAAGTTGACAAACAACTTGTCCAAAAGTACTAAAGCAATGCTCATTCCCCATTCCACAGACCGATTGAGCTAACGACGCAATGATGTTCGACCTTCTCACCGCCACCCCGATCGCACCGCCGCTACGCTGGTGCAACATGGGTGGCCCAAATGATAAATCAGTGAGGCCCTTTTCATCCTAGACAACAAACAAAATCCATTTCAGGAAAACAACTAAAAAAGTTCATATCAATTATGGAATCTAACATTCTAACCCAAAACAAATTCTCAAAACACTAGCTCCTATAAGATATCTCAAATGGTTTCGAAAATCGAAACCGATACTAAACAGATTAGTTTAGTTTAGTTACCTGAAGGGAAGTTTCCGAGGAAACATCCAAATCCCTAAACTGAGCTCCGAACGGAATCACCATGGCAGAAAACCACTCACCACTCTTTCCTTTATAAAACAACTTAGACAGCGTTAGTGGGGTTCCGCTTCCATATACATCGCCATTGTTATCTTCAATCCTCTTCTGATTAGCCATGAATTCAACCCCGAAGGTATCTTTATCCCCAACGGTCGTTTCGAATCGGAACTTCGAATCGACCCGGGTTCTGATTCCCGCCCGACCGAGCCCGTCGTCAACATTGGACGATAACAATACGGCTGCCAGAAAATCAACTTCCCCTCTCGAAAGGGTATTTGATTCTTGTAATGGATTTTCGTTTGATGATTTGTAAAACGAAAGTAAACGTTCGACTCTGTCTTGTCGTTCCCGGAGCTTCATCAGGTCTGAAAATGATTCCCGCTGTAGCCTCTTCAAGATTTCAATCTTTAAAACAAAACAAAAAACAGAATCAATAAACAGAAGAAGAAGAAGAAGAAGAAAGTGCCCAGAAAATAACAGAGAAAAATGGATTCTGAATTACCGGATTGCGGCGGGACGGGTGATCACGGCCATTAATGAAGTCCTTAACGTACCCTTTTATTTTATCCACAAAAGAAACTGCGGGATTCATCTTCTCCAACCTATTTGATTTCATTTTGGATGAAGGAATTCTGATTCTGTTATTTCAATAAATTCAGAGCCTAAAAATTTAATCTTTTAGATAAAATCAAAGAAGAAGAAAATATATATGACTATTGTTTGGTTCTTTCATGTATAATGTATATTTGAATGCGTAATAGTTGAATTTTTTTTAAATAACATACGGACTGGATTTATTAAAAAATAAAGTTAAGAGATGTTTCAAACAAAATAAAAATGTTACATAAAAATAATAAAATAAAAGGAATTAAAAAATTGAAGAACGAAATAGAGTAGTAATGCACGTCAAATGAACTACAACAATAAAAATGAGATGAAATGTTGGAGAAAGGAAGCATCATACACTTAGAGATTAATGCAGGAGTGATGAGCAAAACCAACAATCTTGTAGGTTGTTTCGCAAAATAAATCTTAGTGTATCGGTAAACGAACTACAAAAGATGATCAAACTACTGAAAGATCATTGATAACTGTAAAATCAAAACTGAGCATAGTGAGAAAACCATCCACGAACATAAATTTATTATAAAATTAGACGAAAATATGCCATAAGATATAAGGCACATATTAAATAAAAAAATAGAATATAAAAGAAAACAAAAGTTGTATATAAGAAATTAAGAAAAAAATATCAAATGTCGAGATGTTGTCGCCTGTTAATCAAGAATGAGAGAGAAAAGTGATTAAAGAACTCTCTAATAGTTAAAATTTTAGATATAACAAATGGAAGTATAATGTTTTTATAAATATCCTTTACAAATGGTATATTATTTTTTAAGGATTGAATTCGAAATTTAATATCAAATAGATATTGTTTGAGTATATTCAGTTTAGATTAATCAATTAATAGATTAAATAATAGTGGTTATAGTTATACAAAAAACGAGTTAATATTAAAAGTGAAGTTACAAGTTTGTATCACCATTGATAAACAAATTATTGATTAACGGATGAAAATTGTTTGCCCCAAACTATGCCTCTTTTAGTACTCCACTTTAAAAAAATAGGTTTAAGGTTTAGGGAATTAGGGGTAGATGTATTTTTTAGAGTTTAGGGTTTGGGGTTAGGATGTGGAAATTAGGGTTTATGCTTTAATTTTTAAGTATTTTTAGCGTGAGGCATAGAAGGTGGTATGATTAGTGCTAGAGAATTTTTGTTCTTGATTAACTAATTCGGATCAAATAGTGCAAAGGGGTAAAAATCATCTGCCCTAACCATGCCCCCTTCTATGCCCCACTCTAAAAATCAATTAAAAATTAAATTCTAAACATTTACCCTAATTTCCACATCCTAAAACCTAAACCCTAACCCTAAATCCCTAATTCCCTAAACCATAACCACAACCCTAAACTCTAAACCCTAAACCCGCTATTTTAAAGTGGGCATAAAAAAGGCATGATAAAGGGGCAGACGGTTTCCATCAAGTACAAAAACATATTATGAAATCTAATTTACTCCATTTACAATATCAGAATTCAAACATCTAACAAATTTAGCGTTTATCTCACTAAATCAACTCATTGTACATCGTTATCAATACTAAATAAAATTATAAATTCTCCATATATCGATATAAATCGAAAATTATTAGACAATTTCGAGCTTAAATCATCCAAAATAACCATACCAAACGTTTAATTCAAACACACAAATCATCTACAAAATAGTTCAAAAAGAAATAAACATTTTTGTATAGCATCATGAGCACTCAGCCTTTCAATTTTTCTTTTAGAGTGACTGCTCATGATGTTATATCTTTCCCCATGAAAACTTCTAATCTCTCTACTCCTACACTTGTTTAAAACCGTAGTTAGCCTTTTCCGACAGTCGCGAGCCTTGTATCAGAACCCGCCGCCGAACGCCGGAGCCCAGTAGTCGGCGCCGTTGTCGCTGCCGACATGAAGTGTGTATGACACAGGAACTAAACACAGCCCTCTACTCCTCAGGTCCTTTGGTTCTTCACGACATTCCTATATAAAAATATATATGAGAAAATAAAATTTTTATTTCGATTTTTATTATAAGGTATGTGAATTTTTTAAAAAAAATATATATGGAAATGGAAATGTTAAGAAATTTAAATATAGATAATAATTTTAGTTGTCAAGAATTACCTGTTGATCAGGACCACCTTTCCTCTTCAAGGAGTTCTCATTCAACAGCTACACAAATTAGAAATAATGTATTAGCAAATTTTTAAAATTCATTTGTCAAACTAAAACATTTTAATTAAAAAAAATTGATATGCAAGCCGTGTACACTAAAGTTTACACAAGTCTTTTAATTTTAGGAGTTTAGTTTAATGTTCAAAGTTTATGGGTTTATGGTTTATTTTTTAGGGTTTAGGCTTAGAAATTTAGGTTTAAAGTTTTACACTGTAAATATGCAAGATTGTGTAAAATACACCTTAAGCTTTAAACCCTAAACTCTAAATTCTAATCATAAACCTTAAAATCTGCACTCTACATACTAAACCTTTAAACCCTAAACCCTAAAATTGAAAGACTTGTATAAACTAAAACACAAGCTTGTGAATCAAAGTATTTTCAATTAATTAAAAGAAAAAATATTTAACTCGCATGTTGTGTAGTCTAAATTACACAATCCTTTTTGTTCTAGGGTTATGATTTAGTTTAGAGTTTAATATATAGGGTTTAAATTTTCAGATTTAGTGTTAGAATCTAGAGTTTAGGGTTTTAGAATTAAAATTTTATATTTTATTTTTTAAAGAGTAAATATGTAGGCGCGTGTATTTTTTAAAATAAAAATATTATTAATTAAATAAAAAAATATTTTATGAAAGGGTAAAGGTGAGGTAGTGGATCCAATAAATCATATTTACCTGACCAGGATCTTCAGGAAATATACAATTTCTCTCCCCCTGAACCTGATAACAAATAACATCATTGTAATCATTCAGCTATTAATACCACACCATATATATATATATATATATATATATATATATGATCCAGTTACATAATGTTAGAGTTTTTAATTTTTACACGTTTTTGAAATCGTTGGATAAGTGAAATGAATTATTGAGGTTAACAGTATGTTATGTGAAGATTATCACTTGAAAAAAATAAAGAGTTAATTACAGCCATCAATTTCACCTATCCAACGATTCAAAAAACGTGTAATATATATATATATATTCATGCAGACATGTAAACAAAAATAGAGAAATATGAGAATCTAAGTATGTTCTTACAGGCTGTTGCTGCCTTGTGTTTCCTTGTCCATTGCCCAAGTACGGTAAGCTAAGAGCCTACAGCCAAAGAGAAGGTGGAAGGATTTAAATCGTAATTGCAGCCACGTTTTAGGTCGTATTTTATTTTATCGTTGTTAATTACGGATATAACGGATGTTATTGTAATTATTGAGGATATAACAGTTGTAAATGTTAATAATAACAAAAGTAATTACGGACATAAAGATTGTGAGTATCACGGTTTTAAACAGAACATATACCACTATATATCGGACGCTATTATAGTTGTTGGGCGTTATTTAAATTTCTGGTGTGGTGTTAATGTTGTTTGTGAATTGTGAGTTTCATGGTTGTCTCATGTCTGCAGAAAAAGAGAAAAAAAAGAACACAAATTTACCTCAATTTGACTCTGAAGGAATCTGATGTACCCAATAGCTTCTAACAAGACAGAGGCTGTGTCAGTCTGCAAAAGACATAAAAAAACACAACACACCACGTACCTTTAATGTGTTTTTTATGCACAAATTTACCTCAATTTAATGGGGTTTTTTTTAAGTGAAAACTACACTGGTGGTCTCTAAACTATTATTATTTTCTATTTTGGTCTTAAAACTATGTTTTTCGGCAAAATCGTCTCTTCTATTACATAGTTCTTATGTTTTGGTCCCCCGACATTAAATAGCTAACGATTTTGCTGACGTGACATTTTTTAAATATTTTTTAATCATTTCTCTCTCCTCTTAAAAAAATATTATGTCAGCAAAACCGTTAGTTATTTAACGACGGAGACTAAAATAGGAGAACTATGTAACAGAAGGGACGATTTTGCCGAAAAACATAGTTTGGGGACCAAAATAAGAAAATAGTAATAGTTTGGGGACCACCGGTACAGTTTTCCTTTTTTTAACTTAGTAAAGAGGTAAAATCTTTGATATATTACCTTCCCAAATGGAGAAACAAGCTGGTGAAGTGCTGTAATTCTGTCCCCTAATTTCTCCTTCCTCACCTGCTAATACATACAAAGTTGATTAATTAATTCATTTCACAATTCACATATGAGAGAGAAAGAGATATAAAGAAAAGCCAAAATAATCGATAAAAATCGTCTGTCGCTCTTCGTTGTCTCTATTTATATCTCAACACTAAAAAAATATAATAAAATTAAATTTTAAATCCTAAACCTTACCCTATATACCCTAAAAAATACACCATACCCTAAATTTTCTAAACTCTAATCATTATCTTAACCTAAAAACTTAAACCCTAAACTTAATTTTGAGTGTTAGGGTATAAGTAGGAGCACCGAAAAGATGTAGAGAATTTTCATCCCAAAAAGAATCATCATCTCTGAAGAAACGGACAAGGGAAGAAGGACAAACTTTGTACCAGACAACGGACGAGTGTGTGTTTGTTTTCTGGTTTCAAGGGTATCTTGTATGAGTGTGCGTGCAGTTTGTGTTTATGCGGTGAAGGAATATGACAGAGATGAGAGCAGAGCAGAGGTGGAAGTATGAATTTAAATTGCGGTTTCCCGTGTTTTATTACGGTTGTGAACATAACGGATGCTATTGGATCACTTTATACTACTATTTTTATACTATTACGGTAACAGACGGCTATTTGAATTCCTGGATGGAAGGCTTAAGTCAATATTTTTACTGGGTTTTCCTTACCTTGAAGCTGGTTTGGGTTGCAGAAGGTTGAACCCTAGCTTTCTTCATTGCTCCACCAGTTGCACTTCCATTACACTACAAAAAGATAAAAAAAAAAAAAAAACAATCTATGAGAGCTCCGACAGGTTTACAAAACTAATGACATCAACAAATATGAAATACCATGAATTTAATATGGCTTAAAACAGATCTGAAAACCCTAAATTATGAAATAATATTGTTTGCAGTAAAAATGAGACGATGGTAATTTTCTGCGTTTCATCATTTTTAATTTGAACGGAGAGTCGTAATCGGAGGTCAGAGATGATGAAGGATAAGAAAAGAGTAGAAGTAGGGAAGAAGGTGAACAATGATCTAGGTATCTATAATATGCATTGTAGTCCGCACTCCGCATAGACATTTATATGTCCATGACAATAGAGGTCTGATTCGTGTCAAGTCTAATATTGCCGACTATTGATTAGTCGGCAAGAATAGACTTGACTGTCTGGTAGTAGAATTAGTTGTTCCACTTACATCGGAAGACCGATCTGGGAATGACTGCCTTGCATCAGTTTTATTGCCAGAAAATTCCAACATACTAGTACTGCTGCTGAAACTCGTAGCACATGACTTGGGGGACGACGAAGCGGCGGCGGCGGCGGCCATTATTTGATGAGACCAAGCAGCTGGTTTGTTTGCCTGAAAACCAAAGCTGCCTGCACTTGCTGGGTTTTCTTGCTTCACAAGGTGTAATGCTTCTTCTTCTCCCATTAATCCACCCCTGGAAATAAAACATGTGTAAAACGAGCTTAAGACAATGAAAAAAAACATGTTTTTTTATGTACAATATTATTACATACAGGAGTAGTTGGCTCCACGAGTGAGGAAGCTCCTGGTTATCATGCTCATTCCAAGAAGGAATATGAAGTGAATTGGAAGAGGAGGAGGAGGAAGAAGAAGAGGGTGTGAATTGAGGGAAGAAAGCCGCCGGAGAAGGTGGTGGTTGTTGTAGATGAGTCGGCGGTGGCGGTGGCGGTGGACGCATGGTGTTGATGTTCCACCAGTTAGGGTTTCCGGCTGCCATCATCTGCTGCACTGGTGAGCTCTGCAACACTCCTCGGTTCATGTCCCTTTGAATAGTATTTGATAACCAAACGAACAACTAATGACAAACGACGACGGACGTGGCGGTGGCGGTGACGGCGGCGGTGGAGGAGGAGTGATCACTTGAAACCCACAAGCCCTATTCCTTTTGAAAGGGTTTGAATTAATGGAGCTTTTGAGAGCCTTTGTTGTTTGTTCTTATTTTATTTCTCTATTGTTTTGTCCTTTTCTTTCTCCCTTTATTTTATGTTTCTTGCTTTTCTCCATGCTTTTGCTTTATCTCAAAGTGGGACAGAAAAAGTGGAAACAATTCTCAATTACTAATTATTAAATTTTAAAAAATTTCGATACACATTTACTAATGGTTTTAGGGGTTAATCGTTTAGCTTAGAGTTTAAAATTATAATTATTGTTTATAGTTTTAAAATTTAAAATTTAAAATTTATTGTTTAAAGAGTAGATATGCATGTTTATATCATTTTTACACAACATACATCATGTTTTATTGTCTTAAAAATGAGTTTTTATCTTCTGCATTAGCGGCGAAATTTTTTTCATAATCGTTTAGTTTTAAGGTTTAGATGTTATAGGTTAGGTTACGTTTTTAGTGTTCGTGATTCAATTTTGAGATTTGAAAATATATTTTATGATTAAAAGTTTAAATTTTAGGATTTCAAATTTAGTGGTTATAATAAAAGAACCTTAAATAAATACATGATAATTGTGGAAAAAAATTATAGCAATACATCAAATTTTGAAGTTTGAGAATATATTTTAGGATTCTTCGTCAAATAGAATAGAAATGACTTTTCATGAATTCACAAATATGTTGGAAAACAAAACGAACTAATCGAGCATGCGATGACGTTCTGGTAGTCAGAGCACGCTCAGCTACTTCATTCCCTTTCCTTCATGTCCCGAGTTTAAGACCCCTATATTTTCTTCTTGCTCTCTAATGAATCAAAAATTAATCATCTAACTAATTACCATAATTCAAATTTACAACCGATCATCATACAAACCCAATTAAAGAATTTGAGATTATCACTAGGGTGGTTCCTTTAATGGTAACTGGTAAGCTTACATGTAGAATACGTTTCTATACATATGTTGGGTAAAAAAATTACTCATATTATATGTTTGTTTTTTTTAAATAAGATCCAAATCTTCAATCATATATTCTAACTCTAAATCATAAATTTTAAATTATACAAATTAAACCTTAAAATTGAAATTGTACAAAAAGGTTGTATAGTCTAAAACTTACACAACGTTCACCATTCGGTTAAAATCGAATTAATCGACTGAATCAAAATTTATTTCAGTTGATCGATAATTAATTTGGTGTTCGGTCAATTATTAGTTAAATATTTATTTAAAATTTAGTAATCGGTTAATTCAACTCAAAATTGATTAATTAACTAAAAATATTAAATATTTAATAATATATATATATATATCAAGCCTATACTCATTAAAATGTCAAGAGACTCGACTAATTTTTAACTTAAGAACCATTAAGATTTCAAGACTGCTTTAACTCAAATGAAAAAAATACTCAAATTAATCTAATATAACTAAAGAAAAAAATATAAAAATCTTAATATTTGTAACAAAATTTGGTTAGTTAGAAAATTGACCAAATTAATCGAACTTATTCGATTAATAATTTTTTTAAATAAATTTTATTTCGGATAACGATTAAAAAATCGACTAATTCAGTTTTGTTTAATTCTATACGATCATTGATCGTATTATTTTTTTTTTGAACAATGACATTTGCATTTTATTAATCATCGTGAAAGGTAATACAATACAATGCATCAAAAAGAAGGGGAAAATGGACAAATCCACTAAAAGTCTCTTATAATGGTGCAAAGAAAAGCAGACACTTCCATCAAGATTAGCATACCAAAATTCAGAAACCTTCTTGAATCTCCTTGTCTCTATCCAAACGAGACACTTTATGGGGTGAAAAAGAGTGGTGAGCGAACCAAGCTATCAGACATATTGCTCCGCTACACAGGTTTGATTACATCGGCAACCAATCAACAACCAAGTGTGGATCCATCTTTTTAAGACCACCTATAGAACCATAATAAGAGATTAGAGACGTGAAGATCTTTATACGAGCACCAACCGACCGCTAAGGTATACTGAAATCATGCCACAAGGACAGATGAAATGAACCACAAAAAATAAAATAAAAATAAAATGTGTCACAAAGACAGAAGAAACGTGTGCCACAAAGGTATGCATTCTTATTAAAATATAAAAAGAAAAAAAATAATAGACCTGGTGGTCGACAACTAATACTAATATTAGTTACCAATCACCAACCAAAGGAAGAAAACAAAGTTGCAGGTCGCAGAGAATCGATAAACTACATAAACTAAATAATAGACCCGATGATCTATCACTAATACTAATATTCTTACCTAACATGTGTATTAAATAATTTTCTATAATATTTATTACGTCACCATGACGGAAAATAAAATAAAAAATAGGGGGAAAAGTTAATAAACTACATAAACGTGGGGTAAATGACAAGTGAAGTGAGGTTTAAAATGCGCCCGTGGAGAGAGGACATGGAGATGGACCGACCGACATCAGGCTCAGGGTACAATTTTTATCAATAGGTCAAAAACCAAAATCTAGTGTTTTGAAATTCCCCAACTTTAGGTCTTCCTACACAATAATTACTCTTTTCTATGAGCATGGGTTAATCCATTTTTTAAAGGAAAAAAAAAAAACAAGTTATATTTTATACAATGTGTGTGTACACGTGTAAAATAAAAACGTGGAATAAATGAAATTTTAGATACTTATTTTAGTTAAAATAATTTAGACATTTATAAAAAAAAGACATAATTTGAGCACTTATTTTATAATTTAGTCTAATATAAAAAAATATTGTTTCTAGCGTGTTTAAACATACAATATTCATTGAACAAGAGCTAACATTTCAAAAAAAAAAACAAATAATGGTATAATAATTAATTTCTTGTTTTGGAATTTATATACTTTTTTGTACATGCCCTAAATTGCAATCATGTAACACAAAGTTAAAAGGAGACTATACATACACACAATTTAATACTTATAGTAGAAAATCAAGGAATCTTAAATGAATTAAATATTTAAGTGCTCATTTATTAAGGGTAATTTTTTACACAAAAAATTAATTTTAGGGTTTAAAGTTTAGGTTTTAGGGTGTTAGGACTAGAATTTAAGTTTTAGACAAATTGTGTCAAAATATAATTATATAATACATATTTATTTTAAAATTTTAAAATATAAATTTATAACCACTAAATCTAACCATAAAACCCTGCATTCTAAATTATAAAAATTAAATCTTAAACTCTTAATTTAAATTAAATTATTAGTCCCTAAAATAGAAAGGAATATTTGTATTGAAAATTGGAAAATAAAAGGACAAAGAAAATTATTCTCTTTTCTTTTGGAATAATTAAATGAATTATTCCATGACAAACATTCCTTGAAGTTGAACCGTCGATGTCGCAAACACAGACAAGCAAAATAAATAAATAAATAAATAAAACCCCCTTAAATCCCGTGTTAATCTGACAACCTATTTTAGTAATATAAAACTGTCTTAATATAAAAAATATTTATAGGAGAAAGTCTAACATGCGACATGTTTAGAGTGTGGTTTAAAGACAACAAGTTTTGATATTTGATTACGACCTAAAAATATTAGGGTACGTTTTGTTTCGGGAAATACAAGGCAATTTTATTTTTATTTTTTTTGAAAAAATATAAAATGTAAAAAAAAAAATGTGTTTGATTGCAAAGTTGGAAACTGATGAAAACAAAAATTAGTTAAATTTTAAAAATATAAAAAAGTTGTTTTTTAAAATATTTTAGAAAAGTAGAAAACATGAAAATAAGCGCTTTTAAATTTTAACTTTATTTAATTCGGGTTCGGATTCTTCTAATATCAAATTTAGAACTTTGGTTTATTTAATTATATTTTATTTTCTATTATACTAATATTTTTAATAATTATAGTTTAATTTAATTATTTAATGAGTATTTATTTATTTATTTTATTTGACTTAAAGATCAAATTAGTCCTCAACGAAATATAAAAAGAATCAATCAATCCGAAACAGACTTAATTTATGCCAAAAAAATCAATAATGGAGTAATTTGAATTAGTAGGATTCGTACGGTTACCTATATGTTGAAACACACTCAATTTAATCTTTCTATAACGGTAGACCAAATTTTGACCACTAATTTATTGAAACCCAATAAAATGACAACGTGTGGCACACTCTGAAAGTGTTATGTCATTAAACCGTAAAAAAAAGCTAAAAAATATTTAATAATTTTAAAAATATTTTCTAATTTGACCATTTATTGATTTTTATTTCAAAGCAAGCATAGTTTTGATTTTTTTTCTTTCAATTTAGTCTTTATTGATTTTTTTTTAATTCAAATCCTAAACCTTGTTTGTTATCGTTACTATGAGAACTACCATAGCTACTATAGATTTCTTACCCAGTCTTGCTTCAATCCATGCGAATCAAATTTTTTATGGGAATTTTACCAATTTCGTAGGAAACAAACAATCTTTAACAAACAAACCACGTATTTTAAGAAGAAATGGATGTTAAAACCTGAAGATGTCAGATTAAAGCCCAACACATGCAAACTTCATAGCGTTTCAATGGATCCAAGTAAAAACGGTAGTTGTGGAGGGGAACTAATTAGCAAACTATTTAAGGGGGTAATTATGAAAGTTTAAACAAACTTATGTAAAAATTATGGTAAATGGACATTTATATTCTTAATAACAAATTAATACTAAATGACAATAAATAATAACCTAGTGTTTTTTAATGTATAAGAGTTAAGAAAAGCAATTTTAAAAATTTAAGTAACCTGAAAATTCTAACAATTTAAACACAAAACGGCTAGAGGTGGTAAACGGGTCATTCGGATCGGGTACAGTTCGGGTTATTTTAGTTTGGGTCAAATTCGGTTTTGAATACATTCGGTTTTGGTTTTATTCGGGTCGGATTTGGTCTGATTCAGTTTTAATTCAAGTTTATAGTGATTCGGGTCGGGTATCAGTTTGGATCGGGTCACATCGGTTCAATTGATTTTCGGGTCGGTGTTTTTGGGTCGGTTGATTTTGGGTCAGGTCAAGATTGGTTCAATAGGAGATCGAAATGTTTCGGTTGGGTTTTCAGGCCGGATCAATTTTGTAACACCCGGGTTTAGGGGTTAGGTGAAAAATAATATTTTAATACTATTTGGGCTCGGTCTTATAATTAAAATGATTCTTTTACAATTCCGAGTTTTCAAAATGAACATTTGAAGTGGGACCAAATCGATTTAATTTCAATATTTAAGAGCTATTTTAAAAACAACTAAACAAGGGAATAACCATTCATTAATGGCCTTTTTGTAATTTACCCATTTTCTAATTTAAATCCCCTTTTTTTCACAAATAACACTATTCACTCTCTTCCTCCTCTATCTCCAACGTGAAATAGAAGACCTTTCCCCTCTTCACTATTCCATCTTATTCCTCATCCATTTCAACTCCGTTTTGAAAGGTAATGGTATTTTTGATTTCCCCTCATCTCCCTCTCCATGAAAGTACCTTTTATTTTCGTTTTCATAAAGTTTTTAGAAAATGGAAGTTTTGAATATTTTGATTAAAAATGAGATCTTTATGTTGATAAATGAAGTATTTTGATTTGTTATGCTTAGTTATGGTATATAGAAGTCAAAGGGTGTATCATATGTGAATTTCAAATGATTTTGATCAATTTTCGGATTTGGGTAAACTTTGGGTTTTTGGAAGGTTTTGAGTGAGTTTTGGGGGTTGTTTTAGGTGGGTTTTGATAGGCTTTTGATAGTACTATGGATAGGGGTTGAATTGGGATCATTGGTGGGTGTAATGGAAGTTGAAAATATGGTTTTTGGGCATGGTATTGGGGTCATCCGAATTGGTGAAAAATGGAAATTGTTCATGCTTGCAACATGGTAGTTTGTGGTTGAATTGCATTCCGGGTTAATTCCAACGATGAATTATTGATGGTGGATGTTTTGTTTGGGTTTGGGTTTGAGTATAATCGAGTTTGGACATCGGTGAAGCATCGGAAGTGAATCCGGGAATTTGAAGACGGTTGCTTGCTTGGTCTTTGAGCTTGGAAGCTTAGGTGAGTGGTTAAATGTTTTAAATGGATTTAAAATGGTTGGTTCGAGTATATGGACTAGGTTGGGCTTGGTAGACCCACCTAGAGTTAGGATTAGGGTGGTAGCTTAATCCTAAGCTTGATCTAGAGCCTTTGGATGAACTCATTTATGTGGTTGTGTATGTCTCGTATGAAATGTGATATGTGTGCTTATGTATATTGTATTATACATGTGGGATGAAATATGACTTGTGATGCTTGAGACATGCATGATGATGGTTGTTGGTGAGTACGTGCTAAGCACGGAAACGATTGGAATGAATAATGTGAAATGAGTAAATATTGGCACTAGTATACTTGAATACAAATGATCGATCATTAGGATGTTAGTGTTTACACATGAGTCTAAAGTCGCGCGTGGCCTTGGTGGCGTTGAGTCACCAAGGAGGAGTACGGGTTCGCCCGGAAATTGTATTTAAATATAGTCGGTGATGAGTGGAATCCCATCGACGAGGCGTGAGGATGAGTGAAATCCCCTCCGCGAGACCGGTGATGAGTGTAATCCCACCGTGAGGTAATGTGGTTGTTGGATGTGAATTCCAACGAGTTTATCCGCGTATTCGGGTCATAGCTAGGTGCCAATGTTGGTTGAGAAATGTATCAATGTGTTGAGATTAATGATCTTTATTTGGATGTTTGATGTGACTACTTGTGTTGAGGATTTAGAGCTTATTGATCATGACATTTACTTGTATACTGCTCATACATCTTATCTTATGGCTCTTGCGGATCCTTAGTATGTTTGTGAAATGCCTTGGCTAGATCGTGCTCGGACCCTGCAATGTTGAGGTTTGTTTTTAGAGCATACACTCACTAAGCATCATTGCTTACGCTCTCTTTGTTCAACATTGCAGATCCTTAGTTCACGGGTTGCTCGAGCAAGAGGAGGGCCTCCAAGTGTGGTTGTTGACTTGAGTACATCAAGTATGAGTTTTTAATGTTGAACATGTAATAGTTTGAGCAATGAGACGTGTGTTATTTTGATGGTAAATTACTAGTTGTTTAAGAGCTTATTTAGACTCCTTGATATCTTGCTTTTGTATGGTTGGTTGCCATGTTGAATTGTAACTCATGCCTAAATTGCTCATTTTGAATGTTAGCCATGTGCCTTAAAGGTTGTATTTATGTTTGAATGTTGTTGTATGAATGCATGGCTTATGATGTCTTGCCTTAGTGTTTAGACTTGTCTTAATCTTGTTAAAGCATGCTAGTATTGTAGGGTTACCTTAAGTTTAATTGATATGGTGTTGTAGGGTGTTTTGGTGGTGTTTTGGGGCACCCATGTGCCTTAAAACAGCCAAAACGAGTCTGCAGACAGGGGGCGTTTCGGAACGGGTCACCCTGTTCCGATACGGTTCCTTTGCAAATGGCCTGCCGTTTCGAAACGGATGGGGGTCATTTCGGAACATTTTTGCTACTGGAATTTTGAGAAATTGGCGAGATAAAGGCGTTCCGAAACAGGCCTTTGATGTTTCGAAACGGTCAAATCTCGTTGACCACGAGAAATTGACCGTCAAGGTCGTTTCGATACGGGTCACCCCTGTTTCGGAACGGTCACCTTATGGTTGACCCTGGCCTGTTGACTAAGTCAAGGCGTTTCGGAACACCCTAAGGGCGTTTCGAAACGGCCTGCTGTAAAGGACTAAAATGAGCTGTTTAATGTTTTGGTTGGTCGGTGTATGTTACATTGTTTGTATTTTCCGCTGCTGTGCTTCATATAGGTTTTAATTATGCCTATAGACAAGATAAAATAAAAAGAAATTTTTGGGGTCGTTAACCGAGGGGAAACCTTAACGGGTTTCGCTTCGGTTTTCCCCGTGTGGCCCACTCGGACCGGTCATCCGACCAGACCGGGACGAGGGGTTACAAATTTAAACACATATATGACTTTATAAAGCTAATATATTTGACTTTTTAATGAGTTGTGCGACAATTCACATAAAATCTTTCATTATTTCTTTTAATATATTTTCTTTATTTTGGGTTGCCTTCGGTTTGGTTGAAAATCGATTCGGGTCTGTTCTGTTCGGATGAAAACTCGAATCGAGTCTATATCGGTTAAACTAAAAACTTAGTCGGTTTCAATTTAATTTGGTTTGTTTCGAGTTTCGAATCAAATTCGAATAATCCTATTCGGGCCCATATCGAATCACGGATCAAGTAAAATTGATTTGGGTCTCGGGTCAATTTGTCACCTCTACAAACGGCACCGTATTAGATGTTATCAGCACAGAAATTCGACATGTGTCAACTAACAAGACTTGGACGGCTATTGATCATTACAACCTTTAGGGGAAAAAATATTACTTTTGAAATTTATTTATAGCCTAAAAAAGAACTTCATCAAGGCACCGACACGTGTCAAAAAATTCATGCTAATAAATTAATAGCACACCGCATTATTAAAAATAAAATAATAAATATACAGCATGATCTAATTCACAAACTACGTACAATTTTTAAAATTATTAAATGAGAGAATATTATATTTAAACATATTTAAATAAAAATAATTTAACATGTTTTGGCATATTCTTCGCGAGCCATCTCTATGTTAATAAAATATTGAATTCTATAAAGAAAACAAAAATAAGTCTAAAAATAATTATAACACCTAAAATATTGAAAGAACGATATCTCAGTAGGGTATAAAATATTCAATCAATCATTCTCGGCATGAATAATTAATTATTCAAAAATAATATTAAAAAAATTCAAAAATAATCATTTTCCAACTAAAATAATAAAATACTGATCCCAATGTACACCAACCCACTTTATTTTATTTTATTCCTTTTCTTTTTGTCATTTCATAATTAAACAAATAATTCCCACTATGCTTTGTTTTCCCCCTCACCACTCATTAATGCTTTTTATAATACCCAAAGAAAAATATACACTATTTTAAGCTCTATATAAAAATAATAATTAATGAGTTGGTTATTTTTACATTGGCCTTTTTCTAGTCTCCCTGACAAAAAAAAAAATATAAGTTTAACTAAAAAATATGTGTTTTATTTTTTTTAGATAGGTGCTCAATGTTTATTTTGACTGAAATAAATGTTTAAAGGTTTGTTTTGTTAGTATTTTAAGGTAATATCGTTAAAAAATTTATTATCCAATAATAGATTGGCACATGATTTTTATTTATTTATTTTAAAATAAACTAAAAATATACTAAAATTTTCAAAAATCATAAAATAGTCTTAAAATCTAAAAAAACTCCAAAACTTTAAACCCAAAATTGACGCCACTACTATCGTCGATAGATTCGCCAGACCCTGTTATCGCTGTCGCCTGAGGTCACCTCTCATTTTTTCCAATCACGCATCGCCGATAATCGGCGAGAGGGGTGTTAATTAGACGTCGAATGACGAACGCGAAAGGCTCCAGTTGTTCAACTGGCATGCCTCTAGTCAATTACGGACGATGGGTGGTTAGGGAAAATGAGAGGTGGCCTAAAGCGGCGGGGGGGGGGGGGGGGGTCCGGCTAAGCTATCGACAACGGTAGTGACGTCATTTATATGATTTTTGAGGTTTTAGGGATTTGAGATTTTTTTAGAGATTTAAATTTTTAAAATTTTTTAAAATTATTTTCTATTTTCTTGTTTTATATAAAAAAAACACACATGTCAAATTTTGATGGGGTGATGATTTCTTTGAAAATATTAACAAAATAAAATTCTATGCACCTATTTGAGCAAAAAAAACATTAGACACATATCTCAGAAAAATTGTATAATTTGAGCACCTATTTTTGAGTTAAGCCAAAATTATATATAGTTAATGGCCAACTTCCTTATGAAATATTGCAGTGGGGAAAATTATTTTCCCAAACTATTGCATTCGTGTTTTTATTTTCCCAAACACTTGCTATAATAAAGGCGAAGTCGGAGTATTTACATACCGACTTTATTGTGCATCTTATTTTTCATTAAAAATTTCAAAGTCGGGGTATTTACATACCGACTTCACCGTAAGTATGTTAACATAGTCCACTTGGCATGTTTGCATTGGCTTAGTGTTTTCGGACTACAATTTTTTAAAATTTAAAATAGAATAAATAATAAAACCGGTGTTTAAGCATGACGATTTCACTTTTACTGTAGCAAGTGTTATGTATTTAAAAATAAAAAGCAACGTGTGATATTTTGAAAAAAAATGCAATATTTGAGTAATTTCCCTAATAATGGACTGTTAACTTAATGATAAGAGCGGGGAAGGGGAATTCTCAAACGAGAATATTTAGGTGTGAGTAAAATTCGATTTGATTTTTTTTTAAAATTTGAAAATGTTTATTCGATTCGACTCAAAAATATTTAAATAAAATTTTAGTTATAAATTTAAATAATTTGAAAAATTTAGTAATTAGTGGATTGATTTTCAAGTTCGAGTGGAGTCCTTCAATTCTTCCTTTTATATATATATATATATATATATATATATCATACATGAAGAAATATTTATGTTTGTTGTATATGGTTATAGAAAACCATTTAAATTAGAACTAATTACTAACATAACATTATAAAATATTTACAATTAAATTTGAATAGAAACTCGAACAACTTGACTCAACAAGAAAATTTTTCAAATAAAGTTTGAATTATAAAATTGGACTCGTCAACTCGACTAACTCAAATTTTTTTAACTTGACTCGATCAAATGCTCACTCCTAAAAACATTATTTTGTGGACTCAAACTTTATTATTTCATTGTGATTTATCAATCGGTTCAAATAGCTTTATTATTTACAAATTATCCTTTTTAATTATTTATCTGAATAAAAAAGTTACCCATAAATTTACAAAATAAAAGAAGTTAGTATTGACATTTGATATTATGTGTGGAATAATTTGTTTCATTTGATTTTCGGAACACTTGTAAGCAAAGCATGTTCAACTTAGATTCATGTGTGGGAAATTTATTCAATTATGGTGGACGAAATTTCAGCGAGTCTAACGTGTGGCATATTTAGGGTGCGACTAAAAGACGATGAATTTTAAAATTTGTTCTCGGATTAAAAATGTTAGACTTCTTAATAATATTTTTAGTTTTTTTGCAAGTATCGATGCTTATTTTGTAAGTTTCGATACTTTGTCCCAAACTGAAAATTTATATAAAAAAAACTAAGTATCGATACTTGCAAAAAGAAAAAAAAAAGGTCAAAAAATCAATCGAAAAATATTATTAAGAAGTCCAACTTTTTCAATTCGATAACAAATTTTGAAACTTACATTTTTTAATCGCACTTTAAACATACCGCACCCAGAAATACCTATAAAATTTTGGTCACGCATTTTAATTAAAATATTAATCATAAATGTTGATTTGATGGAACAATACAACAATTTGTCAAAAATGAAAGTTGACGTTTTTGAAGTTATTCGGAGAAATTCAATAATCCAAGTTTAAGACTTGGGAGTTAACTTGTCGGCTCAATTCATTTGTTGAAAAATTTTGTGCATTTAGATGTTGCGTGATTAAAGTCATTAGAATGATTGTCATCGTATTTGTGGATAATGATACAAATGTATTAATATTTTATTTTGAGAAAATTATCTGATACACGAATCGTGTAAATTTTTTAATGTTCAGTAGAGTTTTGTTTAGAGTTTATGAACTAGTAATTTAAGATTTATGGTTTAAATAAATACTTAAGTAATACATTGTAAATGAAAGTTTACACAAGTGTAAAAAAAATAAATCATAAGCTCCTAAACCTTAAATTATAAATTATAAATTAAATTTTAACTCTACATCTTAAAATATAAACTCTACAACTTAAACATTAAACCTATAAACTATAAGCTAGACACATAAACCTTAAATCAATAAACTCGTATAAACAAAAATTTGCATAAACTTATATATCAAACTATTTTCATATGTTAATGTTATATGCACGTATAAAACATTTATAAATAACTATCATGATCATTAATTATAAATATGAAACATGGCTTACATGCGATGAGATTTAAATTAGTTCAAATAATATTTTTTGTCCTCGAATTCTTAACAAAAAAAAATATTTTACTCTAGATCTTGTAGTCTTACATTTTTAAAACTTTTGTTAATTTAATTCAACTGATGAAAAATAATGGACTTATTAACCTGATGTTAGTAATCCAGATTCCATATGGGATCCTTTTTGATTTTTTTGGGTATAGTTATTAATGTTTCATTTATTGACTAATTAATTTGGATCGAATATTATAAAAGGATTATGAGACACTCTATTAATTTAACTGTTTCATTCATAACATCAAGATTCTAATCTTTTAAATTGGATCAAAGGAAAAGTTAACTCTAGCCGCTCTTTATTGCCAAAATTCCTTCAACCTTCAATCCCTTTGATCGGTGGTCGACAATCAATTTTAATATTGGTTATCGACCACCGAATCTATTAGTTTTTTGTTTTTATTTTAATAAGAATCTTTTTCTCTGTCTTTGTGACACGTTTTTTCTTATGTCCTTGTGATATGTCTTTGTTTTTGTTTTGTGGTTTGGTTCATATGTCTTTGTGGCATGTTTCAACATACTCTAGCAATCGATTGTTGTTCGCACAGCTATTCAATCAGCGCTAGTTTTTTATTTATGTTTCTGTCGATGGTCACTTGGAAAGTTATATTCCCACTCGATTGATGGTTGTTTGCCGATGAAATCAGTCATGGGTAGCGATACTTTTTGCTTGACAAATTGGATCGCGCACCACTCTTTCTTCCTTCTTTATGCGTCTCGTTTGGACAGAGACAAGGAGATTCAGGAGACTGCTAAATTTTGTTGGTGTGCTTATCTCCATAGAAGTTTTCATTTTTCCTTGTTTCTGGGTTGTAATGATTCTTTAGGTTGTTTAATCCAAATATTCTTCTTCTTGGATGAATTGTAATTGTGATTTTTTATGGATTTAATAAAAATTTAGTGGCTTTTATAAAAAAATTCAATCTTTCATTTTTCCAAGTATGCAACGTGGGTCGATCCGAATTAATCAGGACGAAACCTTAAAAATCCAAAAAAAAATCAGGACAAAACCAAGTATGCAACGTGGGTCCATCAAAACCTTTGATTTTTTTTGTTGTCCTTTCGATTTTTAAGGTTTCGTCCTAATTAATTCGGATCGACCCAAGTTGCATACTTGATTTTGGTGGATGAGTCTCCCAGCAAGAATCAACGCCTCGAACTCGAGATATATTTAAGCGAAACTAAATTGTTTACCACTTGGACCAATCCCGGTTGATCTTGACCTTTGATTTTAATATTGAAGAAAGACAGAGAGGCGCTCTGTGGGCCACAAAAGTAGGGTCTACAAATAGCAAAATACAAATATAATTCTTTTTTCTTATTTCTGTTTGGGCTTTTTATGTTACGAAAATGACTTAAAGTGTTTAGACTGTACTGCCTGGCTAGTGGGGTGGGCCCTTTTTTTTGCTACTTTTTTTATTTCGTATTGTTATTATTATTATTATTATTATTTAAATGATTTCTGTGTATCGCTAAAAATCAAAAAGCTGGGCCCACTTCGGTAATAATTTCACTTTCTCTTTTCGTTTTAAATTTGTAATTTTATTTTTCATTATTTGGTTTTAAAAAAGCCAAAATAATTTAGTTCACGAGATGATGTCATCCTAACATCAACTATGACATGTTCAATTTGTGGCCCGAACCATGAGTTTAGGGATGTGCATTTTACTCGGATATATAGATTTCGACATGACCATGTTTGATTATGTCGGTTTTTTTTTGAAAAAGTTAGATTTGATTCGGCTCAGGTTTGGTTTGCATTAAGGGTGAGGTTGGGTCGAGCTTGAGTTTAAGATGAAAAAATATGATCTGACCTGACTCGAGACTAGTATTGTAATTTCCCTATACATTTTAAGGATATTTTGCAGTAATACTCCATCTTTATATATTTTTTATAATTAAATCCTTAAAATTGATTTTTTTACAATTAGGCTCATAAAATTAATTAACTTTTTTATAATCAAGTCCCTAAAATTAATTTATTTTATAGTTAACTCCCTAAAATTAATTTTTTAGTGAATCGAGTTGGATTGAGGCACATAATTTTCGGGTCGAATTTTTTTATCTGGTCAAGCTCAGGTTTGAGTTCAAAGTAATTATTTTTCGGTCAAGTTCGGATCGATCAAAAACTCGACTCGACCTATACTCATCCCTACATAAATTCTACCCCTTTGGGGTTCGGTTGCTTAAAGTCGAATTTTTCAAGCGACTTTTTTCAATGTTGGTAGATTTATAGAAGGATTAATATCTTATACACTGGCGGTGGAAACTGAAAGTTTCCACAAGCCCCTTAGTTTTAGGGTATAAGGAATTAGTTTAGGGTATAGGGTTTAGGTGTAGGTGGTTAGAATTCAGGGATAGCTGTTTCAATTTAAGGTTTAGGGTTAGAATTTAGGGTTTATAGGTTATGGTTTAGTTTTTAGGATAATATGGTGAGGATTTAGGTTTTAATCTATAAACCCTAAATTATAACCCTAAACCTTAAATTGAAACAATTATCCCTAAATTCTAACCCCCTACACCTAAACCCATAAACCCTATACCCTAAAACTAAGGCGCTTGTGGAAACTTTTAGTTTCCACCGCCTGTGTATAGAATATTTATCCTTTATAAAATCAATAAATAATAAGTAATTATTCTATACACAAGCGCTTGTGGATTTTTTACACAAGCGCCTTAGTTTTAGGGGTTAGGAACTTCGTTCAAGGTTTAAAGTTTAGGGGTTTAAGTGTAGTAGTTTTGAATTTAGGGGTTGTTAATATAATTTTGGGTTTTAGGGTTAAAATTTAGGGTTTATAGGTCAAAACCCAAATCACTACCCATGTTACCCTAAACCCTAAATTTTAAACTCATACACTAAAACAACTAAACTCTAAACCCTAACATTGAGACACTTGTGGAAACATTTTTTTTTACTATAGAATAATAATCTAATCAATAATTTTCTTTTTTTGTTGTTGAAAAAAAATGAGTTTGCAAATTTGTTATTTTTAGAAAGAAAAAACAATTGGACTAAGAAAATGCGGGGCACAAGCAGCTGGGTCAAAGCCCGAGGCTCCTTTGAATTAAAAGCCCCAATTTTGACAATGGACTATGAAGCCCGAATCCTGAAGTTAACCTTGTTGCTGCCAATTAGACCGTTTTTCTACTCCGAATAAGGTGTAGATAGCAATTAGCAAAATTCAACTCGATTTACCGGCAATCAATTAGTCTAGTAAGATGCGACATTAAATTTTTCAAGTAAGATTAAAAATTCGTATTCTAGTATTTTGAATAGAAAAATCTGGGTTGGGAGGATCACGGATCACCCCTATAATAGCCATTTGCAAAACTTGATATAAATTAGTCGACCAGTGGGTCTGAAATTGGTGGTTAAACTAAAAAATTCAACTTGATTTAAAAAGTCAATTTTTAGTCGGTTTAATACGAAAAAAATCTACACGGTTTGACTTAAATTATAATTTAATAAATTCGACTCAATATTTTTTAAAATAAAATAAAATTATATTTAAATAATTTAAATAACTTAAAATTTATAGTAGTTAGTGAATTAGTTTTCATGTTCGAAACAAATAAAAAAAAAGCTCAAACAACTAGAAAGCCTCATCCGCGATCTTCAACAATTCTCAAACCCAAAGGTCTTTGCTTTAGAAAAAACCCAACTATACAAGTTCCACTAGGGGTGATAATGAGCCTCATCGGCTCGCGAGTTACTCGGGCTCGGCTCGGTCAAAGCTCAATCAAAGCTTGGCTCGGGTTCGAGCTCGATTCGAAACCTTAACAAGCCGAGCCGAGCTTACCCAGGCTCGGCTCGAAAAGCTCGTGAACAGGCTCGGAATCTACATATGCACTCAAATAAATTATGTGTTTGTATTTTTTTTCATTAGTTGATTGTTGTTTGATTTTGTATTTTCTTTAATTATGTGTTTGTATTATAAGAATATTTATTGATTAATTGGATTAATCGAATTGATGACACTTTTTTCCCTTTCCGGTCATTGAATTTCGTTTTAGTGTTGGTTATGAAATAGATTTTTAACGAATATTTTATATAAAAAAATTATAGCAAAATTTTTGTAACACATGCTTTTGTGTAAAAAAAAAGGGGAAGAAGAAAGAGTGCGTGTGAGGAGTGTTGAACCCACAACCTCTTGGTTGTGTGGTTGGGGACCCAACCAACTGAGCTAAATAGCTCTTGGTTATAAACCACCCCACCTCCTTTTTATTTTGTGTTGAATTAAAATTTTTTTTGGGATATTAAATTTGGAAAGTAACCATTCAGCTACCAGAGAAAAGATAACCCCCCCTTTCGAAATTTCTAGAAAATTTTCCCCCTCACCCGTCTTCCATCTCCGGCGAGCTCCCCGCCGTTCTGTTCACTCCACCACTGCCGTCGGTGTGAGCCCCGTCAGCCCCTGAACCGTTTTCCGTCAACCACGCGCGACGTCCGCTGGCCGTTTGCAGTGAAAAACGAATCTGGAAGCTTAAAGGTTTCGGCCGCCACCGTTTTCCGCATTTCCGGCCGTTCCCGACGACGACATGCCTCACCGTGGGCACCGACGAGCTCCTCACGTCCCGATCTACAAAACCCTTGTGTCCGATCGTTCATCCGACTCCGTTAAAGGCTTCGTCGGAGCTTCGTCTTTTCCGACGAAGTTTTGACCGTTGGGATCTTTTTCGGTAAGTTGTCGATCAATTTCCGGGTTGTTTTCGTTGTGGTTGTGTTGTGGATTAAAAATTCGTTCTTTTACGGCCAGGTTGTGCTCTTCGACGTCTCCGGCGACCATTCCGGCCACCGTCCGGCCACCAGAAATGGTTGGGTAAGTAAATCGGCTCAACCCGGTCTGAACCGGCTGGACCGGTCGGCCCTTTAGCCAAACCCGAACCAGTTTGGCCCAAAGCCCAAACCCTAAACCAGTCAACCCGAGCTCATCGTCCGACCCGACCCGTCTCTGACCCGCCTGTCCGACCCGTCTCTGACCCGCCTGTCCGACCCGTTGACCCGACCCGCCCGTCCGACCCGTTGACCCGGTTCGAGTCAACCTGTCTACCGAGTCAACTCAGTCCGAGTCAGCACGATGAGTCAGCCGAGTCAACTCAGTGAGTTAACCTGCCGAGTCAACTCAGTTGACCCATGTTGACTGCTGACGTCAGCATTGACTTTGACCAGTTGACTCTGACCCCGTTGACCGTTGACCTACTGACGTCAGCGTTGACCTGCTGACGTCAGCGTTGACTTTGACCGTTGACCAAAAGTCAAATTTTCTAAAAACTCATATTTTATGTTTTTCGACGTCCTGAGTCCATTTTTGAAGCCCGTTTTGCAAAATTCTGATCTGGAAGCCTCCGCATCTGACCTTGAGCCCGAACTTGTTTATGTACTTAAATTGGTTAAGAGCTTGTGAGTAAGATCTGATCTTGGAATTTGCGTAATTGAAGGTATTCTCGGTTCCTTGGATGCTCGATGCTGAGGAATGTCGAATTCAGGTTCGAGGGTATTCGAGTGTCGTATCATGAATCAACTGTTATAGCTCGGAGCTAAGGTAATACATTACTACCCCTTGTATGCTTTATGTACATGTTGATATTTGGTTAAAGCATGCATGCTTATGATGAATGTTTTGTGAACTCTGCTTAAGCCGAATTCGATACGGAAAATAAGAATGAGAGTCAGTAAGAGTAACATACTCAAATAAGAATATTAATAGATCAAGAATGTCGAAAGTGCTAATAATAATAATAATAATACAGTTGAATCTGAAACTTCATCAATGGCGTCTAAGAACCAATGTTCAGAATGCGGAGTATGAGATGTTGTATATGAAATTACGAAAATACCCTTAGAGCATAAGTATAACTAAACTACCCATCTGATAAAGGAAACGACCTAAAATCTGCATTCGACCTAATTATGCAATTTACACTACTCAAGATGTATGTTTTAATGGAAAGACTTCAGCATCATTATGCAATACGTGTGATACAAACTTGGTTAATCCCTCAATTTCTGTATAACACATGAATGAGAATTTTCTAGAAATATTGTTGAAATCCTAAGTCGACCCTTATGACAGTAATACGTGAATTAGATGAGAATGATCGTAATGACCAAAAAGATGGTAATGCCCTCGAGCACCGAAATATCTGATTAATTTGAATGAAGATATACCCTCAAGTTCTGTAATAAATGAATCGTCTGTAAAGGGCCGGAGAGTTAAGACGCCTTAATCTCGTTTGAGTACGTGAGTGATGGAGGTACCAAATGGTAATTCAAAAAGAAATGGTAGATTTATCTCAGTCTAAAATAACCGAAATACCCTCCTGAGTTAATCGGTAACTATGTATTTGACGAAGTTCTAGATTTGTTAATAAGACTAAAATAACTAAAAGGCCATGATAGCCTAAATGATCGAAACATTATTGAAAATACCCAAACTTAAAAGACTTTAATTTAGAAATTATTGAATGTCCGGTTATAAAACTAATGAGCAAATAGGATACTCGAGTCCTGTGAACCATTGCTCTCAATGTTGGTATAATTACCAGAATGTCTATGAACGTCGAAATGACCATAATGCCCTTATATGCTTAAAAGACTAAAGTACCCATAATATATCTGAACTTTTTAAGTTCTTGATGTATCACCTTCTGAATATATGAGTTAAACCGTTAGTATGAACCACTTTCTTTTAAAAGGGGCCACATTTTAGAAATCCGTTCAAGTTGTCAAGGGTTCAATATGTCTCATTCCGTAAATGCCAAGTATCTTTAAGAAATGATCTGTCCCGCCTAGTTTGTTCCTTGTGTGATATATCCTGTTGAATGGATTGTATAATTATTTAATCATGAATAATATTATGTTGATGAACATTTCAATTGTTATTGAGATTGCATCACTATGTTAGAAAATGAGATAAAATGATGAACTTGATATATATATATATATATGATGACATTCTCTGCCTACCTGATATATGTCTGCTCAATCTGTATACTTGGTATGTGATCGTTTGATCTGTGATGGTATTGTTTGACTGTTTGATGAGTTTGTTAGCATGATCTGTTATTTTGATCTATGATGGGGTAATCTGTTTGCATGATTAATGCTGAAAATGTCTGCTTTGCTCAATAGTATGCCCATTTATCTGTCAAAAGCATGAACTTCTGTTTCTGATACTCTGAATAAAATATGTCTGCTACATGTATTATGTTACTCATGTCTGGAATCTGAACATCGATTACTGTCTGGGGTATACTGTTGGGTTATGTTATGAAGTGTCTGCAGGTACAGCCCTGATCCAGCTGATAAACCCTTCTGTTAAGCTCCTACGCCCACGGGCCTAGGGTAAGACTTTCTGGACCTAAGGCATTCCCTTAGGTAGGCTCCTATGCCTCAGGCCTAGGGTAAGACCTTCTGTAAGCAGTTCTGGGGGACTGCATATTGGTGTAAGGTTGGAGGGTAGTTCATGTAAACTTCTGTATGAACATTGAACATTTGCATTTAATCTGGTATGCGCTCATATGATATGATGTTAAGTACTTATGTATGTTTGATTTACAACTTATTAAAACACACTAGGCTTTGTGGTTTAACTTCACCAACCCGCCACTCTGTTGATTCTCTGAACAATAAGCTCTCTTTTAGAACTCAGTAACATAGAAAGAACAAACTTCGTCGTCTTTAAGAATAGTGCTTCACTAAATTAACGAAACATAAATGGAGACAAGTATTGCCTGGAATATCATAA
Organism: Hibiscus tridactylites; assembly: GCA_958450335.1. Taxonomy (NCBI): domain Eukaryota; kingdom Viridiplantae; phylum Streptophyta; class Magnoliopsida; order Malvales; family Malvaceae; genus Hibiscus; species Hibiscus tridactylites. The sequence goes on along the minus strand of OY288292.1, from coordinate 51,076,239 downwards.
AAATGTTATGCCTACCCTATGTCTGCATGAGCTTATAGCATCTTTTGGTAGTTCTGTATTACTGAGCTTTTCCAAGCTCACGTTATTTTTACTATCGCAGGTTAAAAGAATATAGCATGACAAAATGTTGACATCAGAGTTCAGAGTTCCCTCGGCGTTGCCTATGGAGTACGGTACTGTATAGTTAGGGGGCATGTAGGTCATGTATGGTTTCATATCAGTGTCTGTAAAATACTTTTCTGAAACTTTTGTTATGTGTTTAAATATTTTCTTGAAATTGTATTTTAAACAGAAGTTGATTTTACAGTTTGATAAGTGTTTTGAGAAGAAGCAAAAAAAATGTTTTCATGAGTATTTTCACTGTGGGTCGCTCTTGTGACCCTAATGTGACTTCCTAGGATCCGTTGTAACGCATAGGCGGGTCTAGGGGGTTACAATTTTTCATTTCGAGCCGAGCCTGACGAGCCCGAGCCGAGCCCAATAAAATTGTTTTCGAGTCGAGTTCGGCAAGCTTCGAGCCCAAACCGAGCCTAATACACTGTTTCTGAGTCGAGCCTGGCCAGACTCAGGCTCAGCTCGACTTGTTATCACCCTTAAGTTCCACAAGAAAAAAAGAGGTGGATATTGCCGTGGATCTATGGCGATTCACACCCAAACGCAGTCGGGGAAATACGATTGACTACCGAAGTGCAGTTTAAAACCATGCTTGAAGAATATTTGTTTATTTTTAGTGAGTGGTGAACGATCTCGTCGAAAATTATTCGTTGAATTAGAGACATTGCTACAGTATTAGGAAAAATCGACAAAACTGCAGGTTGACTTTAAGAATAAAAACTTACTCGATTGCAAGTCACTTCAAGAAGTTCATTGGTTATTCTATAAAATCTGAGTCAAATCAATTAAATTGGTTATATTGAATCAATTAATGTTGATTGTGGTTCTTAATCAGTTAGGAGTAGAATATATATATATATATATATATATATATATATAATTTAATAAAATTCGTCAAAAATAGTTATATTAAAATAAAAAAATTCTGTTAATGGTTATTTTTATAAAAAAAACTAAATTATTAACTTTATAAATCAAATACTTTTTGCTGAAGTTATATATTTTATACTTCGATTTGAGCACATATAAAAAGTTTTTAAATATAAGTCTTCTATCACTTTATTTACAATTATTTTTGTTTTTATTTTTTATAAATATATTTTTATATAAGATTTTTATTTTAAGTTTGTATTGTTAAAATGTGATTGAATTTAGTGTCATTTAAATCATTTATATCGACTTAGTTGAAAAAAATGTGTAAACCCTAAAGTAATTGATTTAGAAGATTACAATCGTAATTTCATTTTATTTGTACTATAAAAAATATCATTAAAAGTAATTGGTTTTTTAAATTTTAACTACTCTCGTTTTAATTCGAGATTACTTATTGCATATGATTTTATTTATTTAAAGCATGATTTAAATTATTCTATTTTATTTTAATTTTCTATATATATATATATGTTTTTTAAACATAATTTAAATATTTTCACCTTACAAAAATAAATTGGAGAAGAAACAATTTTCACCTTACAAAATCAAAGAGTAAGCTTTAAGGGCCATTTAAAAGCATATAAATGAAGGCCACTACAATGAAAACTTTGCTTAAACACATCAAAAAATAACCTCATTATCCTCTCCAAAATTAGTTCCTACCTCCATTCCTCAAAATGCTTCCCACTGTCGACAATGGAAGTTCCGACGTCTCGTTGTCTCCGCTCTCATGCTTCAGTTTCCGTTTTAGTATCTTCGGTTGTCTCTCCAAGCGTAAACCGGACAAACCTTCGGACTTTTATGTTCTCTCCTAGAGCTGCAACAGTTTGCTTTACCAAGTCTTTAACCAACACACTGTCATCCTTGACAAAGGGCTGTTCCAAAAGGGCAAGCTCTCCGAGCCTCTTTGAGACCCTCCCTTCGACGATTTTCTCTCTGATGTTCTCTGGTTTTGATGCGAGGTCGTCTCTTTGCATCTCGAGCTCTTTTTCTTTACTCACGAGGCTCTCTGGAATGTCTTCGATGGATACGAACTGCACCTGTGGACAGGCCACGACTTGCATTGCTAGGTCATCGACCAACTCTTTGAACTGTTCACTTCTACCAACAAAGTCGGTTTCACAGTTGACTTCGATTAGGACACCAATCCTCGAGTCGTGAATGTAGGCACCAATTCGGCCTTCAGCAGCAAGCCGGCTGGATTTCTTGTCTGCAGTTGAAAGACCCTTCTTTCTAAGGTATTCCTGAGCCTTCTCGAGGTTGCCTTCGGTTTCAGCTAGTGCTTTCTTGCAGTCCATCATCCCGGCTCCTGTTTCTTCCCGTAGTTGTTTAACAAGTGCGGCGGAGACTGCCACTTTTGGCCTGAAAAAGAGAAATGGGTGTATATGAACCATGAAAGAAATGATATTGCATTAGTAACAAATGAGAACCCATGGAAAACATCCACTTACTTCTCATCGGTTTCCTTGACTTCCACCGGAGTCGATTGCTCTTTTCCAGCAGTAGAAACGGGTTTTGCGGCAGTTTGGGCAGCCACTTCCGCAGCAAAGTCCTGACTTTTCTTCTCTAGCCCCTCTCCAAGATTGAACCTCACAAACCTTTTTACTTTTATATTTTCTCCAATGGTTGCAATAGTCTGCTTTACCCAATCTTTCACCACCATCTTATCATTCTTAATATAGGGCTGCTCGAGTAAAGCCAACTCTTCAAGCCTCTTCCGTATCCGTCCTTCGACAATCTTCGATCTAATTTGCTCCGGTTTCGACAAGAGATCTTCCTTTTGCATCTCTATTTCTTTTTCCTTGTTTACAATCTCCTCAGGTACGTCTTCTGGAACGAGATATTGTACCTGAGGGAAAGCAGCGACCTGCATGGCAAGATCATCAACAAGCTCCTTAAAAATGTCACCCCGTGAGACAAAATCCGTCTCACAGTTAACCTCTACTAGGACACCGATCCTGCTATCGTGAATGTAAGAACCTATTCTTCCTTCCGCTGTGGCTCGGCTGGCTTTTTTATCCGCACTTGACAAGCCTTTCTTGCGGAGAAATTCCTGAGCTTTAACAATGTCTCCTCCAGTCTCCGAGAGTGCTTTCTTGCAATCCATCATTCCTGCTCCCGTTTCTTCACGGAGCTGTTTTACTAAAGCTGGTGATATAGTTGCTGTTTCAAAAGTTCCCATTTGGGATTAGAGTTCAATTCAAAAGTTTGTAGGACTCGTTTAATATGTACGAAAACTGCTAAAACGGATGAGGTACAAACCTGTAGTCACATTTTCCTTGGGCGTAGAGCCATTTGAATCGGTACCCTCGTCGTTCTTTTGAGGTGCAGGGTCTGCCTCTTGAACTTCTGAAGTAGGAGTTTCACCCACAGAAACCGGTGTCTCTATCTGCGCTTCTTCCTTGGTATCCTCTGATAGTTTCTCTTTTTCTTCAACTGCTTCACTTCCCGAAGACTTAATCTGATCATCAGCCGATTCTTGAGACGGATCAGGACTTGCATTGTTTTCCACTGTATCTGCACAAAATCAGCAAATAGTAATAAATCATATTCCCGTTTTCTCTCGACTATTTTTTTTCTCTCAAAGCACCATTTCTTAGTTACAAACGACGCCTTTATAGCATAACACAAGTCATTGGTATGAATTTGTCATGAGTATCTTACCTTCAGCATCTTTGGTATCAGCAAGATCTGGTTGTTCCGACGAAATAGCTTCGACTTCTTCATCTTGAACAGATGCAGCAGAGGGAGTTTTATCCTCAGCAAGAGGTGTTTCAACTTGTTCATCGGGAATACTTCCAGTTTCTTCAACTGATGCATCAGCCGGAGTTTGATCCTCATCTAAGGGTGCTTCTGCTTGTACTACATCTTTTGCTGTTGAATCTTCCGCACTACTTGCAGGAGACAAAGCTTCAACACTGTCGTCTTTTTCCTCCTCCGTGGTTTCCTCGTCCTTGTTCGCAATATCAGCTACAGTAGAGACAGTGGTTGTCTCCTCATCGACCGCCGCTGGTTGAACCTCTAAATTCCCCGACTTTTCTCTCTGATCCAAAAATGCAGCAATCTCCTTGTTCTGACGAAAAGCCAGCATAAAGGGATTTGTTGCAGTATACACCACACCTTGGGTAACCTGTGAGTCCAACTTGTCATCATTCTCTTCATTCTTCATCGTCAAGGTTACAGATCCCCTTGTGATGCGCAAAACACGGACTTTGACTTCTTGGCCAATTTGCATCGATGAGTTCCCCATCATGCTCATAAGTCCGTCATCGGCTTCTTCTTCATGGGGCAAGAATCCTTCTTCTCCCTCAGGAAGAGATATGAATGCGCCAGACCTAGTTAAATTCTTCACTGTGCCGTCCAACTCTTGTCCCTTGACGAATTTCGAGCTTTTCACATCCCTTTTTTGGCTGGACCTTGAAGTATTCTTCCTCGGAGACCTTTCCCTATCAGTAGCGGCAGGACCATCTTTCCGTGGCTGGCGCTTACCAGCATCATCGTTTACACGCATGGAAAGAGAGATCCTCCCACTCTCACTGTTTACTTCAACTAACCTCACCTTCACCTCTTGTCCAACCGAAACAACACTTGCAACATCCTTAACAAAGCCATCGCTCAACTGGGAAACATGCACCAGTCCTTCCGTGAAAGCTCCAATGTCAACAAAAGCACCGAATGGTTGGATCGATCTTACTTTCCCAGTAAACATCGCACCAGGAATAAGCTCCTCATTCTTTACAGGTGGCATCTCACTTTTTCTCACAGGTCTTGCTCGTTTTGATTGAGCTGAAGCAGATGAAGAATCGGGTTGGCTAGTTGATTGCTCGCTTGTTTCAACCGCATCCGATTGTGTTTCTGATCCAACATCGGAAACTTTTGTCACAGAAGAATCAGATTCCTCCACTGCTACATCAGTTCCAGTGGCTGATAAACGAATTCCCAGTTTTCCATGTAAGGCATGCCCTGTCCCGTAGTTTCGAAATGGACTAACAGAGGTTGATAGAGGTAGGATGAGTCTTTGTGAGGGTAAAGCATGTCGTGTGTTTTTCCTCGATGAACTGCATCTTGTTAAACTAGTGTTCTTCCGCACTGTACACGCAGCTCCAGGAATGAATGTAATGTTGCTAACGGAAAATGGGATCACAGGAGTCATGTTGACTTGAACAGAAAAGCTAAAAAGTACGGTCTCCGCTAAAATAAGAGTTTCATTTGTATCTTCACCTGCAAGAACATGAACGATGTGCTCAAAAACACGAATTTCTCAAGTTTGTGATAAGGGATGGTATGTCCAAGCACCAGTCATACTAAAACCAATGTGGATAACATCAAAAGAATCAATAAAACATATTTTCGATGATTAAAACATATTTTCGATGTATCTTCACCTGCAAGAACATGAATGATGTGCTCAAAAACACGAATTTCTCATGTTTGTGTTAAGGCATGGTACGTCCAAGCACCAGTCATACTAAAACCAATGTGGATAACATCAAAAGAATCAATAAAACATATTTTCGATGATTAAATTCGTCATGCAAATCTAATTTCCACATTCAACTAAGAGAATGGCATGCCACTCGTATTTGGTTGTACACCTACATTAGCTGTTTTCCGAAAATACATCAGTTTCTGAACCGGAAAACATGAGGATTTAGCTGATAATCCATGTTTATTTTAGATATTTCACAAATCATTGAGGATTCAGCATTTCAAATAGCTTGATTACAAGTCCTCAAACAAGTAGTTCTCTGCCTAATTGGCCAAAACAACAAAATTCAAAGCCGCAACACCGGGATATCTCGCCATCTATCATCTAACTGTTCTAGCAGCTGGGAAAAAAACCTTTGTTTTCAAATTAAGACAATAAAATCAACTACAAACAAAAACAAAGATTTCAAAGCAAAGAAACAATATCCAAACTATAACATTGTGCATTACAACAACATTCTTGATTCTAGGACCTAGCGAAAGCCTTTACTTTCAGAGGAAAGAACTTATCAATAAGCAATTCTTATATAAGTGCATTAAGAACTTATCAATTTAGATGAAAACTAACCAAATTCTAGCTTAGTGCAATGGTTGATACCACAATTAAAGTAGTAGAATTTTTCACTCACAAACTAAAACCCAAACATTTCCCTCCCAATTAAATAAACAAGCAGAATACCATAAAAATTCAAACTTGACATGACTCTAGCTAAAGAAAATCGAAAAAAATGGAAGATTAACAACAACCCAGAATTAAAAAGTGGAAGAAATGAAAAAGTAACTTGAAAAACAATGACCCATCAGCTTATAATCAAGTAAAAATCATACCTTTATGAAAGATAAAGCTTTCTGGGGAAAAAAGTTTCAGAAGGAACTAAAAACGCAAGGTGTTGTTCTGGTGATAGAGGCTATTACTCATAAGTAGAACGAAAGGTGGGGCTTTAAGTCCTTATCTTTGGTTTTCCTTCATGGATATATATAAAAAAATTTTAAAAAAAATGAAAATAAAACAAGTAGAATGAAGATTATGGGCTCATATTGCCTACAAGTTTTACTCTCAGCCTTTAGTTTTTTGTCTGGTTAAGATGGACTTGCATTGGTTCGGACCAATGGCAAAAACCCATAGCTTTTGTGTTGGATACAGAAATGGCTTGGACCTCAATTTTTATTGCTTTGCTCTTTTAGAGAGAATTGGACTTTTTTTTACTTCATGACCTTTTTTTTTGTGATCAGAAAACAAAAAACAGTTTTGCCCCCGGAAATAGAGCTGTAAATAAGACGAGACAGATCATGAGTTATTCGAGTTCGACTTAGTAAAAGTTTAATTTGATTGGACTTGATTCGAGTTCGAACTCGGCTTTAGTTCTTGACGAAACGAGCTACTGGATACCTGACTCAAGAAGCTCACGAGCTACTCGAAAATATAATATACTATTTTTTATTTTTTATAATTTAAAATGTAAATTCTTTAACTTAAAACCCTAAATATAAACCCTAAACATAAGTATTAAACCCTAAAATCTAAATTTTAAATTCTAAACCCAACAACCTAATCCTCTAAAACCTAAACTAACACCCTAAACCCTAAAATTAACAAGTTTGAGTTTACAAAACATGTGTATCAAAGTTTTTTCTTCATAGGACTTTAAATGAGACGTGATAGATAAAGAGTTACTCGAGTCCAATGCGATCAAAATTCGAACTCGACTCGAGTTCTAAACGAGTCGAGCTCAGATTTCTCAGGCTCGTTAAAAATTACTCAAGCTCGAACTCGACTCGAAATCTTAACGAGTTGAGCCGAGTTTAGCACTACTCGAGCTCGACTCGTTTACACCCCTACATGGAGGGCTTAATTTAAGGGTAAAAAAAAGATTTAAAAAAAATTAAATTTAAATTCAAAACTTATCGTATCTGAATTATCTCTATTGTTGATTAATATCAAGATTGTTATTGTAAATCTTCATTTAATATTAGCAGCTGAAGTACATAATATATTTCAGGACAAAATGTTTAAACACGTTAAATACTCTATTTTTTCTGCTAACATCTCTAAGTTATGAAATAAAGTCAAATAATGTATTGAACTTCTACTTTAAAGTCTACTTGATTTGTATGATTAATTCATCATCAATTTGAAAGACAACATTTTTGCGAATATTTTCTAGTCTTCGATAATGTTGTAATTGTTATTATGAAAAATGAAAGGAAAATTCTTGTGCAACAAAAGCTACTTTCAGATTTAACAAAAGTATATATTTTTGTGTGGAAAATGAAGGAAAAATCAATTCAAAAGATGGTTGATGTTGTCACTTCCTTGACTTATTGTTTTTCTATGACATCAATTCAAAATCCCATTTTCTACTGTTAATCTCATTCATCCATTTCACTAATCCAACGATTCAAAAAACGTGTAAAACTTAAAAGAGTTTTACACTGTGTAATCGGATCCTATCCCAATATATATAGGGTTAGGATCCACGTACACAAAATGTAAAACTCATAGGAAATAGATGATTGAGATTAACTCCTTACTTTTTTTCTCCAAGTAATAATCTTCACATAGCTCATTGTTAATCTCATCAATCCACTGTGTAACTGGAGGGGTTGTTGTCTCCTCCGATTTTTTTGGTATAATAGTATTTTAGGTCTTTTTTAGTTTAAGTATTAGTCAACTAAAATGTTTGACTCTTCTAATTTTTAAATTTAAAGGCTTAATAGACTGTTATTCTTTCTAATATTTGATACTAGTTTCGTCTCTGTATATATTGGTAAGTGGCAACATGCATGCATGCAATCAAGGTAGCTAAAATAGGCTTTATTTTATTTTTTACCTTAAAAAAACCAAGTTTTTAGGGTTAGGCAGCAGCAGCAACAGAAACCAAATTCCCCATATCCATTGATTCAACAATAATGTAAAAGCATGGGCTGAATTCTGCATAAAACAATTATTATTTGCATATCCGTTGGAGTCATGACCTCATACCTTTCGTAACACTCCATTTACATTCCATAGATTTATACTTAACTTTTTCAACAAGGAAACATCATACACTTTATATTATAATATTATCAATATTTTATGTATGTGTCGATTAGAATATTTATATCTAATAATCTAAATATGTCTCGTTAAGTTTATGAAATATGTGAGCCCAACAAGTGTCCCAGTAGAAAAACGAATGATGTTTATTCTAGAAAATTTGGGTTCAAATCGTTTTGTTTATAAAGTGTATCATGTATGCAGGGGCGGATCTTGACAACCAAATTTGAGGGGCCTATTTAATATTTTTTAAAAATTTTAGAAGCTTAAATTAAAATTTTCAATAATTTTAAGGGTTTAATTTGAAATTTTCATAAAATATAGGAGTTTAACTAAAATTTAAAAAATTTAAGGTTTATCAAGACTTTTAATTTTTTAAGAGAATATTTAATTAAAACTATTAAAAAATTCAAAATATAATATTAATTTTTAAAATTTTTGAAAGAGCCAAATTAAAATTTTTAAAATCTTTAAAGGACTAAATGTGAAATTAGGAAACTTTGTGGGGCTAGACCCCCACTGGCTCCATTGAGCGTCCGCCACTATATGTATGCGTTTTGTCAAAGGGTTAAGTATATCTATAAACATATATTACATTGTAATTACCTACGCAATTCAATGATATTAATTTTTATTTAAACTGTTATGCGAATAAGCAAAGACTCATAATTCAAATTAATATATTTTTTAAAATGTATATTATTAGATCTAGTTGATACACCTTGCACTGCCAACGCTACAAAGCAGAGTTTTATAAAATCCTACCCACGTGGGAAGGTGACAATTTAATTTTGTAAATTTTATTTAAATTTATTTGGTTTAGATTTAAATATACCCCAATAGTCAATTTAATTATATTTGTTTATAATGACAATATTTAGATTAATATATGTGTATTAATAATAATATATGGAAAAAAACAAAGCATAGAAGCTAGTTGGACTGGATTTGCATTTAAAAATGTTTTTATCAAAGTATCAAATAATATATGGAATAATATTGTTTACCAATCATTTCAAAATCTTTCATAACACATTTAATTTTTTTTTTAATTTCACAAGCCATTAAAGTATTGGTGCTTACTATTGTTTTTCAATATCTTATATTATTTAATTTTTCTACCATACCCTAAAAGTCATGAATCATTATTTTAATATTTTGTATCGAATCTATAATTTTCGAGGGTTTATATTAGATGCACGATCTATGTATAATTTTATATATTGTCAACAAAACAGATGACGTATCATCATTTAACTTATAAATAATGTATAGAATTATACGTCAGATTTAATATCAACAAACACAATAATTTTTAAACTCGATATTATAAGAAAAGAAGATTTATTGAAATCTTAAAGCAAGATATATAGTTTATCATTTTTGGATTTCTAAATCAAACAACATCAGAAAACCATATCCATGATAGATCACAAGAGCATTGGGGATGTTGGTTTTATATGATCCAAATTTATTGCTAGTGCATCATTTCCAAGTCACCATTGGGGCCCTTAGAAAGGGCTTCATACATTTTTTTTATTAAAAAAATTATAATAATCAGCAACCAGTTGATCTAGTATGATGAAGCGCTAGATCTCTTAAACAAGGTCAGAAATTCGAATCTTAATGTTGTGAATGGAGTAATCTGGGTTGCAGAATATGATCTGAACTAGTCAGCCAATGTGTCAGATACAAGTGGTTAAACCAATAAGAGTCGGTAACATTGCTGGAGAAAAAAACTACATTGTAGGAGTTTACCTCATTTAAGGGTATAATCCGATTCGAATGTGAATATAATAGAGTTCGATATGATCGATCGGGTATCGAATATTATAGACAAAAGAAAGGAGGCTAGTGTTGAATATTTAAGCAGCATCTTTCACCATGTGGGTAAGGATCTCTCCTTGCAGTTTCAAGGAATCCTCTTAAGCAAATTTTCCAGTTGTATTATTGGAATTTTTTATTATTAAAAGTAATGCAAGAAAATCTTCCAACTAAGCTAAACCTGGATTTAATGAAATTTTTAATTATTTTTCTCCATGGCTATGCTCTCTGCTAAACTGATTAAAGAGATCTAGTATCTTCAAAAGTATATATTATAAACTCAATCATGCAAGCTTTTTTCTTAATATTTTAATGTTAGTTTTTTTTGTAATTAATTAATTAATTAATTATGGGATCTTGGCCATTACCTAAAGGTGTGTTTAGTTCATATTTTTTTTATAAAAGCATATGATCCACCAAACTGTAAGCTGTGCAATTGGTTGAATATAATATAGCTTTCTACACATGCAAATATTTTGGATATATTTACAATTTATGCAGAATTGGAGATGTTGGATTCTGTACGGAGGTGACAAACGGGTCAATTAGTTCGGGTTCAAGTATGATATTATTAGGTTCAAATTCGGTTTTGGTTCGATTTTAGTTCGGTATTATCGTGCTTTGGGTCATTTCAGTTCGGTTGATTTCGGTTCGGTTCAATTTCGGGTCAATGGGAGATTGACCGATTTTAATCAAGTTATTAAGTTGGTCAGTTTTTTACACCCTACATATGGCTTTATAAAGCCAATATATTTGACTTTTTTGTGAGTTGTGCAGTTGTTCATATCTCACATTTCTTTATTTTTATTAATATCTTTTATATATTTCGAGTTGTCTTCGGTTCGAGTCCATTCATTTCGGGTCCATTCCGTTCGAGTTTATTTGGTTTGGGTTCATTCAATTCAGCTAAAAATTGGTTAAATTTCGGTTCGGTTTCAGTTTCAGATCAAATTTTGAGTCATCATGTTCGGGTCAGTTCGAGCCTCAGTTCAAATAAATTGGTTCGATTCTCGAGTCTCGGGTCAAGTTTGTCAGGTCTAATTGTGTATGTGTGTATATTATAGATATATTTGCCAGGTCTTAAAAATATAAAACGATCACTAAAATTTTAAAAATTACATAATGAGCATTAAACTTTAGTTTTTGTTACAAAATGGTCACTGAGCCGTTAACTATTGTTAATTGAGTGAATGACAGTTACGAAAATTTGTATAACAACATATTTAATCCTCAATATTTACACATCCAGTCAATTTAGACATTAATAATGAGGGTTAAATTAGTACTAAATTGGAATGTGAAAATATTGAGGATTAAGTGTGTTATTATTCAATTTTTTTGTAACTGTACGTCATTAATTTAATGAAAGTTAACGGCTCAGTGATTGTTTTGTAACAAAAATTAAAGTTTAATACCCATTATGTAATATTTGAAAGTTTGGTGACCATTTTATATTTTTTGGAACAGTTTAGTGATCATCTGTGTACTTTACTCTCAATTTATACACTTAAAGCTATGATCTCTTAGACCCTATTGTCTCACTCATGTCTTAACCCTAAATTCAAGGGGAGACTATTAGATGATCGCATCATCTGTGGTCTTAGCTAATGAGGTTCATTCATTTTATTATTACTTCCAAATAACCATTCACTTTTTATTGACATGTAGGAAAGAAGAAATTATATCACGAGTCTTTCACATCACGTCGTCCATGAGACCAACTAATAAAATGCATTAATTTCATAAATAAAAAATTCATCTCATCTTTTTACCAAGGGAATCTTCACTCATATTTACTGTAAATCAAATTTAAAAACAATTTTTACCAAGTGAAGATTCACTTCGTAAAAATATGGCATGCAAAAATTAATGAAATGGATGCATTTTATTAATTGTTCCCATGAATGACGTGATGGGAAGGACACATGATATAACTTCTCGTACGAAAGAGGTAAAAATTCACCTTAAAAAATTAAAATGAATGAACCTTATTGGATAATACCACGTAAGACGTGGTAAGCCGGGTCCACTCTTATTATTTAGACTTTATTCAATTCTAAATACAATCGACACTTGTTTAATCATGATATAACTTCGGGGGTGTTTCCTTCTGTTTAATTTGGCTGGTCTTAATAAATATTAATATTTTTGGTACGTTTATAAATATATTAAAATATTTTGAATGAAATAAATATAAAAATATAGAAAGACACAGCGATTTCCTAGGGATTATATTTGGTTTGCAAAATCGTGTGGAGTAATTGCAACCTGTAAGGCTTCTGCATGTGCCTTCAAATCTATTGTAGATTATCATCTTCTCCACACATCTCTCCACTATGATTTGTCCTCTATTATTATTATTATTATTATTATTATTATTATTATTATTATTATTATTATTTCACACCAAATTAATCTACATTATCCGCACAAAGACTCCGAAAAAAGAGAGTTCAAAATAAGTTATCTAATATATCACATATATATTTTTAAAAATACTATAATATATATAACGATCTTTTAGAAAAATAATAATGATCTTTTTGAGAAAAAAAAGTTGATATTGAAAGCGTTGTAGATAAATTTACTTTAAAATATGCAAGAACAACACTTTCAAGTGAAAATGTTAGATTTTCAGATGTTTATAAGTTATTTTTATGTTGCTCAAGAGATTAATCTAACTTTTTTTGAAGAAAAAATCTATATTTCTTTCGTACTAAAGGCCATGTTTTAATAAATTGCACATTGCTCCTTAATTCTTTGAACTGCCCCCTAAGTACACACTATGGAGACAAACAATATGAATCCAAATCTCTTCGAAATAGTATAGCTTAATATCAAATATGTGCTCAAACTATCTCGTTTTTTTAGGTGCCTAATTAATTATCATTTTTGACTCTTTTAAGATCAACTGAGACATCTATTTTCACTAAAAAAATATAATTTGAACACTTAAAAGAGACAAAAAAATTAGACACCTAAAAAGAAAAATTAGGATAGTTTGAGTACTTATTTTTACATATGTGTCATTTGAATTAATATTTAATTAACTTATTAAAATATAATTAATTTCTGATTTTGTATTAACTACAAATCCTTTTTGGTATCGCCAAAGTTAAATCTCATTAGGCTGGCAGTTTTAGGCTAAGCAGCCTACAAAATATTTTATATGGTTTTTTTATCATCATCAATGATTGTTAACTTTAGACTAATTGGTGTTTGGGAGAATATTCATGACTCAGCATTGAATCATTACACGTGGCATAATCCAGTGAATCCACGGCCAAAAAAAAATTATATTATAGGTCTCGCTTATCACATGCGTCATGGTCGAGTCATGTCAAGTTTTAGTTAAAGGTATACTCGGGTCGGGTTCGAGTTTAGGGTGAAAAATATCCGACTCGACCCGACCCGAGACTAATAGTATATTTTTCCCTTAAATTTTTAAGGATATTTATAATAATACCTCACTTTATATATATTTTATAATTAAATCCTTAAAATTGAATTTTTATTTATAATCTAGTTAATTTCTTTACAATTAAGTCCCTTAAAATTATTTTTTTACAATTAAATCCCTAAAATTAATTTATTTTATATATGCCGGGTCGGAATTAATGTATTTATTTTCAGGTCGATCGGATTTTTTAAAGAATTTTATCAGGTCGGGTCCGAGTGGGTCAAAAACCCGACCCGTGCCTATCCCTAGTTAAGACCATGGTTGATGTGATAAATCATATCGATAATATAATTTCTCCACGGTGAGTAAAAAAGTCACATTGATTAAAGAATAAAAAAATCTTAATTTTTTATTTCTTTTCCTCGAATCATATGATTCAGGACATGCAATTAAATATTGTCCAAAGACGTCATTCCAATTACAATATTTGAAACCATCGGATTCATTGTTTTGAAAATAAAATATTAATCAAATCTATTGAGTGATCCTAGTTAAAAAGAAAATGTCGTTAATCTTAAAAATTTAGATTCAAACAATTTGTCTATACGATATGTGTGCATTTTTAAAGGCTAAAACTAAAGAACAAATACCACGATGTAATCACATCAGAATGTTAAAATAATACTTATCAAAATCGTTTAAATATTCTAAGACTTCATATTCTAATTTGTAAAACAATTAGTTCTAATGATAATTATTCGAATATAATTTAAATTTTTTTAAGTAGACCACCAGAAGAACAAGTTCACTAAACAAAGTAAGCCAATGTTGGATTTTGTGTGGTACATGTTTTTTAAGCAATATTTTAGAGTGATTAATTAATTAACAAACCATTTGATTACTTTCATAATTTGACTAATTATGTGTCTATCCGCGCCTCTATTTTGACTTTTTACTTACCTTTTTTTTAATTAATATTGTAAAACCCAACAATAAAATTTGTATTTATCTAATTATTATTTATTAGTATACTTTAAGACAATATATTATTTCAAAAATCTCTTCGTCACTAATTATAATAATTATATATATACACTCGTTTTATGAATAGATTTTAAATCAATCTTTTCTTATGTATATTTTCAATGGATGTTATAACATCTTTATCTTCAGGCTTCCTATGATAAATCTACATTTGTCCATTAATTAATTAATAGATCCATTAATTAAAAAACACTAAATTTCAATCAGTTGATTATTTTTTAATATTCAAAAAAAATTGAACTCAGCAAGTAGTACGAGTAGAAAAGCGAATGATGTTCATCCAAGAAGATTTGAGTTCAATCATAAAGTTTACAAGGTGTGTGCTTTGTTAAAAGGTTAAGAATATTTATGAACAAATTATAGATACTACACTAGACCAAACTTGGTATATTGCGTTACTTTTAGCGGCATTTTAAAGTCAAACGCCACTAATTTTTAACGTATTGCGGCGTTTACAAATGAAACGCCACAAATAATAAATGTTGTGGCGTTTTTATAAGAAACGCTACAATAGAGTTCTCTTTAGTGACGTTTTTAGAAGAAACGCCACAATAAACTTCTCTTTAGTGGCGTTTTTAAAATAAATGCCTCAATAAATCTTGCGTTAGTGGCGTTTGCAAAATCAAATGCCGCAATGAAAAATAAAAGTTTTATTTTGGAGAAATACTACCTTGTAGTTTATTTTTAGACTATTCGATTGAAAATTTCTACAATTTTAAGATTTTATATTCAAATTCCATCTTACATAAATATTATGCAGGGTTCGAGTTCAGTAGTATATTAATAAATTTTATTAAGAGATTTATTAATTGGTTGAATGATCAACGATGTTTATGTTTTCCCATATTTATGAGTTTGAATCTCGAAATTTACTTTAAAAATATAATATCTCTCTATTTAATCAAAAAATAAATTTTATTAAGACAATTCAATTATCAGTTCGATTATACACTATAATGAGCAATAATTGTACTCAATGAATTCAAACTTGCGACATCTAAGAAGTATCAATCGAATTAAAAATCAATCAAGACTCGAAATTATCGTTTTTATAATTAAACATATACAAAATAAAAAATTTCTAAGACTTGGGGGTTTCTTATAAGATCAAATAATAGCTCGATACGTGGGTTGAAATGTGAAGAAATTTAAACTTTAGTTATTATTAAAAAAACATTTTTCATAATGATTGATGCTTAACAAAACTCATTATATTATATTTTATTGAGAAAAAGAAAGCTTTTTGCTTGCAGCATTTACCTCAAGAATGCCATGGTTTGGGGTAAAATACAAAGGTTCACATGCCCTTTATAAAAGAATTTTGGAGCATATCATACAACTCATAATATGTGACCCACAAAATCATGCATTAAACAGTTCAATTAGATTTGGTTCCCCTTAAATTATTTTTAATATTATTGGGTGATTAAGTATGTTCGACTCGACATCATCATGTATATTGTACTAACGATAGACCAATAAAACTCAACTCGATCGGCTACTCCTCTTTTAGTTTTATAGATGTATAATATGTTCAAATCTCTCCCCACCTATAAATTTGAGGATGAGACATACTTAAACACAGATAGAATTTGTTAGTCCTTTTATTGTGCCCCTTTCATGTCTCACCAATGATTTCATGTCACGTGTATTATCAATAAAACAAAAACAATCAATAAAATAATAGGAAAATCAATATATGCGGCATAAAATCATCAATAAGACATATAAATGAGCAGACGGATTGTGTTCCTTAAACACATCTAAACTCAAGAAAACATATTGGTCATGTTTGTCAATTAGCGGATAGCTGATAGCGGATAGCAGATTACATTAGCTGATTGCTAATAGCTGATTGCATTAGTTGATTTGACTAGCGGATTGTATTAATTGATTGTATAAAAGTATTTGGTAAAATTAACTGATAGCTGATAGTTGTTAGATTATTTAAACAAGCAAAATGACATATAAGGACATGCTTATATTCAATAATTGTTTGAATAGTTTATTAGTTATCAATATTTTGTATCTAATTATTATTAATTAGATCTATAAAATTATTTTTAATATAACTTTTCTAAACATATTCAAATGATTTATATATTAATTTATTATTTATATAATTATTTTAATATAATTTAATTAATTAATAAATTTAAATACATGTGATAATAAAAAAAAGTAAATAGGATTAGCTTATAAATAGGGTGAGAAAATATTTAATTTATGTTATTTTGAGATTTTTGGTAACTAATAAGGGTAAAAGGGTATTTACAACTCTAATATCAAACCTCTAATCTCAAAAACTCATATTATAAGCTTTTTCAAAATTAGCGGTTTCACTCCAATTCGGTCTTTCAATCCGTTGTTTACCAAACAACTATATTAGCGGATTTGACTGGTCAAACCTCTAATTTTTGCTCAAACCTCTCTTTACCAAACAGAGCCATTAATTACATTGAAAGCTTTTAAAAAAAATTAAATACAAAATTTCTTGATCAGTACAATTTGGATATAATCCCAATAATATCTTTCATCTTTAATTTCTCCTTAACAATACAATCCCTGTTAAGCTGCAAACATGATTTTTTTGAATCTATAAATTCTATCTTAAAGTCCAAACCTTTATTATATACTAATTATAGTAGATTTGTTCCTATAAATTTGTTTCAATTAATATAAACAATTAGATTTATAAACATTTTTAGACCGATTGCTTGTATTATCATTCAATTAATAAAAATATTTATATTCAAATTAGGACAGCATTTCTATCATTTTTAAAAACAAGTTTGAAATTCCCATAGGAAGATAAGGTACAAATATATTAAAAAAAACTACATTTTTCTTTTCTTTTTTAATCATTAAAAACTATAGTTACCACATTAACAATGAATAAATAAATAATCACACTATAACTGTCAATTGGTCTATTAAGATTAAATGTTGAATCTCTTAAATAAAGTTAAAAATTTGAATCACGATATTATAAATGAAATAAACTAAATTAAAAAAAATGTTCTCATAATAAGCCTCTATAATAAATAGTATATAAACTATTATAAAAAAAACACACAAATACCTTAGATTTACACATTACTTTAGACATGGGAGAGACAATCGCATTTGGTGTCTAATTCAACTACAAATAAACTGAGGTTTAATTTTGTCTCCAATCCTTGTACTCTGAACTTTTAAAATTTAATCCCTTTGTTTTTGTTTCTAGAAATTTAACTTTTTTAGTTTAAAAAATAGAATCCAACCAATAACACTATTAATGATTTTTCCTTTATAATAGTTCAATATTCAAATTAAAGTTTAATTGATGATACATATTCAAATTTAACAGAAGTTAGTTCAGTAGCGGATCTAGAAATTATTTTCACAGTGGACACAAGTTAAAATATTTTTTAGAGTGAACACAAGTTATAAAAATTTTAAAATTTCAGGGTGGGCACAAACTAAAAAATTAAGGACTAATTTATAAAAATTTTAAAAAATTAAAGCCAAATATGTAAACTTTTAAAAGTTTAGAGCCCACCCTGGCTTCCACATAGATCCGCCACTGAGTTAGTTGACAGTGCTATAAATCGGAATTTAATTCTTAAATTAGACAAGCAAAATAATTATTTCCAAAAGAAAATCAAAAGCAATAGGATAACAAATTTTAAAACTTCAAAGACGACAGGGACCGGGGACAGAATTAGACCGTGGATTAAATAAAATAACGAAAACTCTATATGTTTTTAATATTTCTGCAGTAATATAATAAGTTAGGGAGAGTACATGAAAAGAAAAGGTAGTGGAAATAAAAAGGGTATAAAATCTATATATATATATATATATATATATATATATATATATATATATATATATATATAAATCTCTACAAAATCTGATCCAGCTATGCAATAATTACTTTGGTTGCAAACAGCTTAAAAACAGGAGGCAGTGGCCTCATCTTTTTGATTCTTCACCATCTTTTTGAATCTCGTCGTCGTCGTTGTCGCCGTACTTAAGAAAATGGGGAGCAGTCATTTCGGAGAACCGAACATGGAGACCGGAGTCGGTTCGACGTCTAGGAAAGGCAAGAAGGGCAGCTCGGACAAGCCTAAGCAACCCCAGAGAGGGCTCGGTGTTGCTCAGCTGGAGAAGATCAGATTACATGGCCAAATAGCTTCTGCTTATAACCTTCATGGACCGTACCCTGCAAATTTCAACCAGGAAGATCACATGAGAGTGCAGACGGGTTATACTTATTCATCAATGGCGTCGTCTTCCTCGTTTTCTCATTCTTCATCGGCTTCTTACGGTTTCCAGTACCCGAACACGATGGTAAGTGATCCGAACCGTGCCTCGGTCTCGGTCCACTTCCTTTGCATTGTGTTTCTGTCTGCAGGGATGGACCGAGTAATGCTAGGGGCAGTACTGCAGTAGCACATAGTTTTATTAAATGTAAAAGTTAGCACCCGCCACTCCTAATGTAAAATTCTGCGTTCGTTCGATGCAGATGGGGCTCGGCGAGTATGATCAAAGAGCAAACTTCAGATATGGTGATTCCCAGCCTAGTACTACAGCAAGGTACATCATTTATTCAACTTTTGGAGCATAATCTGATTAATTTCCCCATCCAAAAATCTTTTTTTTTGTTATATTTTACTAATATTTGAAATCATTTTTGCAACAGTGGCAACCTAGAGGGCCAGCATTTTGCACAACCAAACATGACCAGACAACTTCTAAGCCTACATGTTGAGGTTTGTTACATATACACATGAAACATCATAGTTCTATATGTCATTGTCAAGATTCTGGTTTTTTTAAATGATTTTTGCCTGCATTTTTTCTTTATAGGATTCACATTCAAGGAGGAAGAAACATAGGAGCAGCTCGTTGGGATCGAGCAGTCAGAATTCGGAGTCGAGCGACACACAAGAGGTAGATTTGGAGCTCAGGCTGTCATTGTAATCAGTAATTTTTTCTGTCAACTTGATTGGAATTGTTATGCTTTTCCTGGAAATTGTAAGTTCAAGATAAGCAGTTTGAGTCTTGCAATTCATATATATATACACAACTTGAGCAAGTTGTTCATGGAAGTTGTCTGAAAATTTCAATTGAATAGGAATCTTATGTAATGAAAAAGGCAAATTTGATTTGCTGCATGAGATATAGTGAAGGAAAATCTGATCTTCTTGTTCATGAATTTCCAATGAAATTGAGGGTTTAAAATCATAAATTCTTACAAAATTTTCATCACTTTAACAGTTAGCGGTCGATATCTGACTGTATCAGTGTCACAGATGAGCATTCTTGACCGCTTAACCAGTTAAAGAATCTCAGATTGAAATTTATTTTGTTTAGTCTTGATATTCGATAGTAATCTCAATCGACATCAGTCTCGAGTTCCATCCCTTTAGCAGTCCTTACTCTACTTTTAGTTCAGACAACACCTCGTAATCAGTGATTACAAGGTAGTATCTGTCATGCTTTTTCTTAACCCTTTAATAAGACAGACATCTTGCTAAAAAAGCTGCTCGAATCCAGATCTTTTAAGATGAACAACATTCCTCTTTTCCACTGAAACCACTCGTTGAGTTCGATTAATCTGATTCTTTGAACAGGTAGAAAGATACTCGAAAAAATAATTATGTCCAATACTTTGAATCAACTGTTAATAGCAGCCATTGTGAATGTAATTTTTCACGTGGGAATGCATAGCCTCATAATGCATAATAGTTGCCATTGTTTGTGAATGTAGCTTTCTAACATGCATTGAAAGACAACAATATCTTTAGCCTTATATATGATGTTCAAAAGTAGTGATTGTGAATGTAATTTTTCACATGTAAATTAAACATAAATGACACGTCAGATTATAAAACCCTAGCCAGCAGTTTAGGGTTTATGATTTCATTTAAGAGGAAGAAAGAAATTGGGTTCATGTATATGTGTGTGATTTTCTTAATATATTTTTTAAATTTGGGGTTTCTGATAAGGACGAACGCAGAATTTTATGTTAGGGGTGACGAACCTATAAAATTTCAGGTGATGAACTTACAATTTTTTTAATTATATACGAATTTCAAATTTTCATGGGACGACCACCCCAACCCCTCGGTCCATCATTGTTTCTAATTAACTAAGTACTTATGTATATCTACTTATGAAAACAATATTAATTCTCCTTTAATTATTAGATTAAATTGACCGGCTCTAATCTTAATTAATAATTACTAAAAGTTATATTTTGATACACAATCTGTGTAAAAAATTAATATAACTCTTCCTATTCAAACTATACAATCTAAAATTTAAATTCTCAACTCCAATACCCTAAACTCTAGACCCTAAATTTTAAAATAAACATTCAAACCCTAAAATAAACATGTATTGACTAAAATTTGCATGGACTATATATCAAATAATTTTTTAATAATTAAATTGTATCAATTCTTTTTTTTTTGTCCAATACAAGTGAGCTTGACATGTTTGCCTTTTCACTGTACACAAAGTTTAAACTTTAATATGCAGTGTAAAAACTATAAACATACCGAGATTCACTAATTAGTCTAGTGGCTAAATTATTTATATTATTTTATTTTATATGAGTTTAAATCTCAACATGAGAACGTAATATCTTTATATAATAAAAAAACAGAATATACCCTAGGAAACATGGCTATGTTAAATTGTTAATTATGTCAATCAAAAGATGTATGATTACTCATCAATATGACCAAAAAGTTCGTTTAAAATATTAATTTTGGGGTAATATAATTACAACTATGATTTCAACCAAAAATCACCCTCCATTCATTTATATTTGTCACATCTTACCAACAATAATAATAATTTCAGTCGATCCTCTTATTAAGTGATATTAATATTATTATTTTTGTTCAAGATTCGAACTTCATTTTTTCATCTAATTAAATAAATAAATTTGAATTTCCAACAAAAAAACAAATGGTTGATATTCTGTTTTGTGATTTTAAGATTCCAGATTTGAATTCTAATTATTATAAGAGTGAATAATTTTTAACACTTTATTTTAATAATAAAAAAATAACTTTACACTTAAACCTATAATATAAGGGGTAATTGTTCTATACACAAGCGCTTGTGGAAACTTTTTTACACAAGCGCCTTAGTTTTAGAGGTTAGGGACTTCGTTTAGGGTTTAAAATTTAGGGGTATAAGTGTAGTAGTTTTGAATTTAGGGATTGTTGATAGAATTTTGGGTTTAGGGTTAAAATTTAGGGTTTATAGGTTAAAACCTAAATCCCCACCCATATTACCCTAAAACTAAACCCTAACCCTAAACCCTAAATTCTAACCCTAATTCCTAAATTCTAAACATGAACCCTAAATTCTAAACCTTTACACTAAAACCCCTAAACTCTAAACCCTAAACCCTATAATTGAGGCGCTTGTGGAAATAAAAACTTTCCACCGCCAGTGTATAGGATATTAATCCAATATAAGGACTGAAAAGAGAGATTATATTTGCTAATGATTGCCATCAAACATTTATTTATTTTTAAATCGAAATTTGTAAGAAATGGGTTAATTATGACTTTTGGGGGATTAATTAGTATCTTACAAAGAGAATAAAGAGTGAGTGAACTACATGTGTAATATTTTGATTTTTTTAATAACCACCGATATATAATTATTAGTTGATTAATCTAAATCGGATGATATATAGAGTCATTATTGGATAGACCGCCCTATATAAATTTGTTTCATTCACAGCCAAGACCGGAACATTTAAACTTGTTCAAAGGTTCTAGTGTCTAATCCTATTAGACCAACTTATTATACGTATAACATTTTAATTTTTAAAGATAAAAAATTCCGCTTTTATTTATGGGAAAATATATGATGCACTGATGGTGGAAAAATTTTGTTTTCACAAGTGCCATAATTTTAAGGGTTAGAGATCCAATTTGGAGTTATAATTTAGGAGTTTATGTTTAGGGACTCAGAAGTTAGGGTTTAGTGTTAGGTAATATACTTTAGAAGTTATGGTTTAGGGTAATATGATAGAGATTTAGGTTTTTACCTATAACCATTAAATTCTAACCCTAAACTCTAAATTCAAACCACATTCCCTAAATTCTAAAAACATAAACCTAAACTATGAACACTAAACTAAATCTCTAACCCCTAAAATTAGGACGTTTCTGGAAACATTTCCCGCCAGTGCATAGTATAATTACCCTTTATTTATATATCATTATTTAAAGGTAATTATTTGATACACCGTCGGTGAGAATTTTTTTCCACAAGCGAGCTGCAAATCGTAAAAAGTAGGCACTTGTAGAAAATAAAATTTTCACCGTCAATTCAAAGAATATTTTTTCTTATTTAAAATTTATTTAAAATAAAAAATATTTTAAAAAAATTCAGTTGGCTATCTAAAATCAGTTTGTTCACAAATTATGCATATTTTTTCTCGAGGTCTCCTCTAAATCAGGAGTCAAAACCATACTGGAAATTAATAGCCAATTTGATATGTGTATAAAAGGGAAGGCAAATAAGCCTATAGCCAACACAAAGCCATCCGCAGGGGATTGGAAATAAATAAAAATAAAACAAAAAACAAAAATAAAACATGACGACGGCGACGACGACAACATTACGGAGAGGCCTATGTATTTTCTTCCCTCTTCTTTTCGTCTCCGTCAACGGTCAACCGGCAGATAAACCTGCCGGTAGAAATAGAGTCGCTGCTCCAAATGTTGTTAGTGTTGACACTAATTACAAGGGGAAATGGGAACTGTTTTCACCGGACGCCGGTGTGTCGGCCATGCACTTGATCTTGCTCCCCACGACGACTGAGGCATTGATGTTCGATGCCACGGTGTGGAAGATATCGAAATTGAAGTTGCCGGGACCGCCTTGCCGGAAGGTCGATGACACACCTAATGAGGAAGATTGCTTTGCACATTCAATTCTCATTGATTATGAAACAGGAAATATTAGGCCACTGAGGGTACATTTTTAGCTCTTTTAATCCCTGTTTTGTTCAGGATTTATATTCAATACACAGACGAAAAAATTTTCTCGAGAAACTAACAACACATCATTTGAATCTTTTTTTTTACAGTTGATATATGATACTTGGTGTTCGTCCGGTGCACTTGACGTAAACGGACAGTTAGTGAGCACCGGTGGGTATAATAACGGTTCCGACACGGTTCGGCTTCTCGACATATGTCCCGATTGTGGCTGGAAAGAATATCCCGGTGCACTTGCAAACGGAAGATGGTACTATTCCTAAAAAAATCGTAAAATTGAAATTTCGAAATTAATATATGAAGTGTCGTTTGTTTGACAAGTTGAAAAAGAATATTATTGATTTTATGAATTAATAGGACGAACCACACTTCATATACTTTTTTTGAATAAATTATTCATCTAAATATATGTTATTTTTATGGTTATTTTCTATTGAAGGTATGCCACACAAGTAACCTTAGCCGACGGTAGATTCATGGTGTTCGGCGGCCGTGCTGCGCCGACATACGAATTCGTTCCGGCGGAAGGCCAAAAAAACGCCAAAAACCAGGCGGTGGATTTCAAGTTTCTGGTGGAAACCCATGATCCGGTGGAAAACAATTTGTACCCTTTTATCTATCTCAGCACCGACGGAAACCTCTTCGTCTTCGCAAACAACCGGTCCATCCTTCTTGATCCGAACACCAACCGGATCCTCCACGAGTTCCCGGTCCTCCCCGGCGGTTCTCGGAACTATCCGGCGTCGGGATGTTCTTGTATGCTTCCGATCACACTTCAACCCGACGATAAACGTTTCTTCATCCCGGCCGAAATCATGGTGTGCGGTGGCGCGCCGCACGACGCGTTTACGATGGCGGATTTAACTCGACCCAAAGTGTTTCTTCCGGCGAGCAAGGATTGTGCTCGGATCGATATCAGTAAAAGGGGCAAAGCTAACTGGAAAATCCAGACCATGCCGACGGCTCGTATTTTGGGCGACGCACTTGTTCTTCCGACCGGAGATGTCCTTCTAATCAACGGCGCCAGGAGTGGCTCCGCCGGGTGGGATGACGCCAGGGACCCGAATTTTGCCCCCGTTCTGTACCGTGTCGTGGCAGGAGCCGGCCACGCTACCAAGTTTGTGGAGCTTGCCCCTACGAACATTCCACGTGTGTATCACTCCACGTCGGCGGTTCTTCCCGACGGAAAAATCCTCGTCGCCGGCAGCAACACGAACCCCGGATACTTGGATGTCGCTCTCTTCCCGACCGAGACCCGTGTCGAGAAATTCTCGCCGCATTACTTAGATCCGGCGTTGGACCCATTCAGAACCGATATTTTACTCGACAAGTCCGCCAACAAGCTCATTTACGGCCAGCGGTTCGAGGTGCAAGTCCGCGGCGGCGATCCGAACATCGACATGCAGAAGCTTCAGTTGAATATTTACTATCCGCCGTTTACAACACACGGTATTTCGATGAATCAAAGGATGATTAGAATGGGGATTTACGAAGTGAGAAAAGACGCCGCCGCACCGGATGCCTCCGTCATCGCTTATCAAGCACCGCCCAACGGCAACATTGCTCCTCCCGGTTATTACATGATGTTCGTCGTTTATAACGGGGTGCCTTGCCGCCGTGCCATGTGGGTTCAACTGAAAAAGTGAGCCCTCCGGCTTCCGGCTCCGGTTCAACGGATACTCAATGTCTCAGCACTGAACGACAAATTTGCCTCTAATTCCTTTTTATTCTTTCTATCTACACGTAATTTTGTATATCTTTATTCTTTCATTATTCTTTTGAATTCAATGCAATGAAAATTAAATTTGTTAACACTGTTTTATTTTTTTTAATATTTTATATTGTTTTATATTTAAAATGATAATTAAATTTATATGCATTAAATATGTATTTATATTATTAAAAGTGTTTGGAAGTTGTCGAATAAGCATGCACGTTTTAACTGTGGAGCTGGTTTAGTCTCATGCACGACATTTCTCTTCTCTTCCTCTCCGCGTACCAGCTATCAGCTATGTTCAACCCTTAACCTGAATCATAGACGGAATTAAGATTTTTATTTAGCGGGATCAGAATAAGATGAAATATAAATTTTTTTTATATTACTGCAATATTTTAATAATATTTATGAAAAAGAAATTAATACAATTTTAATATTTCTATATGATGATAATTTTTAGTGGGATTAATATTTGCACCTGTATTTTCTCATGTGCTTCCGCTCATGACCTAAATACCTAAAAGGATGTTGCTTGTTTAGGCATAATGTCAAAAGATATTTCTAATAATTTATCGAATAATTATTTTTGTTTATATTTTTTAAGCACTTTAAGCTTTAACGTTTTATTTGAGTAAATAACAATTTATCTACATATGAAAAGCATCGGTCAACTAACAGTGAATGCCTCAAAGCTCATGACATTGTATACTGACGTGATAGCGTCGTATAGACAAATGTGTTGACTTGACAAAAAGACAAGTTAATTAATAAATATTTTTATAAAATTATTTTTAATGATGTGTCAAAATGAAACTCCTATTTTCGTATATATTGTAATATGGACCAAAATTTTTATTCAATCAAACTTTGAGAATATATTTTAACATTATGCCACTTGCTTAAGAATTGTTGTGGACTATGCTCAATTACTTGTGAATGACTTTATACCAGCTTTTGATCATAACGTGCCAAGTGTTACTTGTAACAGGAACTAGATGAAAATGCCCTTCGATTTAAGATCAATATTGATGGAATTTTTATTCCTGAAACCGGAGCGGCTGCCTATAGAGTTGTGGCCCGAGATGAGTATGGTCTTATAGTTGATGGACATGCCCAAGTCATTTCGAGAATTCTCATGGCTGAACTTACAGAAGCGCAGGCATTCTCAGAAGGCATCAAGCTAGCGGCCTCTAATGGATGGAGCAAGATGATTATAGAAGGTGATTCCATATTTTAAGACACACCTTAAATTTTCTATTTCTCATGTAAGCCGTGAAGCAAATACAGTAGCTCATTCTCTTGCTCAGTGGAGCTTTACATGTATTGAACCTTTTTACTTTTCTGTTGAGGTGTCAGATTGTGTGGCAAATGACCTTGTAGACGATCTATTTATGGTTGCTAATGAAGTTTATGTCTTTCTCTAACAAAAATAAGAGCATTCAAACTCCTGTTTTCGTATATTTATTGTAATAACAATAATATAATCAAGTTCTAAGACTTAACTAGCATGGCGTGTACTGTTATCTATATTCATAGTTCACAACAAATGAACTGAACAACTTGTTTCTATAATATTTCAGGTCGATGTTTTTAGTTTTATTTAATGGAGACATGGTCTCAAATAATGTCATGGGAGGGTTTTATGCCATGACAAGTTCAACATATTTCAAGTTTTAATTAAAAAATATAAACACAATGTTCAATCTGAGTAAGGCAGATTTGCTGGAACGAGCTTTATATAAAGCCATCGAGAACAATGGAGGAAAGCATCCCATTTCGACGGCATTAATCGGCTAACAGATACCACCCGAGCCACCGCCTTCAATGCAATCGAAAATGGCTAGTTTACGAGCTTTGCTGTTGGCTCTTTTCATCACTGCATTTGTAGTTGATCAGAGTTTTGTTGAAGCGAATTTCCCGAAGAGCATGTACATAAACTGGGGTGCTCATCATTCGAGTTTCGCAGGCAATGGCGAAGACCTTCAACTTGTGTTGGATCAAACTTCAGGTAAACCTGTTATCCGACGAGTTTCAATGAGTGATGCTAAAGCAAATAGACAATACCAAACTGTAACACATTCCATTTGGATTTTTTTTCAGGTTCTGCTGTTAAATCAAAGAGGTCATTCTTATTTGGAAGCATTGAAATGCTAATCAAGTTGGTACCTGGAAACTCAGCCGGAACGGTCACGGCCTACTATGTAAGTGTAACAGTTGAAATGCACCGTAAACATCACCTTCGATTGCTGTCGGCAAAACTTCTATATTCAGTTGTCTTTCATCCTATCAACACAAGTCAAAAACGAATTTCCCGGACAAACCACATTCAACAAGATCAAAAGTTGATACTTAAAATACAAGTGAAAGCAACTATATATTTTGAAGAAAAATTATCTGTTTCAACGAAAAAAATACAGATCGGATTACACATTAGAACACCCCATAGGAACTAGAAAGAACACAAAATTGTAACCTTTCATCCTAAAATATATGCAGGTATCCTCTACTGGAGACAAGCATGACGAGATCGACTTCGAGTTCTTAGGTAATGTTTCTGGACAACCATATATTGTTCACACAAACATCTATACTCAAGGAAACGGAAGCAGAGAACAGCAATTCTACCTGTGGTTTGACCCGACTGCCGATTTCCATAACTACACCATACACTGGAATCCCACCGAAGTTGTGTAAGTTATCTCCCCTTCAGATATACTAGAAAATCATGTACCTTTTCTCCAAATATATATCCATTAGAAATCTAGCTCAAGCAGAAAGAAAACGCAGACCATTTTTCTCAAAACGAGTAATGAAACTAACCAAAAAACACTTGATCGTTTCAGGTGGTACATCGACAACCTGCCAATCCGTGTTTTCAGAAACTACGAGAACGAAGGCATTGCCTTTCCCAACAAGCAAGGAATGAGGGTACAAGCCAGTTTATGGAATGCGGACAATTGCGCAACGAGAGGAGGTCTTGAGAAGATTGACTGGAACAGCGCACCTTTCATTGCCCGATTCCGCAGGTTCAGGGCAAGAGCTTGCAAGTGGGATGGGCCGGTGAGTATCAATCAATGTGCCACCAAATCCCCGGCTAACTGGTGGACATCGCCTCGTTTCGGCCAGTTGAGCAGTAGCCAGATTGGTCAAATGAATTGGGTTAGGCAAAACTTCATGATCTATGACTACTGCAAAGATACTAAAAGATTCAAAGGGCAAATTCCTCCAGAATGCTTCAAACAGCAGTTCTAAGTTCTAAATCATCACCAGCAATCAATCAATATGAAGAACTGAAAGTTTCTTGAATTCCATTTCTTTTCCTACTACATAAACCCAAGAATAATTTTGTCAAAACCCTAAATTTGTTTGCCTTTTCCCCTATTATTTTGATTAAAATCTGTATGTTTCCTTGTGTTTAAATTCTACTGCATTTTCTTCATCCTATTTCATCAATAAATTTTGATACAAATAAATTGAACAGAATTTCCAGCAGGATTTTTCTACATGAAAGCAAAATTGTACACAAATAATTCATAATTTAAGCTTTAAATTTTGCTTCAAAAAAAAAGAGGAAAAATGATACTCCAGTTAACAGATCAAGTGATACAAAGCCAAACACCCAAAACAATAAAACCCGTACCCAACAGAGCAGGACCGATCCGGGTCTGCTCGCCCAGTAGGATTCCGAAAACGGCGGTGGCAGCAAACGTGGTGGCGTTGGTGACGGGGACGGCGAGCGAAATCGGAGCCTGGCTTAATATGGCGAAGAAGGTGGCGGACGCGGAGAGGTTGATTAAGAAAGGGATCGAATATTGCCAAAACAAAAGGAGGGTTAGCCAATCGGATAAGGATTTGAGGATCTTTTGCTCGAGTTTGAGAGGCGGGAGGCCTAAGGCTGGAGCGGACTTGAGATATCGGTCCCAGAGGAGCGCGCCGCGGCGCATGGCGGCGTTGGTGGCGCCCCAGATCAGGCCCACCGCCAACATTTTCTCCACGTCTCCGATCATTTGGTTCTGACAGCGGAAGCAACGAAAGGGATAAAATTGTGCGATTCGTTACATATATTTACTGTGCATTAAAATCGTATTATTCGTATCGTTCTTTGTTTTTAATTAAATCCGTCATATGTCCCCAAACTATAAGTTAAATTCTAAATTGGACCAAAACTTTAAATTTGTATTTTTATTAGCTTAGTTAGATTGGGCATTATTTATCAAAAAAAAAATTAGATTGGACATCAAATTCTACCTCAAATCTTACGTATAGAAAATTGAATACATCAAGTTCGAGCGAATATAATTTGAATCCTCTACTTTATGGCACGTAAAACCTAAAATTCACAAAATAATTTTAAAACAAAATGTATATCTCCTCAAAATCCAAAACTTGATTTAAGCCGATTCCACCGGTCGATGGTCACACTGTCGCATATTACATCCTTCGTCGGACCACCACGATTTTTTTATCTCACCATCTCGTCATCAAAAATCGACTGTCGTTGTGTGAATGCTAGACGAAAATTGAAATTTTAGAAAATTCATTCGAACGATTTACGATGAACAACGGCTAGAAAACGACAAACAATGTGTGAGTCTTTTGACACTTTATTTCGTCATCGGCAATGTGGCAAATGACTATGCAAATACCCGGATTAAGGGATTTGGTAATTTGATAATTTTTTGAATTTTCGTGAGTTTTGGGGGACTTTTTTGAAAGTTCAAGTTTTTAATTTTTTAAGAAATAATAATTAAGATAAATTAAAAATTAAAACATATCATGTGTCCATTTTAATTGGTTAGTAATTTTTAATGACAATTAACGGTCATGCATCTAAAATTAACGAAGTAAAACGTTAAACACCTATTTTTATTAAAAATAATAATTTTTTATCCAAATTAAAAATAATAGTTTAGATACTAAAGTTAAACAGATGTATAATTTGACAAAATAAAACAATTCAACTGAACCGGTTGGCAATGGGAAGCCATCGGTGTCGTACTGTCATTTGGTATGTACGCATATGTTTATATATATATATATATATATATATATATATATATATATATATATATATATATGATATATTACCGACGATCAATTGGTTTAATGGGGTGAGATGCTAAATCATTATAAGTAAGGTCAGAAATTAAAATACTAACATTATAAATGAAGCAAATTGGATTGAGAAGGTGTCTCTAACAAACCTCTACAATACCAATTTCAAGTTAGTCCTCCAGTGAATTAAATACCGAGAATTAAACAAAAATAGTGCCAATTAGTATGTGTTTTCAAGGACAACAGTTAGTCTACCAACCAAACTAGTAGGAATTGAAATCATCTGCCCCCTTTTTTATGCTTCTATTTATGCCATACACTAAAAATTAGGTTTAAGATTTGGTCGTTAGATGTAACTAAAAAGTTTTATAGATGAAGAGTTGTTACTATTGGAAAATAAAACCTCCCCGTTCACTTCATTCCCAACTAAGAAACTTGTCAATTTAAACTTTCCCCCTTTAAAATAATACCAAAACATGGAATGCTTTCTATAGCCAGAAATTTGAATTTAGACATTGCGAATGGAGAAAATTAAGTTAAAAAAATCATTTCCTAACGTGTTTCTGCAAAACTTGATCTAAATTAATCTTCGAATTAATTAATTAATAGATCAAATACATATGGTTATACTAAAAAATTTAAGCAATGAAACTATTTCAATTAAGTGTCAAGATATGTTAGTTGTCTTAAAGAAGATAGAAAATAGTATTTACATGTCATCAATCAAACAAAATAATTAGTGTAACTTGAATGAATGGATATTCAACCAGTTAATTGAACATAAGAGTGAGTGTATGAGCATGGATTTATTAACCAACCATTAAAATTAAAAGCGAAAAGACTAATTATTTTAAATTGTCGATACAATATATAAAAGGACGTAAAATCGAATATAATTAATTATTTATTATCTTTTTAATTTATGAATGAAAAAAATTATCTAATATAAATATCATAGTGTTGAAAAAATCTAACAACAACAAGAAGAATTAAATCAACTGAATTGTTCAAACTTGAAGTCTATGTATATGCCCCAACAATGAAAAGTAACTAAAATACAATTATAGATGCGGGCAACAAAGTCATAAAAGAGCACTAAAAATAATATATACACCTTACAAACAAACGGATCAGTTAATTCACTACACCACCCTTACGAAAACGACCAAATCTCATACAATAAAACAAAGCACCACAAAACATAAAAGTACCTATCAAATTTCAATTATATTCAGAATCGACTCAGATTAAACCTCTAAATAAACAGTAACAACTCTTCATCTATAAAACTTTTTAGTTACATCTAACGACTATATAAAATTACTAAATAGTTATTCGATTAGTCGAACGTTATAAAATAATAAATTTTCTGTTGAAATAGGAAAGAGAATAAGTTTACTGCATTTATATCCACTAAACGATGTTATTTTAGTGTCGGATGTTGAATATATATGGATTTAATTTCTAGACTTAACGCTCATATCAAACTCTTGTTAAATTTTTAACCGAAATAGATTATTTTGTAACTTTTGATTTGTAATGTGATTATTTTGTAATTTTTAATAATTGAGGGACGCAATTATAAAGTAGTCTATACTCAATGTACTATCTAGGTAGTTTACCCTTTTCCATCACGAGAAACCCTTCGACTTATCAACAGACGACGTTCTTTTTTTCTCACATATCCTAAATCCCTAAACTACCCTCTAAAAATTTGTTTAATTTCTGTTTATCCGTTCTTCATCTCTCAAAATCCACGCAGTTCCTTTCTGCCGTTTGGTGCGAGGTTTCTCCGGTTTGTGGTTTCAGTTTTTCACAAGGGAAAGCCAAAAAAAGTATTCTTCAAAACCCTTATAAGCTCGTGCACTGGTTTTAATGATCTGAATCTGACCGATCGGAGCCGTCGATCCAATTGAAGCATGGATAGAATCATCGGCGGTAAATTCAAGCTCGGCCGTAAGATCGGCAGTGGATCCTTCGGTGAAATTTATCTCGGTTCGTCTCATCCTCTTATTTTTACTTTTTTTTTCATTTTTTTGTTTGTGTATATGTTAAACCGATTTTTTGTATGATTTTGTTTTGGCAGCTACGCACATCGATACGTTTGAGATCGTCGCTATTAAGATCGTAAGTGTTTCTTAATTTGTGTTTTTAGATTCATGAAGCATGATCTGGTTGACGTTTATGGTTCTTAGTCTAGAAATGTGAGATAGAGTTGAAAATTGCTTGATTTTTAAAAAATTAATTTTGGCTGTTACAGGAGAACAGTAGAACAAAGCATCCGCAGCTGCTTTACGAAGCCAAGTTGTACAATATTCTACAAGGAGGAAGTATGCGTTACTGCAACTTAGAATAGTTTTGTTTATTTAATTTTTGAAGCTTTTAAGAATTGTGAATGGATGAGTTATTTTTTATGATTTTGATTTATTCATAGGTGGAATTCCGAGCATAAAATGGTCAGGTGTTGATGGGGAAGAAAATGTACTTGTTCTCGATTTGCTCGGACCTAGCCTGGAAGATCTTTTTGTGTACTGTAGCAGGAAGTTTTCGCTGAAAACTGTCTTAATGTTGGCTGATCAAATGGTGAACTAAAATTTGTTACATTTTCATTTTATTTTTGGACTGGTTGTGTAAATTGTTACTTAATTTTGTATTTTAATTGTTGAATGCCTTTAGATCACAAGAATTGAATATGTTCACTCCAAGGGATTTCTTCATAGAGATATAAAGCCCGATAACTTCCTCATGGGACTTGGTCGCAAAGCAAATCAGGTTTACATAATTGATTTTGGGCTTGCAAAAAGATATCGAGACTCTGTAACTAATCGCCACATTCCCTATAGGTATAGTTTGTTATTTCTTACCTTTATGTTTCTTTGAATTGCTAAATATATTCAGTGTAGTTATGTAATAGGTCAGTACTGAATTGCTTTTTTGACAAAAATAATTATTTTCAGAGAAAACAAGAATTTAACTGGCACTGCACGTTATGCAAGTTGCAACACGCATCTTGGAATAGGTAATCCTTTTTGGTCATTCTTCAAAGATGGATCAAACACTTATTCATTTGCTTGCATATTGATTTATAATATTTTTGTCCAGAGCAAAGTCGGCGGGATGATTTGGAGTCACTTGGCTATGTACTTCTATATTTTCTTCGAGGAAGGTAGAGAATCTATTTTTAGTGATTTTATGAATTGGCACATGTTGCTGTATACTAAACCGACCAAAATGTTTCATGATATAGCCTTCCATGGCAAGGTTTGAAAGCTGCCACAAAGAAGCAGAAATATGATAAAATATGTGAGAAGAAGGTGTCCACTCCAATTGAGGTGTGTTTGTCTTTTTTCTTCTTTTAGCTCTATGTTGTGTTTCAGTTATGATTTGATTAACATGGTTTTTGTTTCCTCTTCTGTTTATCAAGGTTCTATGTAAGTCTCATCCGGTGGAGTTTGCATCATACTTTCATTATTGCCATTCCTTGACATTTGATCAACGACCTGATTATGGATTCTTAAAGCGCCTGTTCCGTGATTTATTTGCTCGTGAAGGTAGTGTTCTATGCATTCTGCCTATTATTTCTGTAAAAAACAATTTTTTTTTCTTCTTTCATGCATTCACATCCCCTTGCTAGAAATTGTCAAATGCCTGTATAGTGAACTTAAGGGATGTCCTTTGACATTGTTGTTTAAAATATGCTATCAAGGGGGGGGGGGGGGGGGGGAGAAAAGACCTAAGCCATTTCGCTTGTTGGTGTAAGTATTAGGATGTTGAACTAGAAAATGAGATGACTTGAGTATAGATGGAAATTTCTGTATATGCTTTGCTGCAAAGTAATTTTTGCTTCTTTTGTGTTGTAGGTTATGAGTTTGACTACATATTTGACTGGACAATCATCAAGTACCAGCAGGCCCAAAAAAGTAGATCTCAGCCTCGATTGTCTGTTAGTACCTTGCTTCTTTTCCTTGAAACTTAACAAAAATCGTTCGTCTTTGTGTTTAGAATGTATTTATCTAGTATCTAATGCTTTAAATTGTAGAACTAGCCTCACTAATTTGGTATATGTATCCTTCATAAGGAACTTTCTTTCTAACTAGATTATATTTTCCCCAATTACAGCCCACTCCTGGAGGTAGCAGTAGTTGGCCATTACCAGTTGCTGTGGACAATCATCAAGGTTAGCTCCTGCTGATGTGCTTTGTGCTTAAATGACTGAATGATGTTTTGAGGACTTTATCTATTGGACAAAAGAATCCTAGAAGACCTGTAATAAGTCAAAAGCAGAGACCTCCTATGTCCTAATTAGAGGAGTTTGGTGTCTTTAGTAACTAAGTTAAATCATCATGGTCAGAAGAACTTTAATCTTGTGGTCGCTTTCTTTTTTCCTGTCGGTTTGGTCTGTGAACAGTATGCATTTGTTTTTCTTTTTCCAGTAAAGAAAATTCTAAATGGTATGGGTTTATTTTCCCTTCTGTACAAAATATTGAAAAGTTAATCTAAAATTTACTCTCCCTTCTTGCAGTGTGGTTATTATAGCAATTTCATTACAGAAACCCATACAATTTCAAAACCCCTCCCTTTCTTTCTCAGAATGTTTGTCCTTTAAACATGTACTTTATCATTAAAGGAGATATTTTCTAAACAAGTCAATGGGTCTAGTCTAATGCGTAAAGTACATTTTTTGTTGTCTTTCTTTCGGGGAACTGAATCTTACATATCCATAAGATTACAATGGTTAAAAGGATGATTTAAAGAACAAAACGGCACACTTCCATGTAGTTACCATTTCTGTTTTTGTTACTAAAGCTAGGTAATAATATTGGATGGTTTTGTAGATTTCTAATAACCCCTCTCTATGGTTTTGCTTCTTGTGGGGGGCAGAGGCTTAAGGTAGACACAAGATGCCCAGTCACTTTTGATTATGGGCAACTAGGATGATATCTTGTATGCTGTTGAAGCACGAATCTGATAATTTATGAAATTGATAGATGATATGAATCACTTATGTAGAAATCGTTATCTTTAGAATGATTTCAAAAATTCTGTTCATGATGTTAGTTTTGCTTGGAAATAACATTAAGACTGGGTCATTCTTTAACTGCCAGGAGGCTTCAACGGTACTTATTCAACTGACATCAATAGATCAAGCAATGTCGTGGGTCATGGTGTTCGCATGCAATTTAAACCAGCAACAGGAAAGAACTTGATTTCTGATGCTACTCTTGATAAAAATGTAAGTGTGGTTTTCCAAATTAATATGGAAAATCTATGCTACCTTCTCTTTTCTTAGTCAAATTCTTGTTTGTTATTTGTTGATATAGCTGTCATTGATTTGTGTTGTTTAGGAAATATTTTCCGTATGTTTTAATTTGTATTGCATTGCATTATATAACATCTTTGCATTATTTAAATTTTCATGTTTATTTTGGCAGATTTTTTCCCCTCATACACCCTCGTCTTCATTTGCACATGCTGGCACCTCAAAAAGAAATGGTCAGGATTCAACATTGCCCCCTGAAGCTGCTAATTCTGGCCGTGGACACAGAAACAAAATCGGACCTTCAAGTAGTTTGATTTCCTCATTACAGCGCATTTCTTCTGCCAAATGATGAAAATGGTAATATATCAGCTCATTAAATTGGATCTCTATCCAAATGTAGTTAATGCTGGTATTCTTGCATCATGACCAAACATGCAAAACATACTTTAGCTATGATTGTGGTCAAGGAGATTCTCGTGATACATCTAAGGCGTCTGCGAGTCGTGGTGATTTCATGTTATGCTTTCTTGTGATACATCTAGTGTGCATTTTTGAAGACCGGTAAATCTGCTGCTAAATGAAGATTTATGTTTTGCTTTCTTAGAATGTTTAGTTTCCGTGCTGGAGCTTGTTTGAATCCTGTGCTGTACATAGGTTTCATAAATGACCTTAGCAACCTTTGTATCTATTGCGGGGAAAGTAGGGAAAATTTATATGATATGATCTATTTGTATCTAAAGTATCAACTCCAAATATCCCTTCAAAGCCTTTCCGATTTCTTTTGTGTGTGTGTGCGTGCACGCGCGCGCATAACTTCAATATCTGTGTGTTTGAACTTGAGAAGACCAGAATCTTATCTAGGCCATTGTATAAGAACGATGATAAATTAGCTGTTCGGTGAAGTCAATGTGCATTACTTCAATATCTTTGTGTTTCTGTTATGTTCCTAAATTCTAAATCGCAGTATGCATTTCTGCACGCAGTGCTGTCACGAGGGAAGATTACGGAAATCACAATTCAGGGATGCATTTGAAGACCTTAAGACAAATATTTATCTACATGTTAACCATGGCACAGATCTAGTGAAGGCTGCTAAATTCTGACAGGTGAACACTGAAGACACTAGTGATGGTAATATCTTGCCCTAAGTCCTCGATTCTGCTACTATCGACAGTTTAGTTGTACCTCCGGTTTCAACTTGATTGTGTGGAATTTTTTAGTCTATTACGAACTCTTCGCCTCAGATAGACTGGAATGTTGACAGGGCAATATGCCAACAATATGTAACTACCAAGCTTGTGTTATGTAAATCCTAATAGAAGCTGTTCGGCGTAGTCAGAGAAGATAGAAAGTAAGCTACAATTTGCGTTTTAGCTATGGCCACTCGGATTCCAGAGACCCGAGGAGCTCCATGTGGCTAAGATTGGACTTTATGAGCAATTTCATGTCGTGTTTGAAGTTTTGAACCAGGTGGGGATTAAACATTTCCCATTCACCCATCGTTGAAGTTAAGAATTATTTTTCGGTTTATTGACACAATTATTAGTCAGGTCTCGAGATCCTGTGCATCCGAAATCGGATGACGGTAGCACATGCTTCAAGCTCCTTCAGGTATGTAGAGCTATCTCAGAAACTGGTGAAATTTATGCCTGTGGTTAGGCCTTAAAATGTTGGGAAAACTGGGCACTGCAGAGCGAACTTTGTAATTAATATATAAAAAGAAAGAAATGTTGGTAGTATTGTGCGTGTAAATAGTATTTGATAGGTGTTTTAAGCTATCCATTTATGTAATTAATTAATTGTAATTTATTAACTTTTTTAAGTTTTTTTTCTAAGAAAATATATATACATGTAATACCTATTTTTGAGTTGTTTTGAAATCAGTTTGCCATTTTAAATTAATCTAAATTCTCTGTTAGAATTGAACCTAGATCACTCTCTAGGTAAGCTGAGGTCTACCCCCAAGTGATTTGTTAATGTTCAATTTCTATTATTAGTCTCTAATCATGTAATCGAATAACAATAAAAAAATCACACCGTCTTTTTAAAGACAAATAATTACGTTTTTAATTTATGCCCACTAAATAACGTTATCGAAGTATCTAATTATATCATATGTAAATAAAAAATTAAGGATGAGTCTGTTACGCTCGATGAGTACCACTAATGACAAGCACCGATGAACATTATTAATTTAATTTATAAAAATTTTAATTTATAAAGATTTAAAATCTAAAAAATTTATTGTATAATTATAAATTAGTTAAAAAAATTATATAATTATAAATTAGTTAAAAATCAAAAGGTAAATTGATTAAAATACATTTTCTTAATTTTCTTTTAAAAACATTTTGTATAATAGCACATTTAGTCTTCTATATTTGCACATTTAGTCTTCTATATTTGCACAATATTTATATCTTAATTAAAAATAATTTAACACTCGACACTAACGACGATGATCACCTTGAGTTTAGGTTTAGGGTTTGTGGTTTTAGGTTTAGTGTTTTAAATTTAGGGTTTATGGTTAAAATATTTTTAATTAAAAATAAGGTCAAATTAAAATAATGTTTAAATATTGATGGTTAAATTTATTATTATTTGTCGAATTAGGAGTAAATTATTTAAATGTGCAAATGTGGAGGACTAAATATGTTATTATACAAAATTTGTTAACTGTCACATCATCTCCTTAACGTCCGTTAAGAGCTCAGTGACCGAATTGAAGTAAATCACAAAGTTTAATGGTAACATTGAAGCAATTGAAAAGTTGGTTATCAAATTGAATAATTAACTAAAGTTTAGTGACCATTTTTTAACTTTACCCAAAAGAAAAAGAATGTATTTTAATCAACTTACCTTTTGATTTTTAACTAATTTATACTTATACGGCGTGTCTTTTAAATTCTAAATCTTTATAAATTAAATTAATAGTGCTCATCGGTACTCGTCGTTAGTGGTGTTCATCGGTGCTCGTCGAGCGTTTGTAGAATTTTTCAAAGATTAAATCTTAAATTTCACCTGGTTCGCGAGACCATAATATTTAAGACAATAAAATATATGTTTGAACTCGAGTCATCTAGAAAAAAATATCCTATCACTTATTACTGACATTAGTAGATATGGGTTTCAAATTTTGTATTTTAAATTTTATACGTATTTTTAATTTTTTTAAAATAAACTTTTATAACAATTTAAAATGATTTTTGGAGTTTTTAGAACATTTTAAGAAATAGTATTATAGTTGGAAAATTATAAAAAGAATTATTAAATTTATATTTTGGCTAATGATAATGTTGCTGCAGATCGTCTTGCTGCACTTGTTCGTGGATTACCATTGGGGGAACGGCTTTTCTATGCACCACTTGAGGAAGTAGTTGAGTTAGTCAGCAAGATATGGGGCAGACAATTACTTTAAGTAATTGTTATCTTGTTTTTTATTTTCGTCTTTATTGTTTGCCTAGTTTGTCTCGTTGTTTTTACCGTAAATATTATCATGTGCACTATTTTTCCTTTAAACTCTAATTAGTTTAAGAAAGTTCTTTAACGAGGCACACGATAATAGATAAAAATCATCTGTCCTTTTTCGGTGCCCTTACTTATGCTCTCACGTTTAAAATTAGGTTTAAGGTTAAGTGTTTAGGGTTTAGGCTTTATGGTTAGGGTTTAGGGAATTTATAGTAGGGTGTATTTTTTAGGGTATATTGTGTAGAATTTAGGGTTAGGGCTTAAAATTTAATTTTGTAGTATTTTTTTAGTGTTGGGGTATAAGTAGGGGCACCGAAAAGCGGCAGAAAATTTTTAGCCCACGGTAATATCATCATACTTATAAAAAAATTATATTTTAACTAAAGTTTAGGGT
Organism: Hibiscus tridactylites; assembly: GCA_958450335.1. Lineage (NCBI taxonomy): Eukaryota > Viridiplantae > Streptophyta > Magnoliopsida > Malvales > Malvaceae > Hibiscus > Hibiscus tridactylites. The sequence continues at coordinate 51,036,479 of OY288292.1, read as the reverse complement.
AAAATTAAAAATTCATTTTTATTAACTTATCACATCATCAATATAATAGAATTAATGTTTGAGTGATTATTTTATGATAAACCGATAATATACATAAATAAAACTTATATTTTAAAAGTTGAGTGATTAAAAAACTAAACATGAGTGATACAAGTATAATTTTTTTTTAAAAAATTAAAAATATAAAGATTCATTAATTAACTGAATGCTCTAAAATATTCATATTATTTTATCTTATAAGGGTTCGAACAAGAGTGAATACATATAGCTCCTATATAGAACATATGCGTTCCCAATTTTTTTTTTTAAATACACGTCTATTTAATAAATAAATAAATAAATCAAAGATATAAGATATTTTCTATGGTGGAGTAGTATACAAGAGTCTTGGTCAACGCACGCAATTGGTTGAAATTATGGAACTCAGCTGCAATTTGCAGACAAGTATTTATGAGAATTAACAAAAGTCAAGTGGATAATGCTGACAAACTAAAATATTTAGCAGACAGCTTGACATCACGGGGTGGGTACGGTGTGACATATCTAAGGTACAGTTAAAAGATGACAAGTTTCGAAATTTATCCAAGAACTTAAAATGTTAGACTTTTTGATAATATTTTAGGTTGAATTTTCGTATTTTTTAACAAGTTTTCATACTTACAAAATAAGATTCGATATTTAATTTTTTTAATAACATTTTAAATTTTTTGACAAATATCAATACTTACAAAATAAGTTTCGATACTTGTCAAAAAATATGAAAAAACTAACTTAAAATATTATAAAATATTCTAACATTTTATATTTTTGTATCAATACTAAAATTTGCCGTCTTTAAATTGAACTTTAAACTTGTTATACGTTAAACTCGTTCACGTCATATCGTAGCCGTTTATCAAATCAATCTTTCACCGAAACTATACTTTATTCACCTCACCTTCAAAAAAAATGTAATTTGGTTTGAATTTCAACAATTTTTATTAATAAATTATGGGTCTTTGACTGCTAACTTGATTTTGATGAACCTTTGTTATATTTAAATTTTTACTAGATTTTTTAGTGTTAAGTAGTTAAATAGGTCTTGAATATATTCAGAATATGTAAATAAAGGATAAAATTACGGATTTATATTTAAATATTGACTATGGAAATTAAAAGATTTCACAAGCGTTTTAATTTTAGGATTTAGGATTAGAGTGTATGGTTTAGAGGTTTTCAATTTAGGGATAGTGGTTAGAATTTAGAATTTATACTTAAAATTTAAGGTTTATAGGTTAGAGTTTAGTTTTTAGGGTAATATAATGAAAGATCTAGGTTTTAACCTATAAATCTTAAATTCTAATAAAAGAATTTTAAATTCTAAACCCATAATCTTAAAGCTCAAAACCCAACACTTTAAATTAAATATCTAAACCCTAAAAATTAAGAAGTTTGTAATTTTTTTATATTTTCTACCATCATTGTATGAATAACTAACCTAAAATTATTATGATCTATTTTTTCTCTACAAAGACTCAAATTCAATTTGAAAATGTTATTTTAAAAGTATGGATATCTTTATTATTTGACCTAAGAAATATACTTATTTTCATTGGCTTTCAATGAGCGAAAAGTCACCCCCAAAGGATAAGCTCAACATACATAAAATATGGATGCAGAGAGTAAAAGTTTTATTTCATTTTTTATAAAAAAAAAAAAACAAAATAGAGAAATAGAGGAAGGAGGGTAAAAGTTTTATTTTGGTACTAAATCTTGGTCGGAGAAGATTGATCGACAACGATAATGGAGAGAGTAACATTTGAACGAATAGTTATTTTAATCTCTATTTTTTAAGTAATTTAAGTTTTAACATTTTATTTTGAGTTAAAATGACCCCTATGCGAATGAAAAATATTAGTCAACTGACGATAAATGATTTGAAATGACGTGACAAACTTATATGCCAGTGCACGCCGCGATAGCAATGTTATATAAAAAAAGATGTTGACTTTACAGAATGACACATGAGTCAAAAAATAATTTTAAAAAATGTATAAAATATAAAATATTTTTTTCTTCTAACATGTCATTCCAAGTTGTTTATCGTCAGTTGACTAATAGTTTTCATTCGCATAGATGCATTTTGACCCAAAATAAAACTTTGAGGGCTAAATTGCTTCAAAAAAGAATATGGGCCAAAGTGACTATTCAGTCAAACGTTAAGGGTTTTTTTTTGCATTATGCTTAAATTCTAACCACAACCACTACATTTGAAACTCATAAACCTAAACCCCTAAACTAATTCCATAAACCCCAAATCTAAAACACTTGTAGAAAGTAAAAATTTTCACCACCAGTGCATAAAATATTTTCCCATAACAATAATGAGACTGTGAGACGAGCAGTTGAGAGAGTCGGAAATTAATTAATTTATTTATATTTCAATTTTCAAATAAATCAACTTATTGTTACATCTCACCATTTGATTGGTCCGAGAAATTTTATAAAAAGATAACAACTAGACCTAAAACAGATATGAAATTATGCCTTGTTTGATACAACGAATGTAATTCAGTAGTTCAGTTCAAACATATGATTTAAACCAAAAAAAAAACAAAACTTTAGGTATAGTTTGAGGGCCTAATTTTCAAATAAACCTAAAATTTGTTTTCCACTCAAATAATACATAAATAGAAGAAGTCAATGCTTGAAAGGCAGATCCTCCTCATTAATCTCATCTCATCCAACCTTCCTCTTGAGAAAATAATGGCCGAATTTATATTTTATTTAACCGAATTTACAAACCATAACAAATTTTACAATTTCTTTACTATTCAAGATTCTCGTCGGCGGCTATCTTGAGTAATTAGATTTTATACTTCCTTAATGTAAAATGACAAAAGATGCCCCCAACGTTTGCATGTTTTGTCATTTGTCTTTCTATTTTTTAGTTTAAATATACCTCTATTGTTTTGTCATTTAGCCTCATATTCCTTTTTTTGGTCCAAATATGCCCCTAACGTTTCATTCATAGTCCAAATATGTCCCTATTGGATGTAAACTGTCAATCAACTGACGGTCAACGGTTTATAAAAAAAAATTGACGTGGCATCAACAGATCTTAATACGTGGCAAGTCCAGTCAGCATCAGTTGTTGAACGTCAGTTGACTGATATTTTCTATTTAACGGGGGAATATTTGGACCAAATTAAAACGTTGGGGGCATATTTGGACTACAAATGAAACATTGGAGCATATTTAGACCAAAAGAAAGAATAGGGGCCAAATGACAAAACAAGCAAACATTGGGAGCATATTTAGACAAAAAAAAATAAGGGAACAAATGACAAAACATGCAAATGTTGGGGGCATCTTTTGTCATTTTGCCTTTCCTTAAATAAATTATTTTCCATAATCCAACGAATTACCAGTTAAACAATGTGTAGTTGTGGATAACTAAAATTAGCTGTGAAAATCTATAGATAAACACAAAAACATTACATTTAATTTAGATTAAAAAAATCCAACTTGTCAGATTCAATCCAGCTAAACTTTGCCTTTCTTTCCCAGTTGTTTAGTAGTATATGTATATGCATGAATATGTGAAAAAGTCTACTTCACTTGTATATTTTTTCTTCAAAACTTGTCCTTTATGAAAAGACTTTAAATAGTATAATTTTTCATACAAGGAATTGGTTTTTTTTTCTGGGTTTGTCTATATATATCACTTTCTGGACTTACTTTCCATCTTCTACAATACCCAAAGTTTGGATTTTTGGTTTGTTGAACAAGAAAATAAAGTTTGGATTTTTGATTTTCTTCTTCTTTTGGCCACTGCATTTTTTCCCACCATGGCGGGTGGAGGTTTTGGTAATGAAGGAGGGAGTTTGAAGAGAGCTCATCTGTATGAATACAGGATTACCAGTTATTTTATATTTGCTTGCCTTGTTGCTGCTACTGGGGGATCTCTTTTTGGTTATGATCTTGGTGTTTCTGGTGAGATTTTGTTTTTTTTTTCCCTTTTGATTCATTGGTTTGTTTGTATTTTCAGCCTGTTTTTGTCTCTTTTTGTGTTGATTATGTGCAGTTATTGATTGTTTACAAATGTTGAAATCTGTTTAGATTTGTATCCTTTCTTCCAGATTTGCTGGATTGTTGCTCATGGAGCCTTTTCACATGTTGGGACAAAAAAGAAAATAAAATTTTCCCGAGAAAATATAAAGTAGGTGAGAGAGAGAGAAAAGGCAATAATTTGGGAATTCATTTCCCAGTAGGACTCTACAAGAAAAGTCAACTATCACTTGCTAGCTAGCTCTAAATCTCTAGTTCATACATTGTCTACTGTTCAATGATCTTATCCGGGATTCAAATAACAGTCCGTAAATACGGCCGCAACTGTAATTTAAATTCTGATCATCGAAATAGATTTTATGTTCTTAGATGGCACAGTTTACATTTAATTTTGTGTTGCAGGTGGAGTGACCTCCATGGATGATTTCTTGAAGGATTTTTTCCCAAAGATATATAGAAGGAAGCAAGCACATCTCAATGAAACTGATTACTGCAAATATGACAACCAGCTGCTCACGCTCTTCACTTCTTCTTTGTACTTCGCCGGTCTCGTTTCGACGTTCGGAGCCTCCTATGTGACGAGGCAGAAAGGGCGTCGGGCGAGTATTCTCGTCGGTGCGGTTAGCTTCTTCCTAGGAGGAGTCATCAATGCAGCTGCGGTGAACATCACAATGTTGATCATAGGGCGGATTCTTCTTGGTGCCGGCATTGGATTTGGGAATCAAGTATGATCAAAGCTCCTTGAGACTGAAAATAGAATGGTGGTTTTTCGAGTCACTAACTCTGTTTCTTGTGATGCAGGCAGTTCCGTTGTATCTTTCGGAGATGGCTCCGGCAAAGCATCGAGGAGCGGTGAACCAGCTGTTCCAATTCACAACCTGCATGGGAATCCTTATAGCAAACCTGATCAATTATAAAACAGATAAGATACATCCATGGGGTTGGAGATTGTCTCTTGGCTTAGCTACTGTCCCGGCTACACTGATGTTTCTCGGCGGCCTAGCGTTACCGGAGACGCCGAACAGTCTCGTGGAACAAGGGAAACTTGAAGAGGCAAAAAGGGTATTGATCAAAGTTCGGGGTACCCCCAATGTCGAAGCTGAATTCGCTGATCTTATCGAGGCCAGCGATGCAGCACGGGCGATAAAGCATCCATTCAGGAACCTGCTGCAGAGGAAGAATCGTCCGCAGTTGGTATTAGGGGCTTTAGGAATCCCGGCTTTCCAACAGCTTACCGGCATGAACTCGATTCTCTTCTATGCTCCTGTCATGTTTCAGACCTTAGGCTTCGGGTCAGGGGCATCCCTCATATCCTCTGTCTTAACGAGTGGAATGCTTGTCGTCGCCACACTCGTTTCAATGGCTTTCGTCGACAGATTTGGTAGAAGAGCTTTCTTTTTGGAAGCCGGTACCGAGATGTTCTGCTACATGGTAAGTTATACACACCTTTTGTGGCATAGTTTTTCCTGCAACTAACTGCCGGGCACCATTGTTATGTATGTGGATGTAATGATTCGTGTTCCTGATACAGATCGCCGTGGCCGTAACTCTGGCCCTTAAGTTCGGAGAAGGAGAAGAACTTCCACAAGCCATTGGTTGGTTCCTTGTGGTGATCATCTGCTTATTCGTCTTCGCTTACGGAAGGTCTTGGGGTCCTCTGGGATGGCTAGTTCCGAGCGAGCTCTTCCCGTTGGAGACCCGATCAGCAGGCCAAAGCATGGTGGTCTGTGTAAACCTGCTCTTCACAGCTTTGATAGCACAGTGCTTCTTGGTGTCACTTTGTCACCTCAAGTATGGAATTTTCTTGGTATTCGCCGGCTTGATATTCATAATGAGCAGCTTCATTTTCTTCCTCTTGCCGGAAACAAAGCGAGTTCCGATCGAGGAAGTCTATCTTCTCTGGAAGAATCATTGGTTCTGGAAGAGATATGTCGAAGACGACAACGAAAAGGATAGCAAATAGCCAACTATGTAATATCATCTAAAAAACACTGTCCACATTCTTTACTTTCAAGTTGTTAATGCTCTTTGGATTTTCTCATAAATAATTTACTGTAATATTTTTAGCAGAAGTTAAAAAAACAGATGTAGTATCAGTAATTACAGAAAGAAGCTCGTTTTTACTCTAAAACATGCTTGGTAAAATTTTGAGAGTTCTAACGTGGATTAAGCTAATAGTTTAGCAAGTTCATCAACTCCCAGGCTTCCTTTCAGAACGACATCCGAATGACTTTCACCGATGTCTTTGAATCTTCGAGTTTTAGAAGCTTGTTTTTCGTTTCCTCTCTTATAGGGAACTGCTGGTATTTCCTTCACTTCCAAGTTCCTAGGCTCTTCTTGCTCTTCGTTCTTTTGGATAGCCACTTTACGAGGCCATCGCCTAAAAACTGGTCCGGGCGGCGCAGACTGGGCAAAGGCAACGGATCTTTGATATATTCCATCAGCATCCAAAGTAGCATCATCTAATACAACTGCACTCCCATTCTCAACAGCTTGTTTCATTAGATGCAAAACCCTCTCGGTACAAGGTGAATTTGTTTTTGCTGGCCCGTTGATATCTGGTAAAGCTTCGGCTACAATTTCCAGCTTGTCGTGATTCAACGAATCAGTAACAGAAGACTCCGAATGGCTTAGACTACTCTCAGGACTCCCGGGCCTCACACCTCTTTCCATTGGCATGGCCGATGACGCTTCATTTGCTTTGCCGGAATTATGTGATATAGGCTCAAGACCATAGGTCCTGCTTTCAGATTCACCATCAGCAGATACGATATCATCAGACATTGCACTTGCAGAGGTGTTCACTTCACTATCGGACTCATCACTGGCATAATCTATCCCGTCTAATGTTGTTTCAATAGCCGCCATTGTACCTGGCCTTGCATTGGGAGCTACATTTTCCCAGTCATTTTCAACAGACTCCCTTTGCTCAATGCTACTATCTTGATAACTAATGAGTGGTGAGCTTGTACCAGCTGTTCGAACAAAAGCTGGAGACGACTCTTGTCCTTCCGACTGTCCAGTAATGGGAGCTTCGTTTGCCACGTTTTCCTCTATGCCTGAGTTTAATGCTGGTTTCGAGAAGGACGACTTCCAATTGTTTCCTCTCCACATTAGTATGTGTTCATCTTCAAATGAGATTAGCACACATGGAACCAGGTCCTGCAAGTGAATAATTAAGGTTACGGAATACGGACTCTAATGGTCTCTACGTGAGGAAGTGTTATAACAAAATACATAAACTATACAAATATACTGAACCTTAAGTTTGGCACCAATTTTTCGATAGTCACTTCCCTTAATCCCTTGACAATTAATCCGGACAAGTTCACACTCTTCAAATGCCTCCTTAACATTTTTTACAAGGTCAGCATACACACCATTCTTCCCTGCAAAATATGCCAAAAAAAAAAACAATTTTATATTATTAAAAGGGGGCAAAATTGAAGCATTCTTTATAAAGTTCCACTGTCCACTCCTACCAGAAGCTTACCAAGTTTGCGTATTGGCATTAATTTCCTCCCCTTCTTTCTCATTTCAGTCGCTTGTTCTAGTGTTAGACCCTCCGGAGCACGCTGAATCAACCGCGGATACACAGGGGTAACAGGTTTCCACAGCATAAGAGGGAAACGAGGACGAGTTTTATAATTGTAATTCCTTCCTCGAAATAGAAATAGAACTCCCCCTCTTCTGAAAATAACCTTCCCTCCTGTTCTTTCCTGCCAAATCATACGTAAAACGAATACAATACACGAATCAAAACGGTTCTAATCGATCATGATTTCTACATCCTCTCATAAATCAAACAATAACACAAGTCAAGATAAACCAATATTAGAAAAAAGAGTAGCAACAGAAGTACAAACCTCTAGCTGCTCGCACACATTGTCCATATCGACCGTACAAACTCCCTTGCATTTTATCTTACAAACTCTCCGCCGTTTCCAATGAGCATGTATGTTATCTAACATGTTGTGTGTCAAACCATCCCTACCTAAACATCAAAGAAAACAATTTCACAAAAAATGGGCAATGCAGCAATAGCAGTATGATTCGGAATATCGAACAAATTTCATAGTCTTTTCTCTATTCTAGTTTACTCAACATGGAACATGGTAAGCAGGGATTTAAAAAGCGGACCGTGACCGCGATATCGGCCGCTATACTATTCTCTATTCTAGTTTACTCAACATGGAACATGGTAAGCAGGGATTTAAAAAGCGGACCGCGATATAAGGCCGCAACCGCGATCGCAATTTAAAACCCTGATGGTAAGTACATATCAATTTGTTCTACAAATTCAGCTTAATGAAACGAAAATGCATATAAGAATGAAGTAAATAATCGGATTAATACCCATATTCAACTGTCGTTCAGACTTCAAGCAACTGTTTACTAATTCCTTAACCTCCTCTGAAGTCAAAGGCTCCCCCAAAATCTCCTCTCTCGATTGGACATACCTTGGACCGGACCCGGGCAAATACGGGCCGGGTTTCTGTATGCTCTTGACCCCTTTCTTGTTAGGCGGAGGCAATACGAAAGAATCGAATTCCTTCATCTTTTTCTTGCTTGGAGGCAGTGGAGCTCGGCCGGTCCATGGCCTAGCCATGGTCGTAGGTCCAAACGGCGAGTAGGGTGGTTCCCTTAGCTTTACCGGCTTCACTTTCGGCGTCTCAGTGTAACTGTATTTGAACTCGAACGGCGCACCGTCGATGACGAAAGAGAGGCCGTCTTCGCCAACGGCGACATTCGCTTGTTTCTTATCGAGTGGAGAGGGAGGCGGAGGATTGGCTGTTTTGGGGGATTTGCGAAACGCTGGGTGGATTGAGGGTTTGGAGTACTTGGATTTCTTGCCTGGAATTGAAGGCCTGGAGGGAGAGGAAGGGGAGCCGAAGGATCTATAGGTTTCTGGTGGTTGTTGTGGTGCGGCGGAGGAGGTTTCAACGGTGGAGGCAATCTTGGTGGCGGAATCGAAGCGGCGGCTGCGGCGAATGTCGTCTTCGATTTCTTGCTGGGCCCGCCGGCGTTGATTGAATTTCTCGGCGTTAGCGTTGTTCCAGCGGGAGAACCGAATCTCCGTCGGCGGTCGATTGCCAGGTTCGTTAGTGCCCGGCGACGGTGGCGCGAATATAGGGAAGGAAATGGAAAATTTCAGCGCCATCACTATAAGCTTTCAGTGAAGAAAGCATCGAAAAGGGGACAAATGTCTTATCTAGTCATGAAAATATATGACTTTAACGACGTCGTATTGCATCGGTGAAATACTGAAAAATCAGTTTATATATATATATATATATATATTTAAGGGGAAATGAAAATGGACCGACTTGACTCCATTTATAATGGGCTTCTTTGTAATATTTTAATAATTCGATTGTTATTGTCAAAAAATAATAACGGTTAATAAGGAGTGTCAAGAAAATTAAATTAAATTGGATTTTGTGACATTTTCATAATAAATAGTTGCTCACATGAAAAATATTAAGCAGGAAAGTCAAAAAAATAATTAAATTTTAAATATCGAATATGAAAATTATAAGATTTTCAAATCTGAATTTAAATTGTAAGCTTCTTCGACACAACCTTATCAATAGTTCGATCTGCACTAAGACATGATATTTCTATTAATCCTATTACTATCAACTCAGCCCAAAATGTGGGCTCATTATATACCAAGTCCAGCCTAGATTAAATTCACATTATTCGGACACGAATTAGCCAACCGATAGTAAATAAGACGAGATATGTGTGAATTATTAGAGTCTGGTTCGTTTAAAGCTTAGTCAACATTTAACACTTGATTTGAGTTTGAACTCGGCTCGAGTTCTTAATGACAAATAAATGCAGTTAAATTACTCGGTATCTGACTCAAAAAGCTCACAATGTTCTCGAAAATGTAATATATTAAATTATTATTATTTTGACAAATTCTAATTCTAATTTTACCTAGAGGGGAAGGGAAGGGGAGACTCTAGGAGAAAGAAATGAGTGCTCTTACTGGGTCTAGAGGATTAGAACCCATAATTTAAGGGAACGTGAGGGAACAAAGATGAGCAGCTTGGCCAACCGGCCAAATATGCTTGCTCATTTTTTTTTTAAAAAAAAAATTAAACTGAACTAAGATGTTATTGATGGATAATGATGTTGATAAAATTATTATTATTATTATTATTATTATTATTATTATTATTATTTGATACGCTTGCGGTGAAAACTTTTAAACGCCTTAGTTTCAGGGTCTAGGGACTTAGTTTAGGTGTATGGTTTAGGGGGTTAGGTGTATGAGTTTTGAATTTAGTGATAGTGGTTGAAATTTACAATCTATGGTTATAATTTAGGGTTTATACATTAAAACCTAAATCCTCACCATATTACCCTAAAAACTAAACCCTAACCTATAAACTCTAAATTCTAACCCTAAACCCTAAATTATAACCACTATCCATAAATTATAAAATCCATACACTTAAACCCTACACCCTAAACTAAGCCCCTAAACCTTAAATCTAAGGCGCTTGGGGACTCTAAATGAGACGAGACAAATCATGAGCTACTCGAGTTCGACTCAATCATAGCTCGGTCTACAATCAATTCGATTGGACTCGAATTCGAACTTGACTCGAGTTGTTAATGAACCGAGTATAACTCAACACTACTTAGACTCGACTTGAGTTGAGGGAGTATAAACTCGATATATTCGTAACGAGCCAAGTTAAACTCAGCACTACTCAAGCTCAACTCAACTCATAGAAAGACTAACCAAACCAGATGACTCCATTATTAAAAAAAAATAACTTAATTGAAACTTGAATAAATTCAAATAAGTGTAAAATTAGGTACTAAACGGTTCAACGTCCTAGAAACATAAAATGGCAATTTGGTAGCCACGGTCCCATTGATCGGCTGAGATTATTTTACGTGGGAATTATGGACTTGGGCACCTAGGAATTAGTGGGTTCGGACTTTTAAGGTAATGGGTTTGGGCTCAATTTTCCAATAGATCACATGAAGATTTATTTATTTTATTTGAGTTAATTATGTCACATGTCTCCGAACTATACTCTAATTCTAATTCGATCTCTAAATATTTGATCATTTCAATTCATATTCAAACTATAAAACTCATTCTAAATTGTTTTTTTAAGTTTTGAATGTTTTAATTTCATCCCTAAACTATGACCCTCATTATAAATTGATCCCTAAATTTTGTAACGTTCCAATTTCATTATCACATTATCGTTTATGTCCCATCATATTATTACATAATATATATCAATATTTGCATTTCAATTAATATTTTTTACAACGATTTTTTGAACACGAGATATGATATCATATATTGATCATTTGGAGATTAAATTACAACGCTCAAAAGTTTGGGGACCAATTAGAATAAGGTTCATAGTTTGAGGATAAATTGAAATATTAAAAAAAATTGAGATCAATTTAGAATGAAGATCAAAGCTTGAAAATGTGTCTTACAATTAACTGGTTTTATTTAATTATAATATTTATATTTAAAATATATAAAAACAAATTAAAATAATTGAGTCTCGTCAGACCCGAGCTTAATCAACTTTATCGAAGGATCGGTCCAAATATGAAAACATATCTAATATCATGTCCAAATCTCTATTTTCATGTCTAGTATTGATTCAAAAAGAAAAGTGAAAGGCGAATTTTTTTCTACTTGCATGACTTCTATCAGAAATAGAGTTATGATCAAACATTGAGAGAAGTAAACGTCTTTTAAACTTTAAATTTAAAATTTTGGAGGGGAAATTTTTATTTTATTTTATTACTATTTAAACTGAAATGGACTTGTTATACCAAAAAATTAGAAGGGGCTAAACATGGCTCCGTCCCTAACTTTTATATAACTTAGAATTATACATGCAAATAATCTAATTTAATGAAAGCCCCTCAATGATATTATCGATTGAACTTCAATTATTAAATTAAACAATAAAAATTTGAATTTTTTGGGCTGAAAGTAAATTAATTTAATTTCAAATGCGTGAAGCATGACTAGACAAAAAGAAATATGCTTGGGGACCAATGTATAAAATGGGTCCATGGCCAAGAATGATACATGGGGTTAAAATGGAATAGAAATCGTTTGTCCCTTTTCTATTATCTTTTTTATATATTTTACTAATAATTTTATGTCATGTGTATTATTAATAAAACAAAAACGATTAATAAAATAATAAAATAAAATCATTATTACACGAGAGCAAAAACCTTATTTTATTGCTATTTAAACTGAGAGAAACCTCAAATGTAATTATACTAAAATTTTTTGAGAGGGGCTAAACATGGCTCTGTCCTTGACTTCTATATAACTTAAAATTAGACATGCAAATAATCTAATTTAATGAAAGCCCCTCAATGATATTATCGATTGAACTTCCATTATTAAATTAAAAACAAAAAATTCATTTTGGGGGGGGGGGGGTGAAAGTAAATTAATTTAATTTCAAATGCGTGAAGCATGATTAGACAAAAAGAAATATGCTTGGGGACCAATGTATAAAATGGTCCATGACCAAGAATAATACATGGGGCTAAAATAGAATAGAAATCATTTATTTATTTTCTGTATGTTTTTATATGTTTCATCAATAATTTTATGTCACATATTTTATTAATAAAAAAGAACCGGTTAATAAGATAATAAAATAAAATCATTAATACACGTGAGATAAAATTATTGATGAAATATATAAAAAGACAAAAAAAAGAGTAGACGAATTTTGTTCGTTCAAAATGCCCATAAATTGGCCGACAAATCCAACTATCCAACCAATGAGTATGACCCTAAAGTGTCCCAAGCCAATGAACTAATCATATCTTGAAAATGGCTTCCAAGGACTTTGCTAAATTCACTTTGTCATTGGCTATAATACAAAAACCAATTATATGGCCTTTCTTCTTTCCAAGAAACTACAAACACAAAGAAACGAAAAATTAACACTATATAATAAAATTGGGTAAACTCATAGTCACTAAATTATGTGTTCTCGATGTAGATGCTACTCGTAATAACGCACTTGTAAAATGGATCTGTTTATCATAAAGAGAACCGTTGCTCTTGACTCTGTGAACAAGTCAATGTTATGTCTTGGTCTGAGTAGAGATAACATTTTTCTTATGCATATCCATGAAGTTTTGAAAAATCCAAACATCTCAGAGATAGATAGAGAGGTAGGAATTTATCGAACGAACCGCACTCCTTCGTATACGTCAGGGGTCCGTTGATGAGAAGGGGCTGGGGGATATCGTTTTGATGATTGGTCTTTTAAAAAGTTATAAAATGGACAATAAATTTGGAGAATTGTTACAAAATGATCATTGGATGTTATATAATAGTGTGAAAATTTGATTAATTTAATGATTATTTTGTAACGGTTTGATAAAATTTAATAACCATTATGCAACAATTTGATTAATTTAACGATCATTTTGTAATTTTTGAAAGGTCGGTGACCAAAACGATCATTGTTTCATGGTTTAGCAACTACTAGTGTACTTTACCCAATAAAATTTCCTTTTAAATATTATTTTTATTAGGATTTGTGAACTATTTTTTTTGTCAAAACAAGTCCCTAAACTATCATTTCTGGTCACTTTAAGTCTCTAAACTATTTTTTGGTCAAAATAAGTATCTAAACTATGCCATTTTTTCTTTTAGTCCCTAAATTATCTATTGGTCAAAAAATCTTTGTGATGTGTCAACATATTATTGGTCGCAATAATTTTTTTACTTATATAACTACCGGACTTAAAGTGACTAGAAATGGTAATTTAGGGACTTATTTTGACAAAAAAAATTAATTTAAAGGCTAAATGCAAACATAAAGTATAGTTAGAGGTTTTTTTTTTATTTAAGCCTAATATAGAAGAAGTGTTTTAAAGCCTTGTTTTATCATTGCAATTTTGGAGATGGAGATATGTATATGGTGTAGTCGAGGACAATCTCTTGACATAATGGAATAATTTCAGTTTTAGTCCCTTCAATAATCAATAATATAAATGAAGCCTTTCGAAAATGTAGGTTTTAGTTTTGTCACACAAAATTTTATACTTTTATTCCGGCCCTCTACATTAAACTCTTGGATTTGCCCTAGATTTATGACACGAACTTGAATTTTGGTCTATAATACCAACAAACAGTGACGAAGCTACAACTTCAATGGGAGGGGCTGTGGGGCCCCCCGGTAGGGGATTTTTTTTTTTATCTTTTGATTTTTTATATTTTTCTTGAAAAAATTGGGATAATTGTGAATTTGCCCCCCTCTCACCACTTTCAAAATTTATGTTTTGCCCCCCTAACTTCAAATCTGGTCTCCGTTCCTGCCAACAAACAATGATTTTTTCACTCTAATTGTAATTTCATTTGGCATAATTTAAAGGTTTTTAGTTGTGCAATAATTTTAGATTGTTCATTGTGTAAATAAGTACGATAAAAGGAGATGCATGTTTAGTATATATTTTGAAAGGATTTAATATTAATTTTAAGAAAGTCCAGAACCAGAAGACCTCATAATTCTTAAATGGAGGAGTCAGGAGTCAATAAAATTGGAAAATGATGAGAATGAGAGGGTTGTAAATGTAAAACACTAGAAATGCAAAACTTCTTAAATGCAGACTATAAAATGTAAATAAATAAAAAAACACTAAAAACCTAATAAATATCAATGAAATGCTTAATAAATAATGCAAATGGAAGTAAAATAAAAGCTTGGATGAATAGTTATGCCGCCGATCTGATCAATATAATTTTGAGTATTTTTAAGTATTAAATGAAAAAATAAGTGTTTAAAGTATATATTTTTCGAATTTTAAGTGCATAAATATTTTTTTGGTAAAAATATGTGTCTAACGTTTTAACCGTAATAATTTTAATTGCATGATAGTTAACTACCGTTAAAAAAATACGTTAAACAATAAAAAATAGACACATGTCATGTTTTAATTAATAATTTCTTTTAATTAACTTTTTATTTTTAATAATTTAAATTTTTTCAAAAAAAATCTTGAAATTCAAAAAACTTCTAAAATAGTCCCCAAATCCTAAAATCTCATTCTTTACCGTTGGCACTGTCGGTCGCCGTTGTTGACCTCACCCGTTCGATCGCCGAACCCAACCGACTATTTTCCCCAACTCGTCGACGCCGAAAATCGGTGAACGGTGTGCCAGTTAGGGGTGTTCATCGTCGGATATCATATCGGATCTGATCTGGTTTTTTGGATCGACAACATAGTGATCTGTATTCGATCTGGAAAAGAATCGAATATTCAGATATCCGATTATCCGAAAATATAATTTGATTTAACTATTTTTTCGAATTTAAAGATCGTATTTATGAAAATTTCGAAATTTCGAATATAACAAACAACAAATTGTCAAATATAATAAGATTTGCATTTATGAAAATTTCGATTTTTTTAATTTTCAGATATAACAAGCATAAAATTGTTAAATATAACAAGATTAATATTCATGAAAATTTGGATTTTCGGATAATCCAAAACTTGAAATATTGCGATCTGTATCGGATCCGAAAAATTGAAAATCAGATCGGATATTCGATTCAGAAATAAAAATCGGATCAGATATCTGAATTTTCGGATCGAATCAACGGATAATTGGGTCATATCGAATATTTTTGAACACCCTAGTGTCTGTCGAACATTGAACGTCGAATGTGAAATAGTCGTTCGATTGGCACACCGTTCGTCGATTTTTGGCGACGATGAGTTGGGGAAAATGGCCGGTTGAGTTCAGCAATCAAAAGGGTGGGATCGAGGCCGGCAACTGGCGGTGGCAGCGGTGAAGATTTAGGGTTTTGTTATTTTTAGAGATTTATGAATGATTTGAATACTTTTTAGAATTTCAGGATTTTTTTAAAAGATAAATTTTAAAGTTTTTTTTAAAATAATTTAAAAAATTCAATATTCCTGACATGTGTCGCGTTTTGATTATGTAACGGATTTTTTTAAATGGTTGGACACCTAAAATTATAACAATTGAAATTTTAAGCACCTAAAGTTCAAAAAAGATATACTTTGGACACTTATTTTCCATTTAAGCCTATTTTTAATGCGGCAATGAATATAATACATGTATAATTTACAGATAAAATTACACAAATTCGAATTATTTAAAAAATACGATCTCTTTTTTTTACTTGGATTACTTCTTAAATTCCCGATTAAGATTTATTAAATCATACATATTAAACACAAATATAAAAATGATTGTCTAATATCAACCGCTTTAAATTAAATATTTATCTAAAATTCAATAATATAATATTAAAAAAATCGAAATATCACCAACAGTCAGTTGGTCTAGTAGGATGAGACACTAAATCGTTAAGGGACTGGGGACATCCCCTAATTTTGAGAAAATAGAATTTTGCCCCTAAGCTTTGTAAAAATTTTAATTTGACCCCTCAAGATTTTAAAAATTCATATTAAGCTTCAAAATTTTGAATATTTATAATTAAATTTCCTCTTAAAACTTTTAAAAATCCTTATTAAATCTCTCAAAATTTTTAAAAATTTTAGTTAAACCTTCAAAATTTTTGAAAATTTTCATTCAAGCCTCTAATTTTTTTTGAAAATTTAAATTGCCCCCCAAACTCTTACCCCAAGTTCTGCCAATATCCCTTGAGCAAGTTTAAAGGTTTGAATTCTGATGTTGTGAATGAAATAAATTAGATTAAGCAGATTGCCCTCATAATGGGTCTCTACAATACCCGATTCGAATTAATCAGCCAATAAAATAAATATTTGTGGTTATACCAAAGAAAATCAAACACCAATGAAGCAATTTCTTAAAATGTCATAGGTTACAATCCAGGTATCATCTAAAGGATTCCCCTAAAATGAGATCATATGAGGAAACTCACTCAAAACTCTAGCTCATTGCATAACATATATGAGGACTAGAGTATGAAAGAATTGAAATTACCAAAACCCTAGTTTTTCCACAAATAAACCCTAGTTTGCATTCATTGGCAAAAGAAGAGAAAAACATTACTTGCAAGTAATTGGAATGGAATTTGGAAAACTAGAAAAGAAATAGTGAGAAGCTAGGTGTGGGGTTAATTACTCTTACATTTTAGGGTTGGTGAGGGAACAAGAATGGTAATATTCTTGTCAACCTACTCATTATATAGGAAATAATAGGATGTAGAAACAAAGCAAGGTGGGCAAATATTATCAAATCTATTTCACTGTTTCATTGTTGTCATGCTATATTTTACCTTTCGTCATGCATGTTATTTTTTTAAAAAGAAAGATATAATAAATGGATTATTATCCTATACACCGGCGGTAAAAACTAAAAGTTTCCACAAGCACCTCAGTTTTAGGGTTTAGAGGCTTAGTTTAGGGTGTATGATTTAGGAGTTTAGGTGTAGGTATATATAATTAAGGGATATTGGTTAGAACTTAGGGTTAGAACTTAGGGTTTAGAGTTTAGGGTTTAGTTTTTATGGTAATATGGTGAGGATTTGGGTTTTAATATACAAACCGTAAATTATAACTATAAACTATAAATTTCAACTATTATCCCTAAATTCAAAACTCATACCCCTAAACCCTTAAATGATACACCCTAAACTAAATTCTTAAACCCTAAAAGTAAGGCGCTCGTGGAAACTTTTAGTTTTCACCGCCTGTGTATCAAATAATTACTCATAATAAATACAAGATTAATATTTGATACATTGCTAGTGTAAAAAAGTTTACACAAGCATGTCGATTGTCAAGCCTAAATTTAAAATCTAAAATTTTAACCTTAAAACCCTAAAAAATCTAACCACAACCCCTAAACCCTAAATTCTAACCATGAATCTTAAATTCTAAATCATGCAACTAAAACCCCTAACCTCTAAACCTTAAACTAAAACTCTAAATCCTTAAATAACTCAGCTTATGAAAGCTTTGTTTTCCACCACTAGTGTATAAGATAAATAATTCATAAATATAATACATTCAAATTATATAAAAGAAAAGATTTTGCGACTAAATTCTTAGAGAAAAGTTTGAGGTGTAAAGAAAAAATATTAAACATTTTTTGAATACATCATTCTTCTTCTATAAAAAATCGTGTAACCATCGTGAAATTTTTTGTCTTTTCTAATTAGACATTATATTGATTTATAAGTAGAGATTGAAAAAATTAATCTTACATATTATTTCGCTAGCGATTCTAATTTCATCAACAAATTACTAGAAATTGTGATTTAACCATATTAGACGCCTAACTTTTTTTGACTAAAGAGTGTGCCATAATGATCTTTACACTAATGTCAGACTACCATAAAAATAAACAAAAAATGGTAATACAATACACAAAAATTTAAATGTTATTATCATCTTTGTAGATGTTAGATTTTTTTATTACAAATCTTAAATTTAATCTTAATTCTACTAAGAGGGGATGGAAGGAAGGGGAGTGCTTCTAGTGAGTCTCGAACCCATAACCTACGGAAGTATAAAAGAACAAAGATGAGAAGCTTGGCCAATCAGCCAAATGTGCTTGCTAAGATATTATATATTTTTATATCACCCCCGAATCACCTTATTAATGTGTAGGGTAAACTACAACGAAGGTCATTCAGTTATGGGTAAGGTTACATTTGGGTCACCCAATTATTAAAGGTTACATTTGGATCTCTCAATTATGACCAATATTACATTTGGGTCACCCTTCATATTCAAAGAAAGTATATTAAATTGCGTATTAGATTAATTAATGATTTCAAATGAAGTATTCTAATGTTAACAAGGGTATACAAGTGATTTGGAAGAAAAAATGACTAAATTGATGTACTTTTTTTAAATATGAAGGGCGATCCAAACGTAACCTTACCCATAATCGAGTAACCCAAGTATAACCTTTAATAATTGGGTGATCCAAATGTAACCTTACCCATAATTGAGTGACCCAAATATAACCTTGCCCATAATTGAGTGACCCAAATATAATTTTACCCATAATTGAGTGACATCTATTGTAGTATATATAACCATTATATTCGAGATTCGTGAATCTCCTTCTCACTATTGTCATTTTTAAGATTCGAACTCAGATTTCTCTTAACAATGTCCTAAGTAAATAATTTTAAGATTCATTGTATCAGTTTGGTCTGTGGGGATCACTTAAATAAAACCACGTTTTCCCTTCAGCTCTTATTTTCTCTCTCTCTCTATCATTCCCTCCATAAAACCCCTCCATTCTTCTCCTTAAATCAAACCCTTTTTGCATACTTAGCTGTTAGCACTATTGTATTGAAGGAAAACTCTCTGAACCAGAGAACCAAGCAATGGCTGACTCACTAAACTCGGAAACTGAGTCCAGCACTCTTTCTCCACCTTCACCATGCTCTTATGGAGGTAAAAGGGCATCGGGTACTGACCCGACACCGGACTCGAAGAGGCAGAGCGATAGTAGTAACAGAAAGCATCCGGTTTACCGTGGAGTCCGAATGCGGGCGTGGGGTAAATGGGTATCCGAAATCCGAGAGCCCCGTAAGAAGAACCGGATCTGGTTAGGCACTTTCTCGACTCCCGAAATGGCCGCACGCGCCCACGACGTCGCCGCCTTGAGCATAAAACGCGACTCGGCGATTCTCAACTTTCCTGAACTCGCCGACTCGTTGCCCCGGCCGGTTTCCAACTCGCCACGAGACGTCCAAGCCGCCGCAGCTAAAGCTGCTTCAATGGAGTTCTTAAGTAACAATAGCAACGCCACTTCATCTTCTTCATCGCTATCGTTGTCGGATTCCACGTCGTCACCGGAGGAGCTGAGTCAGATAGTGGAGCTGCCGAGTCTAGGGACGAGCTACGAATGGGCTGAGTCAGGGAACGAGTTCATGTTCGAGGACGCGGTCGACGGGTGGTTTTTTAACTCCGGTGGCACGCCTTGGTATTACGAAGAAAGTTGTGGGTATTTTGGAGAAGAAATTTCAAGCCAATGGCAAGAAATCGATATCACATCTGGTTTTGACCCTTTGTTGTGGGATCAAACAAAATAAAAAAAATCAATTTAAATTAATCGATAAATAAATCGATTACCGATACGTAAAAAACAAAACAGAAATAGTATGCCTATAATAAATCCATGCATAAAACTGTACGTTCATTCACTCACATTTATTCAACTCTCAATTATAATTTTTATACTAGTACTCAGGGACGGATTTACATGGGATGGGTGGAACAATCGCCCCCACTTTAAAAATCGGTTTATATATAAATTTGCACTCTCCACTTTCAAACATTTATAGTTTGCCCCCTCCAAATTCTGGCTCTGTCCCTGCTAGTACTTACTATATTGTGATCATTAAAATTTGTATTCATGTAAACTATAATGTTTGTAATCCTATAAACCAAGACAATGTTCATGCTTACAATACACTAGTAATAAAAAGTTTATTCTTTCTTCACATATTGTGTACAATGTTTTTTCGTGTTCATACAATAAATTTTGTTTTTACAATACGGTATTAAAAGGAGTGCTCGAATTAATCTAGGGTAATCTTCACCAGTGGTCCCTTTCGTTTAAGGTGTGTTCTATTTTGGTCACCAAAATTCAAAAACGATTATTCTGGTCACTTACGTTTAGAATCGTTTCTATTTTGGTCCCTTGGCCGTTAGTCTCCGTTACTTAAAAAAATTAATTTCTAATTTAACTCCCAAACTTTCAAAATTTTATTTTTCACCATCTTCCCCAAAAATTATAAAACTAAAACCCCAAAAGTTAATTCAAAACCCTAGCGATCAAAGGACATGACTCCTAATTTTAAATCTGATTCTGCACAGGCATGTACATTATTTCATGTACTCGAATATTGTCATTACCGAGTATTCATGCTTGAATATGTGTTAAACATAGATATGGGAGGGAACTTTGGAATCAAATGCTGAAATGCATATGAAGTTTAGTGTACAGAGATATGTAAGTAAGCTTTGGTATGAAGCTAATTTCACCATGTCGTGGATCATGTCCTCGTACCATCGAGTCGATCACCTTAGTTCTGTTTCCTTTTCATCGATGTTGCAGGGAAATTACTAGAGCATGTAACAATGGCTAATTCCGCATATTTGATCTTAGGACAGTAACCTATATCCAATACATTTAGCTTCTGCACATTTGTGATTGATGTTCATCATCAGGAATGCTTGAAGCTTCGATTTTCTATTCAGTGATCTCAAATCATCTTCACCTGTAAAACCAAGGCGTCGAAGTCATATGCAGGGTCTTTGTTTGCCATTTTCATCAAAGGTGCAAAACGACCTTGAAGACTGAAGGCCTCTCCTGAAATGTGTATTTTTCATCATCTTGTTGTTTATCAACATAATCAGATTTAAAATTAGGAGTCATGTCCTTTGATCGTTAGGGTTTTGAATTAATCTTTTGGGTTTAGTTTTATAATTTTTCGGGAAGATGGTGAAAAATAAAATTTTGAAAGTTTGGGGGTTAAATTAGAAACTAATTTTTTTATTTAACGGAGACTAACGGCCAAGGGACCAAAATAGAAACGATTCTAAACGTAAGTGACCAGAATAATCATTTTTGAATTTTGGTGACCAAAATAGAACACACCCTAAACGAAAGGGACCACTGATGAAGATTACCCATTAATCTAACATGACATGTTTGAAAATTTTAATTTGGTCATATAATGTAGTGATTGGTTGTTCATTTTATTTCTTAATCACGAGGAAAATTCATGACAATATCTTAACATTTCCATGAAAAAAAACTTAAATAGCATAAAAACAACTGTCAGGGTTTAATGTTGTAAATTAAGAAACTATCCCAATATATATTATCCTTTTAATAGCATAAACCTAAGCAAATGGAGCAGTAAAAATGGAGGAATTAAAATATATTTTTATATAAAAAAGAGTGGAAATAGTATAATAAAGAGGAATAAAAATCTTCCGTCTCTTTTCGGTGTCTTTATTTATGCCCCACATTAAAAGTTAGGTTTAAGGCTTAGGGTTTAGGGTTAGGTTTGTAGTTAGGGTTTAGGGAATTTGTGGTAGGGTATATGGCGTAGGGTTTAGGATTTAGAATTTAGGGTTAGGGCTTGAATTTAATTTTTTTAGTGTTGGGGCATAGAAAGAGACACAAAAAAGAGGCAGAGAATTTTTATCCTTGTTAGAGAGGCATTCATTTTGACTAGGGGTGAGAATCGGGGAAATGGGGTGGGCGGGGACGATTTTATATTCCATATTCTGTCTCCAACACTTGCGGTTACGATTTTAGGGAATCACCATTAAATGCTTCGTGGTTTTTTTTATCTCCAATCCTCCCCCATGCGGATCCATGCAGTTTTCAAGGAATCCTCGTCCCCACAAAAAATTAAATAAGATTATTATTTTACTAACCAAAATAAATGTTCAATCCAAATTAAACTATAAAGTTTGGATACTTCGATTGGAAGCAGTTACGAGATGATGAAGATTGAAAGGGTGTTGTGTTGGGAAGATTTAGATGAATGTTTTAGCTTATATCTAAAATTAAGATAGAAACATGTCGAAAAACTTGAGTGTGGCTAGATTTGAGAGAAAGTTAAAGCGATAATAATATAGTTAGAATTTTTTTTATTAAGATATATATTATGGGTATATAGATAAATAAATATATATTTTTTAAAAAATTATAAAATATCAGAGATACTTGCGGATATTTTTTGGATCCTAATAGTTGTTTATATGGTTACAGTTCGGATATAACAATTCCCGAATTCAAACAAAGCTCGAGGTTCTGAAAAGATGCCCGAATCTTCAAGTTAGCGTGAACTGCCCTTTATGCGAGAACGAGGAGGAATCGGTAAGCCACCTATTCCTATATTGTAATGTATGCTAGAAATTTTGGTGTGCTTGGTTTGACATGTGGGGAATAGAGATGGTTGTGCCAAAGGACATCAAAGCCTTGATTTTAGTGTGGTCTAATGGTTACTGCCCTTTCAAGTCTAGATTGATGTGGCAGTTGTCGTTCTCTTGTTGTGTGTGGTTAATTTGAATTTTCAGGAATGATATTGTGTTAAGAGGAAGCCGAATTCATTTTGAAGATATTATTCATATTTGCTTGGTAAGGCTAGGGAGATGGATTAAAGCAAAATGACCCCTTGCGATTAACTCGATTGACGATGTTGTTAGATGCCCACAAATTTTGCGTAGGATCTCCACGGATACCCCTCCAAAGACGGTTAACAGGGTGGTCAAAATTCCACCTTCCACTCTGAGATTCAACGTGGATGGAGCTGTTGAAGGAGGTTTTGGGCGCGCAGGCATCGGGGGCATCTTGTGCGACGCAACAAACAAGTCTCTGCTCATGTTTTCCAAATCAGTCGGAAGGGTGGATGTCTCAACAGCGGAACTCTTGGCAATAAAGGAAGGACTACTGTTATTGAAAAAGTCGAGATGGACAGAAGATTTTCCGATAATCATGGCTACGGATAGCCAAGTTTGCGTCAAGTGGCTTGAAAACCCACACACTGCCCCCTGCTTCCTTAAAGAAATTCTGCAAGAATGCAGAGAGTGCCGCCGTGGCATGAAAGTGACACTAATCAGCGTGCCAAGAGAGGGAAACCACACAGCTGATCGGCTTGCAAAACGCGGGATTTCAGGTTCGAAGGATTTACTCTGAGAATTGCCGTTCAAATAGAGGAATGCTGCTTTTTTCAGCAGCTGAGTGGGTTAATAGGATTGATAGTGTTTCTGTTGTGTGTATGACAACCAAGAAGCAAATCTCTTGGTTTGATTATTGCCATAGATTTGTAATTCATCGGTTAGGGGTACATTTTGTGATGCGTTTAATGTACATTCGTTAGTAAGATGCACTCTTTTTCCTCCATTTAGGTGTAGGGAGATTTTTTAACGAGGCTCTTACTAACGATTTATTATCATATATGAAATATAACTTTCAAAAAAAAAAACAATTCCCGTCTTCGTCCCTATTTGAGCTTCGGTGATAAAATTTCCTCGTCCAATGAATGAAGATTTCAGTTATTCTCCATCTCGTCGGTTCAAATTCCCACAGTTTTCGAATATTCTCCGCCCAATTTCCACCCCTAATTTTGACAGTTGCATGTAAACTACCACCTCTGTCTAAGATTATATATGAAATTATAATAAATATTAGTAGTATAATAAATCTGTGATGTAGGTATGATATTAGAGATATTCCCATCATTATAAAATTATAAAATATATTGTGGTGACTGATTTTTTTTATAAGGAGATCGAAGATTCAATTTATATTTATAAGAATAAAATACATTTTATGATTAGTATTTGACTTAATCATATTTTTGTTAAAGTCAATATAATTTAGCTTAAAAAATTTAATGACCTGATTTAGTTAAAAATAAAATTAATCAGCACTATAAAACATGAACCAGCCGTGCTAAACGTGTGTTTCATTATAATAATAGTCCTCGTGTTTAGCCTTAATTATTTATAATTTCTTTTTTTTTATTAAAATGTCAAAGTTAATGACCCTTTCTACCATCTTCCATGATTAATCCTAGTCAAAATCAATATGCAAAATTAATAATTAAGTCCTAATCATCGTACTTAGGTCTTTGTATTATATATATATATATATAATATTTTATTTTGAATTATATTTATATATACTATTTTTGGCATGATTATTTGGATGTTATGGAAGCATTAGAATGCCTCGGTTGTTAATAAATTAATGGCTCGGGATGGTCTACCATGCAGGTCGTCTCGAATATTTTCGGAGTTCTGAATAAAAATTTAAAAGTTGACCTTTTATAGAATGAAAATATATTTTATTATTTGAAACAAGTAATTTAGTATTTCATTGATAAATTATATAAACTTAATTAAATTTTGTCAAACATACTACTTTCATTGTTTTTATTAAGAAATCACCTTAAATACAACTAAAATAAAAATAGCAGTCACGAGCTCATGTTGCTCCCGCATGAATCCGGTCTCCTATCATGAATATTCTTAATCCATGCATGGGTGATTATGGACATGTGTAATAGGAACGACATTACATGGTTTAAAAAATCTTCAAAAATTAAATACTTATAACTTCATTAATTAATTAATATTTAATTAATATTTAAATCCAATTATTTGGATTTTGAAAAAGGAAAAAGGATTTTTTGTCATTTGCCCAATGGTTATGGGCGTCAACTTCACAGTTAGCTGTTGCTATCATCTTTTTGTGTAACAACTTTGAAAACTTTTTAATTTTCTAGAATAAATTATTCTCACTTAATGATGTCTACCGCCATTAATTTCATTTATATAAATGAAATTACAAATATTTTGTTTTATATATAATATATATGTCATAGTAACTGAGGTCACTCAGTTATGGGTAAAGTTATATTTAGGTCACTCATTTATTAAAAGTTAAATTTTGGTCGCTCAATTATGAATAAAATTACATTTGAGTCACTCAATTATGAGTAATGTTATGTTTGGGTCACCCTTCGTATTTAAAAAAACACATCAATTTAGTCATTTTTCTTCCAAATCACTTGTATACCCTCGTTAATATTAGAGTATTTCATTTGAAATCATTAATCAATCTAATACACATATTGATATACTTTTTTTTTAAAATATGTAGGGCGGCTCAAATGTAATCTTACTCACAATTGAGTGATCCAAGTGTAACCTTTAATAATTGGATGACCTAAATGTAACCTTATTTATAATTGAGTGACCCAAATATAACCTTACTCATAATTGAGTGATCTCCGTTGTGGTTTATCCATTTTCTTTATATAAATATATTGCACTAAATTTTAAATTCCTCGAGTTCATATTATGAATGCATGCTTGAATTATTAAAACTTGAAATTAGGGGGGAAAGTGTTGGGCCCTATTTTTAATTTTCCAATTCCATACACATACATCTGAAGAGACAATATAAAGGAAATTTATTAAAGTGATTAAAAAAATAAAATAATTAATAGGGAATATCAAACAAATACTTTATGCTTTTCAAATCATTGAAAGCTTGAAAAGGTACACAAAGATAGCGATCAATTTATTTATTTTTTCGCTGGATTTACCCTAAAGAGAGAGAAAAAATATTTTCCACGTGTTAAATTTGCTTGATAAAACATATATTTATAATGCTATTGCAAATTAGATTTTGGTAATTATGTCACCGGCAATGGGGCAAATATTTGACTAATGAAGCCGACATTATTAAAATACTTTTAGGTATTATTAATTTAGAGAAATATTGTGACAAATAAAGAAATATAAAAAGTATTTAGGGAGAGAGAATAAATTTTATAGTTATTGAAAAAGTTATCTCCAGCTGAATATAATTTTATCAAAGTCATCGTGGGTTGAGATTTTAAGAAATTATCTTTGGAAACAGAAACATGCATGTTTACATGTTACGTACATAAATTTGAACTAAGTCGGGTGGCATCGGTGGCGCGTGTTTGAATAACTCGACTCTAATAATTCAATGGAAGTAAGTAAAAATAATTATATTTAAACACTTCAAAAAGTTAATATCCAATCAATATTGATCTAGATATCATAATAATACATGAAATTTTTGTTCGTGTACGACACATTAGAATGTATGAAATCATAGTTCAGAGATCATATTGGACATTTTAACAAAAGATAACTACATATTTGGTACTCATCTTTACATGTTTTTCTATTTGGATACCTCACTTTTTTTTGGCAAAATAATACCTAATATTATGTTTTGTTTCTATTTTGGTACTCCAACATTAAAATATTAATGACAGACTGACTAGGAGAAAAAATCACATGTGGTAGGTAGGGGTGTTCAAAATTACCGACCCGAACTACCCGACCCGACTACCTGAACACAAATGATCGGGTATTTACCCGGAATTTTTTTTTACCCGGGTCGGGTACCCGGCCTGTCATTTCCCGAGTCGGGCCCGGGTCAAAAAATATGTATTTTTTGGCTACCCAGTTCCTATTTTTTTATTTTTTATTTTATTAGATTACTTAATATTTTTACTTTAGAACTATATTTAAATCTCTAAATTCATTCTATATTTGTATTATATGCTTTCATGTTTTAAATTTTTCAAAAAAAATAATATTAATTTGTGAATATGCAAGATTCGACATGAAATAAACAACAAGGTTTCTCTATTGCATTTATGCATTAGTAGGTTTCTTTAAAAAATATGAGATTAAAAAAAATCACGATCGAGATTAATATTTTTAATGTCTTTCTTATGGTTATAAACTTCAAATCATTATTATTTTTTGTTTGGATCATGTGTTATAAACTTTTAAGATTTTTTTTAATTTTAAAATAAATAAAAAATAAGAACCGAGTACCCG
This sequence comes from Hibiscus tridactylites, assembly GCA_958450335.1. Taxonomy (NCBI): domain Eukaryota; kingdom Viridiplantae; phylum Streptophyta; class Magnoliopsida; order Malvales; family Malvaceae; genus Hibiscus; species Hibiscus tridactylites. Next base: position 51,009,050 of record OY288292.1, on the reverse strand, counting down.
GTACCCGATTTTACGGGTACCCGGATTTAATGGGTACTCGATTTTACGGGTACCCGATAATCGGGTACTCGGTATTTACGGGTCGGGACACGGGCCGACAAACCTAATACTCGAAGGTCCGGGTACCCGAAAACCCGAGTACTCGGATTTGAACACCCCTAATGGTAGGTTACTACGTCATTTTCTCTCTACTAGTCAGCATGTCACACCGACTAAAATCATAAAAAAAGAAGTGTTTATACAGTACCTAAGACAACATGGGATGGATCAAACAACAATGAGAAGCAGCGCCACCGCCGTCCGCCGGCGGAGTCGCGTTTTAAGGCGATGACTGACAGATACGTTGTCACCATCTAAAAATGACAAAATTTCAGCAGAAACGCATGTTGTGGGGAATAGCGGTGCCGGTGCCGGTCCGGCGTTGAAAAGAAAGGATTAGAAACTGACCAACAAAAAGGGACTGTCGGCACACCATGGTCTCACTGCACGTGCAATTTCGACTGAACCCACCACCCTCGGCTCGGCCGGCCCCTCATCTTCAGGCCGCCGCCCCTATTATTATTATTTCTCCCTTTCTTCTTTACTGTTACAACATTCCTGTCCGAAAAGGGTCCCACTTTCTTCGCTTCTGTCTTTTTCAAGATTTGCGGCTGTCTTAAAAGTCAGTACAGTGCTCGAAGACTAGTTTTGACTTGAGATTGCTTTTGTTTTGGGCTTTACAAGCTGAAAAATCGATTTAATTAAATTATTATTTAGTGGCATTTCTTTTTATGAAAAGCTGTTTATGTCGTTTTCACATTTTTCTTCTTCAATTATTCACACCCTTTTAGTCTTTAGACCAATGATTTGGAGTTGAATCCGACAATATGGTGCAGTAGCTCCTGTTTTAGAACCTAAAATTTGACTAAAAATATCAATGATTTAATCGCGTTAATGATTATATAGAAAAATACTCTCTTTCAATCCACATAAGATAAAACTCGCGTTTAGCCAAAAACGAGTTATGTAAAGAAAAAAATTGGTGAATTAATTTTTTTTTTTTACCTAACTATTCAACACATAACTCGTGCTTAGCTAAGCACGAGTTTGAAACTCGCTTTTAACTAGATGTGAGTTTGATTGAAAAAGGATATTTTTATACATAATCATTAATGGAGTAATTTTCCAATTATTTTCCTAATAAGATATTCCCTTAATTTTGCACCAACAGAACATATAAATTAGTTATTGGGTTCTCTCTAATAAATATATTGAGAAGCCAAAATGAATAAATATGAGTGTTTGGGGTAAACTTTCATGATCAATAGATTAAACGTTGGGTTCAAATTTAATTATACTTTTTGTGGGCACTAAAATTTGACAAAAATATTAAAATACTTGTAAATAATGGATAATTGATTATCATTGTACTTTCTAAACTAATAAAGGCAAAAAAAACATGATTAGGTTTGGTTAAGACAGATGATTAGTAGATATCCATGAACAAACCTAAAAAGCACCCAATAATCAAAAGTGTCATATTTACGTGCACGTTTGGTTTTACGTTCAAGGTCTAAAAATTCTGATTGAACGGAAAAATACATCAGTTATCGTGTCAATATGTTTGGATCTAAAAGTTTAAATGTGATTTTGGACCTTAAACATGATTTTGAGAAAAGTAATGTAGAAGTATATTTTCCGTTTCGTCGTAATTTTACACTATATTTTTACACAATCGTGATTTTTAAGAAAAAAACTCCCAAACATAAATCACATTACTTTAAAATCAACTAAACACATAATTAATTCTATAAAACCACGATGATCCAAAATTAATTCTACCACCATAAAACTAAACACACATTTTTCTGTCTAAAAGTTTTTATAGATGCAATGCCATCAAGCATTGGAATATATGTTGAAATTCAATTATTTATCCAATGTTTTTATATACGAGTTATGAATTTTATTAGTTGCACTTTTCACATTTAAAATCTTAGTTTTGAATATACACGGTAATTATTAAATATAGACGGTAGTAATTTTTAATCACTTTAATTTTGTTATATTTTCCACATACAATCTGAATAATGACTAAGATCTTAAAATTTAAAAAGCACAGAGACAAACTTTCACAAAATTAGGGTATATAGGTTTGCAAACTTTAGCAAACAACCTTTTATCAGAGAGGGAATATGATTATACGTGATCACCGACAAATCAATCTAAAAATAAATATCGTGAGGGTTTTTGTGCGAGCACCAAAACGACCGTAAAGGTTTAAGTAAAATGTACCAAAAACCATAAAGATCACAAGAGCAGAGAAAAGTGTGTCACAAGGATAGAGATTTTTATTCAGATTTTTTAATAAAAAAACTCAAGAAAAAAAAACAAATAACTTTGTACAAAAAAATAAAAATATTAATAAACACCGGTAGTCGACAACCAACATCAAAATTAATGTCACCGTCGGCTAAATAAAAATCAGAAGAAAAATAATTAAACGACACAAAATATCGAGAGAAAATAATTTTAATTGTTTAGTTTTGAAATAGAGTTTACTCAGATATTAAACATTATTTGCAAATGTCGAATGTGATGATGTTGATAGATCATGTACAAAGAACCCAAAAAAGTGGATTCTATTGTGAAACACGGTTACACGGGTTTCGTGATTTCCTTTTTTTTTTCTCCATTGAAACAATATACAAGGAAATTTGTATTTTGGGCGGATCCATAAATTTTAATTTGATAGTTTATCGACTAATAATAGATACAATCGCATGTAAATTAATAGTAAATTGAATATGTTATTAAAGAAAATACTATGATACACAAACCTTTTAATTTTATGATATATAGTTTGATGTTAGGGTTTATGAAGTTTAGTGTGTAGGGTATAAAATTTAAGGTTTATGGTTAGATTTTAGAGTTTAGGGTTTGAGATTTAAGTTTTAAATTTTATAGAAGGGCTGTGTAATTTTTTACACAGCTTGTGTATCAAAATATAACTCGTGTTATTAAAAAGGTACATTTAAAAATTTATATATAAAAAATCAAACTACAAATTACTATGACATAATAATGACTACGAATAAATTTAATTCTTAATAAATTAATAATAATAATAATAATTAATAATAGAAAAATAATATATATGGTAATAAAAAAAGTAATAATAAAATAGATGAAAAATATATTACACAATAATTATAATTATAAAAAGAGAAAACGTCTCATGCAGTGGCAGTGAAAACAAAAAGTTTTCACAAGCGTCTTAATTTTAGGGTTTAGGGGTATAAGTGTAGTGGTTTAAAATTTAAGGTTTATGGTTAAAATTTATGGTTTAGGGTTAGAATTTAGATGATATAGGTTAGGGTTTTGGTTTTAGAGTAATATGCTTAAGGATTTAGGTTTTGACCAATAAACCCTAAGTTTTAACCCTAAACCCTAAATTATAACAACACTCCCTAAATATTAAACCCTAAATAATATCTACAAACCCTAAAATTGAGATGCTTGAGGAAACAAAGTTTACAGAAGCGCTTGTGCATAGAATAGAATAGTTACCTTTATAAAAATATATTAACTATCAAAAAATAATAGTGGTGTTTTATAATAATAAAATAAAAACTAATAACAACAAGAAAAAATATTCTATACACTGGCAGTGAAAAACTTATTTTCTACAATCACATAGCTTTTAGGGTTTAGATATTAAAGTTTAATGTTTAGGGTTTGTTGTTAGGATTTAAGGGTTGTGAATATATTTTATGGCTTAAAGTTTAGTGTTTAGAAATTAAAGTTTAAGGCTTGTGACCCTTAAAAAGGATACATTGTAGCTTTAGAAGGTTGCGTGTGGAAAATAAATTCACCACCAGTGCATCAAAGATTACCATAACAAAAAATATACAATGCAATAAAATAATAAATAAATAAAAACACAATGAAAGATCAAATTGAAAGAAAATAAAACTTGAAATGAACAAAATAATAAATAATAATGTAAAATTATATTAAAATGAACTACATATAAAAGTTTGAGGACCAATAGAGAAATTAGCCCCAAAATAATAAAAAAATTCCTTCTTCTTAATGGTGGGTCACATAGAAATTTTATGTCAATAATACGAACTTTTAAGAAATTATATGACAAATTTAGGGTGCAAAATTATATATTATTAAGGGTGTTAAATTATATATTAATAAAAATACTAAAAATTTATAGGAATTACTATCTTAAACATACCTTCGGTGCATCCCTACATGTGAGAATTTAAAATCTAAACTATAACATGAACTTTGAAAATAGAGAAAATTAATACTTGATTATTATATGACACTTGACACGTGACACTAAATGACATTAGTAATTTTACAATGTCAACACATGTACTAATTTAAAAAAAAAAATAGCCAACTTCAAGGACGATTTTGTACAAGGGCGGATCGTAGCCAGGGCCTGTGGGTGCCCGGCCTCCTCCCAATTTTCTTTTTTTAAAATTTTAAATAATTTTTAAATTTTTTTAAAATTTTAATTTGGTCCCTCTAAATAAATTAAACTTTTGTATCGTATTTTAAAATTTTAAATATTTTAATTGAATCCTTTTTAAAAGTTAAAACATCTCAATAATTCTTAAATTTTATAAAAAAAATTAGTTAGACTCCAACTTATTTTGAAAATTTTAAATTGAACCCTTCAAAAAATTTAAATATTTAAATTTAGATCTCCAAAAGTTTTAAATAGGTCTCAAACTTTGATGTCAAGATCCGCCCCAGAATTTGTAGAATTCTTGACCCAGTCCATGCAACTTTTGAGTACAAACTCACAATCCAACGTGTAAGTTAAGAAAAGTTACATTTATTTCGTGATCCAAAAGCCCAAGCTACTTAGGTAATTATTGAACAACACAAAAAGCTCTATATTCAAAGACTCAAACTGTACCTAGGAATGTTTCCTAGGCCTGCAAAAAATATTCAAAAACTTGAAATGTACCTAAACTTATCAATTTCAAGGACTCAAATGCTCAATACTTTGTAGTAGGGGCTTGGCTCACCTGTTAAAATTTCCCATACATGGACTTTCACCATAAGATTTATGTCCTCAGCTTGTCCCCTTGTTGGTCCAGGTTGCCTGATTAAAATAGTCCTCGGAACTCGACATTCGTTCTTCTCAAGAATCCCGGAAAAATTATCTCTCTGGATTGCTCACCAGTGATCCTTGCAGGAGCAACTTCCATCGACGAAATGATGGAATCTGTTTGAATCTCTCAAGATGATTGGCCTCCCTATAAGTTTAGAAACAAGCTTCATGAACCGATGGCAATCACCGCAAACACGAATGTTCTTCATAATCCTAATCGGTGTTGTTCCATGGGGCTTTTTAATCAATCCAAACGCGAGAGCAAGCTTCTCACTATGGTAACAAATGGATGCAAACTTTTCCTCCTCAACCACATTATGAAGAACTAGCTTCGTATCGGGCATAAAGCCAGCTTCCTGCGATTTCTTAATCAGTCTGCTGAGTTCTTCGTGTATGATTTCGATTTGGGGATGACTTGCATCTTCTGCTACAAACTTGTGAACTTCGTTATCGATCTCGATCCAACTGTAAGCAGCAAACTTCTTGACATCCTTACTTTTCATGAGAGATCTCACTGATGCGACGTCTTCCCATCTTCCACGGGCGGCATACATGTTAGAAAGCATGATATAAGGTCCTGCATTAAGGGGGTCCAATTCAAAGAGACGTTTAGCAGCCATCTCCGCACGTTCAATGTCGCCCTTTACTGCACAGACAGAAAGAAGGGTTGACCAGATTAAGGAATTTGGATCATGGGGCATATTGTTAATTAGATCCACTGCTTCTCTCATGCAACCCGAACGGCCAAGGAGATTGATCATGCATGCATAGTGATCCAAAGTGGGCACTAATGCATGTTGTTTACCGATAGAATCGAAATATCTACGTCCTTCTTCAACTAAACCAGCATGGCTACAGGCAGATAGAGCAGCTACAAACGTAATATTATCAGGTTTCAACTTTTCTAGCAACATTTTTTCATAAAGGGCAAGTGCCTCTAAATCCTGTCCGTTCTGCGCATAACCCCTAATCATGGCATTCCAAGAAACTACATTTCGGGATGGCATCGTATCGAAAACAACCGAGGCATCCTTAGTGATTCCACATTTGCAATACATATCAACAAGAGCACTAGACACGAGCAAATCATTATCAACTCCCAAACGAACGGCTTTCCCATGAACAACCTGGCCATTACACAAATAAGCTATTTTCGCACAGGAACTAATCACACTAGAGATCGTAAAACTGTCTGGCTTGACACCTTCTGCTAACATCTTGCTAAACAAATTCAGAGCATCGTCTTCTTTTCCATTCTGTACATAACCGACAATCATTGTCGTCCAAGATACTTTATCCTTTTTCTTAATCATGCTAAAAACCTTAATTGCTTCATCTACCAATCCGCTTTGAAAATAAGCACCGAGAACATTCGAGACCGTGACATCATCAGGTTTGAAACCAGCTACTTGCATCTCCTGAAACAAAGCAACGCACTTCTTAGGTTGCTTGTTTTTCAAGTAACCAGCAATCAACGAATTCCATGAAACCACATTTTTATTGTTTGTCCTCTCAAACAACCACTGTGCTTTATCAATCTCGCCGCACTTAGCATACATATCAGTCAAAGCATTCGAAACAAAAACATTCCTTCCCAAACAACCAACGTAAATTCTACCATGAATCTGTTTCCCTTTCCTCAAATCCGATAACCGCGAACACGCATTCAAGGCACTCACATGAGTATACTCCGTTGGCTCAAAACCCTCTCTATTCATCCTCAAAAAAACCTCGAGCGCCTGACTCGGAAACCCGCTTCCAGCCAAACCCGCAATCACGGTATTATAAGAAACAGAATCACGAGAGGGCATCTGATCAAACAGTGCTCTCAAATTCTCAACAGACCCTGATTTTGCATATACAGAAAGCATCGTGTTCCAGGAGATAATATCTCTCTGGGGCATTTTATCAAACAGGTTTCGAGCATCTGAAATTCTCCCAAATCTGGCATACAAATGGAGAAGACGATTGTGTAGAAACGTATCATTGGGGGTAAAATAGTGACGATCCATGTGAGATTGCAGTCTCCTGGCTTGGCCGACATCGTTGACTCGAAGGCATTCGAGCACGAGCGGCGTGTATGCTCCGGCCGTCGCTTGGCCACCGGTGTACAATAAATCAATTGCTTGGCAAAGCTTTTGCCTGCCTTTCATTTTTATTTTTCTGAATTACAGTTTTTTTAATTAATGAGAGTTAAATACCTTGGCGGGAAAACTGTGCAATTTATTGAAAAGTAACCGTTATGCGGTAACTACTAGTGGCACGGATATGGTCGGATTTTTGACCCACCCGAACCAGACCCAAAATTAAATATTATAAATGTGACTTGACCCGAACACATTCTTTTAAAAACCCGATTGGCTCGACTTTTAGAAAAAAAGTATTTTTAGGGGATTTAATCGTAAAAAATAATAATTTTAAGTACTAAATTTTAAATAAAATTTCAGTTTTAAGGACCTAATTATATAAAAAATATAGAGAGGAGGTATTATTATAAATATACTTAAAAATTTTAAGAGAAATTTATAGAATTAGTCTCGGATCGGATCATATATTTTCCACCTTAAATCCAAACTCAACCCGACTTCATCTTTGCTAAAATCCCGACCCGATCGAGTCGGATAAAATGTCCATCCAAATAACTACATTGACTGGAATTTAAATTTTACAGTAAATGAATACTCAAAATTATTATAGTAAGAATATTCATATGCTTTTATTCTATATGAATTCGAATTTTTATTTGTTTTGGGAATATAAATAACATTTATTGTACCAAAAAACTTACGTTGATATATACTAAGAAATGATTCAACGGAAAAAGAGAATATTAATCTTTCAGGAAATTAGAGTTCGAGTAATTTTATTTGTAAAGTGTGCGGCTGTTATTAAAATTTAAAAATAAAATAAATACTATCATGAGATTACGTTAAAAATTATGAGATTCGATAAGTTATTGATCTAAATCTATCTTATCAATATAATATGTGTTTATATACGATTATTTTTGAAATTTTTATACACATTCTTAATATAGTCTCGTAATAATATATATTCTGTTTTTTAGTCTATACTCCTTAATGCGATCTATCTTATCAATTTTTATACGTTTTAATCTTAAACTAATTAAATTAAATGGTATTATGCATTTTTAAATACGATTGAACTTGCAATTATTAAATTATTGCGATATTAAAAATAATAACCGAATTAAAAATCATTTGATAAAATGGGAAATCTATTTCCCAATTAACTTTAGATGTCAAAAGCTTATTAAAATGAAGAGTTTGATGCATGGAATTTAAGATTAGGTAAAGCAAGATTTTATTATAAATAGTGACGGCTCACCATATACATACCCCCTTGCTAGGGGCTAGGGGCTAGGTTTTTGTACAAAATATTAAATTAAATGTTTAACTCTCCATAGGGGCTAAATAAATATTTAAACTTGATATTCGAAAACAATATTTAATTTATCTAATGTTTAAATTTATAAAGACATAAATTACTATCACACACAAAATAAAAAAAAAAACTGAGAGCATAGTCCAACTCTTCTTTAGTTTCGTCCATGTTTGATTAAATGCTCAACAAGTGTTTATATTTTTAACAAAGGCCAAATTATTATTAAAATACAAATTGTAGATATTTGAGATTCATAACGGATAACTGGCTCAATAAGTAGGTACCCAGAGGCCCAGTAAATTCATAATGCAAATTAATAAAGTGAAAAAAATTATGAAAAATAATAATATTGTAGTAGTGATGTTAGACTTTTTTAGTTTCTGAATACCTATTAAGTCAATTATGAACACCTCTACTGAACACACCTATAATGTTATCTCTTACCCTACATAATAAAGGTTAGGTTCATTATCTATATAAAATCATGAGGGTTTAAGACTTTTAATACAACGTAAACTCGAACAAAAATTGTCTACTTTATTTGGTGTCCATATTTATGCTCTAACCTAAAAAATTAAATCATAATTTCTAAATATCAAATCATTCATCTTAAATTTAAACTATGCTGTAACTCTAAATCCTAAATATAATTTTTTAGTGTAAAGACATAAATAAAGACACTAAAATAAGCTTGATTTGTGTACTTCCTAATTCCTACATTATTGCCTTAATTTTGATATTTTTTTAGAAAAAATAATAATGTTCGAGTGACCAGAACTTTTTCGCCAGCTTTTTCTATTTTCATAGGCCTTGAGTTCTTAATTCAGTCGGTATACTCTCTCCTCTTTTTCTTTAGGACCTGTGATTAATTCCCAACAAATGCAGTCTCCTTTCCTTTGTTATTTTTTTTATAATCTTTTAATAGCTAGAACCAATAATTGTATATTAAAATTATAAGGAAAAAAATACCTTAATCATGATTTTCAAGGATTTCTTAAAACAAGTGTGATATATTTTATCCTTCCACAAGCTTTTATGAATAATTTTATTTTGTATAAAATGATTAATATCGTTGAAAGTGCTCCATGATTACAATGATTGTGGAATATGGACTGCATATTTAAGTACACCTGCATGTATGTTATTATGATGACATGGAATTTAATTTTTTATATAATTTATGTATATTTTTTTTTATATTTTCCTTTGTTGATCTTATATCACGTTCTTTAATAAGAAAATTTTTATACCTATGTTGTGTAATAAAGTTACTTCGGTATGTATATTTACTCTTTTAAAATTAAATCTTAAATTATAAATTTTAAATTATAATAATAAACACTAAATCTTACTAACTAAACCCATAAGCCATAAATCTTAAAATAAATCAATAAATTCTAAAAATGAAAGGGGTTGGTATTGAATAATTTTTTGTTTCTAATTAATATTATAAAATTTAACACCTCTAACATAAAGTTTTGTATTCGTAGTATTCAATTTAAAACATATATTTTGTTTCTTAATAAATTTATGGCGAGGAGGTTCATGATTGAAACAGTTTGATAAAATAACTAATAAATATAAGGGAAAACTATATATTTAGTACCTCACCTATTCACGTGTTATTGTTTTAGTATCTCACATTTTTTTTTTGCAAAATGATGTATAATGTTATGTTTTATTTTTATTTTGGTACTCGCCGTTAAAAATTAACGACATACTGACTAAGAGAGAAAAAATCACATGTGATATGCTACCATACCATTTTCTCTCTCCTAATCATTGTGATACGTAGACTAAAATCATAAAAAAAGCACACGTATTTAGTACCCCACCTATTCTCGTGTTATTGTTTACCTCACTTATTTTTTTTGGCAAAGTAGTACCTAACGTTACGTTTTGTTTCTATTTTGGTACCCCACCATTAAAAAACTAACAACATGCTTACTAGAAGAGAGAAAAGCACACGTGTCATGCTGACCAGGAGAGAGAAAATGGTGTGGCAGCCTTCCATATGTAATTTTCTCTCTCTTAGTCAATATGCCACGTGTGCCTTTTTCTCTTATAGTCAGTATGTTGATAATTTTTTTAACGGCGGGGTACTAAAATAGAAATAAAATGTAACATTAGGCACTATTTTGCCAAAAAAATATGTGAGGTACTAAAACAGTAACGTTGCAATAGGCGGGGTGTTAAATATGTAGTTATCCCCACATATAAAATATCCCACTAGTTTTAATATATATATATATATATATGGTAAAAAATATAAAGCGAATCATATTTATCTTAGGAGATTCGGGTTCAATCTTGTCTACAAAGTGTTTATACATTGTTAAAAAGTTAAAAATATATATGAATATATACTACCTTATAATCATCTTTAAACTATTAAAAAAATTAAAAATTGTCGTAAACTATTTAAAAATAAAATGTATTAGTAGTCAACCTGGCAGGCCAAAAATCATAATCAAATATAAATGTAGTTTGAATTATAGAAAGATCACGAGAATAATTTAGATGTAAAAGCATGCCCTAAATAAAACAATTAAAAATAAAAAGGAGTTGCTAATATTATTTAAATGAAAATAAATTATTATTTTTGTACATAAAAATGAGAGAAAATGGATTAATTAATGAATAGTTTATTCTAAAATAGTGGATTTCTGGTCCCAATACATGTAATTTATTTAGTAAAACAGTTGGCAAGACATGTGGTTGGTTATGTTCTGTGCTTATGTGAAAGAAGCAAAAAATTATTTTATTAATTAAAAACCAATAAAATATTGTAATAAATTGGTTTATAAATTAAATAAATTTTAAGACCTTGTTTATCTTTCGCCAAATAATGTTCTTTTTTCGTAATTACACCTTTGAATGATATTTTATTTATATATCTTTTAGTTCAATTCTAGACGTGAAGGAGATAGAGTGTTTAAGGTTTGGAGAAGTCATTAAAAACTAATTAAGTATATATATATATATATATATATTGGATAGGATCAAATTACATTGTGTAAAACTCTCTAAGTTTTACACGTTTTTTGGATCGTTGGATGAGTGAAACGGATGGATGAGATTAACAGTAAAATATGTGAAGATTATCACTTGGGAATTAAAAACACGGAGTTAATCTCAACCATCAATTTCCTCCATCCAACGATCCAAAAAACGTGTAAAACTTAAAGAGTTTTACACAATGTAAGTTGATCATAACCCCACACACACACACACACACATATATATATATATATATATATATATATATATATATATATATATTATTTTCAATTGAGTTTTTGAATTAGACTGTTTTTGTTTTTATCGTTGATTGTTATTGTGTTGACGCTGTTGTTAATCTTGCTGATTTGACTATAAACTTATTGATATTATAGTCAATATATTAATGATATCGTGCTGGAAGAACTTGATTAACAATTTTAACCTTTTAATACTTTTAAAAATATTTTAACTTTTTACGGATTTCATCAAATTGTCAATTACTTCATAAAGTTTTAATAATTTTTAAAATTATTTATTTGTTTAAATTATTTAAATACTTTTGAAAATACTTTAAATAATTTATAATAATTTAATATTTTATTTTTTATGATTTTTCTTAAGAATTAAACAAACTCTCAAACATTTTAAAAAAATTAAGTCCTTATGTCACATCATCAGTTGTACATCAACTGTTTTGCTAAAAAAAATTAACAACCATCTCAATACACTAACGATCGATAACAAAAAACTATCGATCAAACAACATTACTGATAAAATTTAGTAGTTCAATAATTTAATTATTACTTATTATACCTTTAAACCAAACAAAATTAAATGATAAGCTTTGTTTAACATGGTCTTAATGGTAATGAATACTTCTATTTTAAAATGATATATGAATCAGATAAATATTACATATTTTAATATTTAAATTTGACATTTTTATTATAATATTTTCTTTATCGTATAAATTTAACACGCGACATTATACATTAAACAAATTTACATGATTAATACATCTAAATAAGGTGGATGACTTCAGCTAAAAACAAAAGAAAAAAGTGGATGAAACACCTAAAATCTTTTTATATAGGAATTACATATAAAAATATTAAAAATAAATTTAGTATTATTTTGAAAGAGTTTTTATATTATTTTTAAAATTTTGACATAATAATTTAGATTTTCTGATTCATCATTAGGTATGAATGTTAATATTATATACTAACAAGTGTTGAAAGCAACGAGAATAATTGCATCAATATTGTTTGTTGTGTTTTTTATTTTTATTTTAAGAAATGTTGCACTTTGTTCTTTTTCCCCAAGATTTATGGTGATTTTTTTTTTGCCAGGAGGGAAAAAGGAACTCTAGAGAAAAAAAAAAAGGTATTTTTAGTGGCTCTAGAACTCATGACCTAAAGATAATAAGAGAACAATGATGAGCAACTTAGCTAACCGGCCAAATGTGTTTGCTCAGATTTATGATGATTTTTATCACATCAATACAAGAACGAATGTAATTTGCTGAAGTGACATTGCATTCTCAATGAGATAACAAACATTCTAGCAAAAAGAAATACTGTTATGAAATTAATTATAAATTTTGAACATAAATTATAAACATATATATTTTTTTTGATGGACCAATGAAATGAAAAAAAAAAAGGAAAAACAAAAGGTAGGTTGGGTAAGACTTGAGAGGCAAAGAATAAAGAAACAAAGGGCCCACTAAAAAGAGAAAAAAAGTGGGGGTTGGTTATACTTATATTAAGATAAGATTTTCATTTGCCAAATGTCATTTTCATGCACTCATTCTCGTGTTTAATTTACGTCTGTTTTAATTGGCTGCTCACTTCAACATTGAATTCCTTTTTAAAGTATCAAGATTACACTATTATAATTATGGATTACTACACTCTAATATGTAATTAGATTGGTGATTAAAATATAGGGAAAACTACATGAGTGGTCACCCAACTCTCACTATTTTCCTGTTTTAGTCATCCAACTAAATTTTTTGTTAAAATTATCACTAACGTTTTATTTCGTTATTATTTTGGTCACCGACCGTTAAATATTTAACGGAGATTTGTGACATGACATGGTTTAATAACATTTTTAATCTCTAAAATTATTGCATTCTATCAATTTAATCCTAATACGAAATAACCCATCAAATATTTGGACTAAACTCCAAATTTCTCATCTTCTTTTCTTCTTCCTCTGCAACACTACTCTGAAAATGTCTTTTTCTTATAACATCTTATCATTCCTCCTTGTTTTATACTTTTAAAATAATGAGATTTTTGTAATATAAACATGTAGCTATTATTAATTTTTTGTTCTAGGAGAAATTATATCATAGGCTCGGCTCGTCACGTCGTCTATAGTCCCAATCAATAAAAACCATCCATTTCATTAATTTTTTCTATGTCATCTTTTTACCAAATGAATCTTCACTCATGTTTACTGCAAATTGATTTAAAAAAATACTTTTTACCAAGTGAAGATTCACTTGGTAAAAAAAAATGACATGGAAAAATTAAAAAAATGGATAATTTATATTGATTGAGACCACGAATGACGTAGTAAGTCATGTCTATGATATAATTTCTCTTGTTCTAGAGCTAAATTTCTTGTGCTTACCTTATATGGTTAAATGGTTTTATACGCTTTAAACATTTTTTGTTCAAAATTTCATTTCGTTTTTTACTGTTAATATTTTCTCAGTAACCAAATATGATTTTTTTGGCTTTTGATGTGGTACACAATTTAGCTTTTAAAAATCTTTTGATGCCTTTTGAAGGGAATGTTGTTAGAGATAAATTATTATATAAAATATTTTAGATGATTGTTCAATGAAATGATGAAAAGGGGTAAAAGAGTAGTGTTGTAGAGAAAAAAAAGTGGAAAATTTAGGGTTTAGTTGAAATATTTGATGAGTTATTTTGTATTAGGGTTAAATTGATAGAATGTATAAGTTTTAGAACTGAAACTGTTATTATCCCATGACACCACAATTTTCGTTAATTTTTTAATGACTAGTGACCAAAACGATAACGAAATATTAGTGACAATTTTGACGAAAAAATTAGTTGGATGACCAAAACAGAAAAAGAGTGATAGTTGGGTAAACACCCGTGTACTTTTTCCTAAAATATATTCGAAGTTAGATTATTGTAATATTATAATTAAATCAAAATTAAAATTTTATGTGTAAAATTAAATTATAATTAAAATTATATATGATTAAATAAAAATATATGATATTACACATTTAATAAAAAGTCACGTATAATATTGATATTTATTTATTTTATCAATGCAACCTAAAAATTTGCAATTTGCACTATGAAAGCTATTTTTTTATGTATACTATGGCAATACTATATATTTTTTTAGCAGTTTTAAAGTGATTATAAAGTAATATTTATTTATATATTTTTAATTTTTTAATAATATATACCAATCCGGTTCTCCTAAAATAAACATTACCCTTCGACAATAGTATACTTGAACATGAATGTAAATAAATATTTGGCTGATTGAGCTAATGATTTTGGTCAGTTGTTTGCAATCTCTTGATTCTTAGCTTAAGTATCTTTTATATTATAAATAAATAGAAATTTATTTTACTGACGATAAAAATTAAATGTTTTCATAATTACTTTAATTTTAGAGTTTAGAGATTTAATTTAGGGCATCGAGTTTACGACTTTAGGTCAAGGGTTTAGAATATAGGTGTTTAGATTGAAATTTAAGGTCTAGTGTTAGAATTTAGCGTTTTTAGATTAAAACTTAGATCCCTCACCATATTAACCTAAAAACTAAATTATAACATATAAACCTTAAATTACAACCATTATCCCTAAATTTTAAACCCCTAAGTCTAAATCCCTAAATCCCACACCCAAAATAAATTCTTAAACTCTAAAATTAAGGTGCTTATGAAAACTTTTAATTTCACTACTCGTGTATTGAATATAAATCCTAAATAAACAATCTCTAAAATATTCAAGTATACGTTATTAGTATAATTCATAGAAGAAACATCAAAAATGCAATCTCACACCTTGAACATGGACTGTAAAACAAACATGCATATTATAAAAAAAATTCAAAATGATCCAACATCTCAATTTATAACAAATTAATTTACTAAAATTGATATTATTAGTAGGTCTAGATTGATATGTTTTTAGTTGTTATTATTAACATAGTGACATGGAATTAAAGAATGGTAAACATTCAACTGGTATGTAAATTTATTATTTTATTATTATTATTTTGAATAAAAATAGTTAGTTTTATTAAAAAGAAAATATTTAAAATTACAGTAAATTTTACAACTATTATCGTAAACTGAATACATAATTTAGATATTTTTCAAAAACATTGACACTAGCCACTTTAGATCATATAAGGACCTAACATGAAAAAGGTTAAAAATCCAACTAAAAGACTCGAACGAAAAATAGATACAAACAAATCTAACTACTTCGGCAAACAAAACACAAAAGGGGATTAAACTATTGAAAGAGCACCGAGAAATACAAATCAGAGCCGGGCGTCGTGTGAAACTATCCACGAACGCAAAGCGTGTATCCTTCAATTCGAGGCTCCAGAGCATGAAAGATCAATATGATTACAAATAAAGCGTCATCTTGATCAGTCGGGGCGTCGTAAGTCCAACACTGAAAAAAAACATAAAATATAAAGAATAATCAAACAACTGAAAAAAAGACAAAAAAAAGTACTAAAAGACATAAATAAACGTGCCACAAAAATAGAGAAAAATATGTTATAAAAGCACAATTATTCTTGTAAATTTATTATTAATTGAACGCAACTGACTAGATTTTCATGTAACATTAATTGTGTAGTCGGTAATAATAAACTAAGATTGATTGAGTCTTAAGTTTGTAGTTGTTGCAACATACACGAGAATATAATTTAAATATATAATATCTTTTGATTTATGGAATGGAAGAGATTTGAGTAGTTTAGTCATTGTATAAAAAAAAAATCTGAGTTGAAGTCATTTCCTGGTTCATCAAAAGTGGAAGGGATAAAATATAAGTTTTAAGAATAATAGAGGGACTAAAAGTTAAATTAGACCTAAAAAATCAAATTTCAAAAAAATAAAAATAAAAAGGGAAAACACTACATCGGACGCGCTTCGTGACTCGGTCTGTTTGGCTGCCGAGAAAGAAAACGGCACCATCGTTTTATTCATTTCTCATAAAAAAAATTCATTATTATTTTTTCTGCAAGAAAAGATTCCAGATTTTTTGACTGTCCAAAATTCTGTCTAATTTTTGTTCTTTTTAACGTTGTTTGTTTTTGGGGTTCTGTTTTGGTGTTTGATGATAATTTGCAGAACTTTCATTTTGTTTCCTTTAAAGTCAAGCAAGAATCTTTAACTCGTAGTATAATACTGAAAAAGAAGAAGAAAAAAGGCAATAAAGTAATAAAAAATCCCATTAAAACCTTCATCTTCAAGCCCCGTTTAATTTATTTCTTTTTTAGCTCTGGAAATTCTAGCATGTCGGGTGGTAGATTAAGGGAAATAACTTCCACCCAAGCGACGGCGACGACGGCAGCGACGATGCCTAATTACTTTACCGAAACGCTGACGTGCCCTTTCGGGGAGTTGGCGACGAATTTATCGGAAACGGAGCTCCGGGAGACGGCTTACGAGATTCTGATCGGAGCTTGTCGGACTACCGGTGGGAAGCCTTTGACGTACATATCGCAGTCGGAGAGGAATCCGGAGAGAACGGCGGCGCAGACGCCGAGTTTGACGTCGTCGGCTTCGTTGCAGAGGTCGTTGACGTCGACGGCGGCGAGTAAGGTGAAGAAGGCTTTGGGATTGAGATCGTCTCGGAGGAGGAAAGCGAGCGGCGAGTCGGACTCGGAACGAGTCAAAAAGGCGGTTACGATTGGGGAATTGTTGAGGGTTCAAATGGGAATTTCAGAGCAAACGGATTCTAGGGTTCGAAGAGCTCTTTTGAGAGTCGCCGCCGCTCAGGTAATCTTATTTTCTTTCAATTTTACTGAGAAAAGCTACGATTTTTTGGCGTTTCTGTATTTAATTTTTAATTAAGCAGTTAATTTTCTTAATTTTTCTCTTAATTTTGGTAATTTGTTAATTCAAATTGTTGAGTTCAATTATGATTTTCCACCATTTTTATCAGTTGGGAAGAAGGATAGAGTCTATAGTGTTGCCACTTGAGATGTTGCAGCAGCTGAAATCTTCGGATTTTCCGAACCAAGGCGAATACGAAGCTTGGCGGAGGCGAAATCTGAAGCTTCTCGAAGCCGGACTACTGTTGCATCCTCTCTTGCCACTGGACAAGGCCGACAACGCTCCGCAGCGGCTCCGGCAGATCATCCGCGGAGCCCTGGAGAAGCCCTTTGAGACTGGGAAAAACAATGAATCAATGCAAGCCCTCAGGAGCATTGTTTTATCTCTTGCTTGTAGAAAAAGTTTCGACGGGTCTGTTTCCGAGACCAGCCACTGGGCAGATGGATTCCCATTGAATCTCAGAATTTACCAGGTGCTATTAGAAGCCTGTTTCGATGTTAATGACGAAACATCTGTTATCGAAGAAGTTGATGAGGTTCTTGAGCTCGTAAAGAAAACATGGGTAGTCCTCGGGATGAACCAGATGCTGCATAATCTTTGCTTCTTGTGGATATTGTTTAATCGTTATGTGGTAACCGGTCAAGTGGAAGGCGATCTGTTGTTTGCCGCCAATAATCTGTTGACGGAAGTCGAAAAGGATTCGAAGGCCTCGAAAGATCCGGATTACTCCAAGATATTGAGTTCTACTTTGAGTGCAGTTTTAGGTTGGGCTGAGAAAAAGCTTCTTGCCTACCACAACTATTTCAATAGTGATAACACCGAGTTAATGGAATGTGTTGTTTCCATGGGGGTTCTATCGGCAAAGATAATGGTCGAGGATATCTCGCACGAGTATCGTAAGAAAAGAAAGGAAATCGATGTTGGTCACGAGAGAGTTGATACGTACATACGATCATCACTTCGTTCTGCTTTCGTCAAGGCAAGTTTAGTTCAATATCATGATCTTTGTTTTCTCAACTCTTAAATTATATATTTAGACCAAGTTTGCCTGTAGAATTTGTCTGAAAATGACTCAAGGTTGCGCCTTTCGATAATGTATTTAGACAGATAACGGAGAAGGTGAAGTCTAGCAAACGTTCATCGAATAAGAACCAGCAAAATCAGCTTCCTTTCCTTTCCATCCTCGCGCAGGACGTCTGTACGCTTGCTTTCAGTGAGAAGGCAATATTTAGTCCGATATTAAAGAGGTGGCATCCTCTTCCGGCCGGTGTGGCTGTTGCCACTCTTCATTCCTGCTATGGGAACGAGCTGAAGCAATTTGTTTCCAGCATTGGTGAATTGACACCGGATATATTACAAGTGCTGAGAGCTGCGGAAAAATTGGAGAAAGATCTGGTGCAAATCGCGGTTGAAAACTCGGTGGAGAGTGAGGATGGAGGGAAGTCGATCATAAGGGAGATGCCTCCTTACGAGGCTGAATCCGTCGTCTCTAATCTGGTGGAATCATGGATAAAGACTAGATTAGACAGACTGAAGGAATGGGTCGACAGGAATCTGCAGCAAGAGGTATATTCGGCTTATGTTCCTTTTCTTAGTCGAAATATTCTTCTGCCGTCTTTCCATAATCGGAACATCTGAAGATGCAAGCTGTTTAGCCGGGAAATTTTGTTTATGTCTTAAGATTGTACTTGGTTTCCAGGCTCTGTCATTTCTTGAATCTTGTTTAGTTGCTGATACGATCCGTTGCTATACGTTTCTGTTTCTGGTTTCTTTGTAGGTATGGGATCCACGAGTGAATAAAGAGCGATTTGCTCCCTCTGCTGTTGAAGTTTTGCGAATTGTAGACGAAGCTTTGGAAGCGTTCTTTTTGTTACCGATATCTATACATGCTGCATTGCTTCCTGATTTAACCAACGGTATCGACAGATGCCTTCAGAATTATGTAACCAAGGCAAAATCCGGCTGCGGTACGTATTTTACATGTTCTTTCTTCTGCAGTTATCACTTTTGATGAACACTAAAAGGAAAATACACCATCTTCTGATCTGCAGGGACCCGGAGTACGTTTGTTCCATCAATGCCTGCTTTGACTAGATGTTCAACACGGTCGAAATTTCCGGGTGTTTTTAAGAAAAAGGAGAAGTTTCAAATGGCACAGAGTAGGAAATCTCAGGTTGGGACTACAAACGGTAACGACTCGTTCGGGATACCCCAGCTATGCTGTCGTATTAATACTCTTCAGCATATTCGAATGGAGCTGGATGTCTTGGAAAAAAGGACAATTGTGCATCTTAGAAGTTCTGAATCTCCTCATGTTGACAATGTTGCCAATGGGATGGGGAAAGCATTCGAACTCTCGGCTGCTGCTTGTTTGGAAGGGATCCAACAACTGTGCGAGGCAACTGCATATAAGGTCGTCTTCCACGATCTAAGTCATGTCCTCTGGGACGGCCTGTATGTCGGTGAAGTTTCATCGTCTAGAATTGAACCTTTTCTTCAGGAGCTCGAGCACTACTTGGAGGTAATTTCATTAACTGTGCATGACAGAGTCAGAACACGAGTTATTACCGAAGTAATGAAAGCTTCTTTCGATGGTTTCCTACTGGTTTTACTTGCCGGAGGCCCTGCTCGTGCTTTCAGCCCGCAAGATTATGAAACAATAGCCGGAGATTTTAAGTTCTTGACGGATTTATTTTGGTCCGACGGTGATGGACTTCCGGCTGATTTGATCGAAAAGTTTTCAACCACAGTTAAGGCCGTCCTCCCGTTATTTCATACCGATAGTGACAGCCTGGTTGAGCAATTCAAATACACGACCGCGGAGAGTTACGGTTCTGCTACATCCAAACTCCCATTGCCACCAACCTCTGGTCAGTGGAGTCCCACGGAACCGAACACACTCTTGCGAGTTTTGTGTTACCGGAATGACGAGGCGGCGGCTAAGTTCCTTAAGAAGACTTACAACTTGCCAACGAAACTCTGAAGACATTATAGGGGATGTTTGTTAGAGAAAACATGGCGCTTTGTTGGCTGGCTTCTGCTTGTTTTGAGAACTTAACCTCACCGCCGGCAACGAATCTCGATATCCATGAAGGGTGCCGAAACTGCAGGACGAAAGTTTAAGAGGTTTGATAATTTATATAGGGAAAAAATTGAGAGGTTTTCAGTTCTGGTTCGTGGATTTGAATTTGTATTTTTCTTTATGGTGATTTTTGAACAGCTTGTGTATATTTCTTGATGAATGAAATGAAATTTTTCTCAGTTACAACTTGTCACTCCCAGGAAATTTTTGTACACCTTGTGAATTTGCATTCGATCGAGTCGGAATCTTATTTTATAACTTAAATTTTATTTAAAAAAAATTTTAAGTTCACGTGAGTTAAA
Organism: Hibiscus tridactylites; assembly: GCA_958450335.1. NCBI lineage: Eukaryota > Viridiplantae > Streptophyta > Magnoliopsida > Malvales > Malvaceae > Hibiscus > Hibiscus tridactylites. The sequence goes on along the minus strand of OY288292.1, from coordinate 50,988,047 downwards.
TCAAGTTATTCGAGCTTAAGCAATATACATAATATTAGACAAAGTTGAAATTTTTGATTGGAATATTATTTTATAACTCAAAATTTTGATTTTTTTGGTCAATAGAAGTGTCGAAAGATAGCTAAGAGAAGAGAGATTGTAGTCAAGTTTGATGCTGCAGATGGTAGCCATTTGTTGCTGATGGACTCAGAAAAACAATTTAAATACCAAGTTCGAAAAAATTACTAAATTCAAACTCAATTAACATATTATGCCAGTGTAATATCAAAACCTAAAACATTATGTCCCAAACCTGATTTGTTACGGAAAACATGCCTTAATCATCGTGCCAACATGTTTGAATCTAAAAATTCAAACGTGATTTTAAGAAAAGCAAGGTAAAAGTAAAATTTGCGTTTCGTCGTGATTTTTACACTATATTTTTACACAATCGTAATTTTTAAGAAAAAACTCTCAAACATAAATCACGTTACTTTAAAATCAAAGATTAATATCTATACACGGGCAGTAAAAACTGAAAGTTTCCACAAGTGTCTTAGTTTTAGGATATAAAAAATTAGTTTAGGGTATAGAGTTTAAGTGTAAGGGTTTAGAATTTAGGGATAGTTGTTTAAATTTAAGGTTTATATGTCAAGGTTTAGTTTTTAGGGTAATATGGAGAGGATTTAGATTTTAACCTATAAACTCTAAATTATAACCTAAACCTTAAATAAAAATAAATATCCCTAAATTCTAACCCCCTACAACTAAAGCGCTTGTAGAAATTTTCAGTTTCCACCGCCTGTGTATAGAATATTTATCCTAAAATCAATTAACACAAAGTCAATTCTATAAAATCACGATGATCCAAAATCAATTCTAACACCGCAAAACCAAACACACACTTATCAAACCAAACAAACAAGTGCCTAGAAAAAATTGATTGGGTGCTCGCTCTGCCTAAAACCTGACGTGTTAAAACATTATGATCATTTAGTACAGTTTGTAAAGATCCAAGTTTGGGTGTTCCGAAACTCCTGTTTTACTTGATTGTTTTGTTTGTAATTCTAATTCAGGAAAATGACCTACTCTCATTGTCTGAATAATCAAACCATTCTCTCTAAAAGGCTCCATCCCGCATACAATTCTATAAGGGTTACAGATACTTCACCATTGTTATAAAATGTTCATGTTCCTTAGTGCCACGGATTCTTCTTTCCCGTTCCACTTCGCTTAGCCCTGCTCGATGTTGAGCTAGTTTTCTGCCAAAACATATGAAGTTAAAATAAAATAAAATGTTTGTGTTTTTTGGTACGCTCGCGCGGGTCCATTGATTATATGTACCGATTTCGATTTCTTCGTCTTCCCTCGAATCCTGTTCTTGGGAGGCTTCAGTTTATATATCCGAACCATCCAATGATGAGTTGTGAATACCTAAATTGACAAAAGACCAGAGAAAATATTATCAGGGATATGTTTCAAGGAGAAATTATTTGAACAAATAATATTGGTTAATTTTCATGATTCATATGAGGTGCTATTCGAATATAAATGACGATCGTACCTCCTCGAAATGAGTGAGCTTAAAATATTTCTTTCCAATTTCTGTCTGCCTAACTCTATCAAAGCCTTTCCCATCAGTTTCTACGAACCTGGAGACGTGTAATTAAGGGATGAAGTACTTGAGATAAAAGCAAAATCGACCAAAAGCACGTATAAACTCGAAAGTTAACAGAAGCAGACCTGTAATAAGAGAGTTTATACATTAAACAGTTCAGCATGGTTGGAGTGGCCTGGGAATCAATCCGATACTGGCCATCTCTCTGCAGAGAGCAAGTTACATAACAATTAGTAATTATAACAAGTGAAATAAATGTGTATAAGGAAGACTAAATATCATCTAATTTCTTAGCCTAAAAAAAATATCCGGTCCCAACTCAGTGCCGTAACATTCTATAACAAGAAACCAAGAAAATATTAGACGAGCATGATTGGGTCTCCAAGAACGAAAGAGAAACCAAATAATGGAATAAGGGTGGATTTCTACGGCAGTGCTAGCAGAGAGAACTTACCAGGTAATCAGGTTCCTTGATATGAGGAAACACACCTCCTCCAATTCGAACCATCCACAGGAACTTGTTAATATCATCACTGGGGTAGCCAACGAGACCTAATGAGAGAAGTGAATGTCAGAACGGTTATTAACGCAGTACATTTCAAGTAAACAAAGAAGAATTCAAACCTCCAAAGACGACAAGAACATATTTTACATCCAAAGAGTGGAAAATTTCCCAAGCTGCCTTTTCAGGAGAAGACATGGCAGTGCCGACAGTTGCAATATGAGTATTGTTCCAGGTATTATTGTCAACAATGACAGTGCGGTTAGCCATAGCAGTGGTTTGGTAACCGTAGTCCCACCAAGATGCAACCTGTGAGGAGATTCACTTAGCACAGTCAAACCAAACCTTGTTTCTTTGCCAACTTATTTGATTAGAATATGTTCCGTTTATCAAAAAGTAAGCCACTACATGCAAAAACAGTTCATTCTGAAATAAGAGGAAAATTCATAAATCAGCAAAAACTATCATCGATAGCGAATCAGAGCCAACCTATTATATGCTCAACGTATCAGCAGCATAGATCATACAGCTCAATTATTCTTTTTCCATTATTAATTCCACAGAAGTACATGTATGAAGAAAAACTTCATGTCAAGAAAACTGGATGCCTAAACTGAAATTTGAAAGCTGGAAAATAGAATATGTTCGAAATCTAGAAAAGCTAAGAGGTGAGAAATACCACAAAGAGAACTTACTTTATCATCAACATCAGTATTATGGCGCAGCCATGCATAAGCCTCTCTAAAATCATCAAAAACATGTAGACCATCATGAGAACGAGATGTTAAAACTATAGAGGGGGCTGAATAAGCTTCGGCTGCAGCCCAAACACAATGAACCTGCAAAGGAAAGTGCGTTAGGCATACAATTAAATCAACAAGAAGGAAGGGATGATAAAGAAAAAGGTATGAAAAGAAATTCAAGTTACAGAATGAAAAAAGAACAAGTAACCAAAGTACCACATAGAAGGCACCCAACAAGATGAGTAGCAGAAGAGAAATCACAGATGAATCCAAAGGTAAAGCAAGGAGCCTCTTCTTCTCAGCTTTGGCGTTGGTTAATGGTTTTTCCTCCTTTTCCTTCTTCTTGCTCTTCTTTGAGGGTCGATTCTTTGATGTCTCTTCAGATTTTTCAGTTTTTACTGCACCATTCTGTGCTTCAGCAGGAGCAGAACTAGTTTCTGCAGCCTTAGTGATCAGAAGTAGCAGAAAATATTTTTAGTCCTGTGGCTAAATGAATTCACCAAATGATTGGTTCAGCACAAACTTATAGAATGGATAAACAGAGCCTGCTTACATCAACTTCTGTATTGCTTGATATTCCAGGAAGCTGAAACTTAATTGATCGGGTGAAAACATCAAAAGCTTGGGAGAGAGCAATTCCAGATGTGATGCATGCAGCTGGTGCAAACACAAGCATTAGGCGCACCTGTATGATTAGACCATAAAGGCTCCAAACTATTAGGACATAAAAATGGGGAGTTATGGCCTCAAATTGATTGTGTCCATATTCCTCTTACCATTACTCCAGAGAAATATACAGATGTTGCAATATACAGGACCACGAATGAGCTTGCATCTGATAAAGGAGAAAAGCATGCCTTCCAACAAGGAGAAGAACAATTATTGATCATAATGCATAAAGTTCAGTTATAGGGAAAAGGGCAATATGTTCCATTCCAAAAGCTTGCAACTTACAATGATACCAGCTGGAACCAAGAATGCCAAAACATTAATGTCCATGAAATAAGATGGCCATGTTGGTGGTTGATGTTCACTAACGCTAGCAATGATTGGTATATATTTGCTTGCATAAGTCCTGTCAAGAAGCAGTAAAAAATGGAAAAGAAGTTACACGGCTAATTTCGAACAACTATTGGCTGAACAAATGGCATTAAGGTATTAAAGAAAAAAAATACTGTTTGAATGGGAAACCCACTTAAAGCTAACATATTAAATAGTTTTCTGGTGTGTCATTCAGATCTAAGGTTTAAAGAATTTGCACAGAACAAAAGGCCCCTCTAAAGTAGATCCATACCAAACCAAGATGTCTGGATAATCTCGGTTTCAAGGTGCATCAGACTGCACCATCCTTTACTACAATTCCCGCCAACGCCTTTTCATTCACAGTTTCACCCAAAAGCATATTACAGTGAAAGGTAAAAGAATGAATTGGGTACTTACGGGTCAAGTAGACTTAAGCTTCGTCCACTCCATCCCATCGTTGGACTGGAAGCTACTAGTGCTATAAGAACAGCTATAACAGCACAACATACTGCCCTGAGAACATAAAATTATATGAGATCATTTAATCTTCCATCTAATTCACATGCTTATCAGTTACTAAGAAGGTTCAGAAGGAATATAATTTTCGTTCAATGCATGCCAAATTGATTAATAAGAAATATTAAATCATAACCTATTCACTACATTTTGCTCTTAGTTTCCATTAGTATATCAATTCATGTTTCCCAGAAAATATTACTGGAGAAGAGAAACTTTTAACAGTAAATTATTGCTCAGTGTACACTGAATAGATTGAAAGTGTCAATTCATGTTTCCCTGAAAAATTACAGGAACAGAAGAGAACGAAAACTTACAGGCCAGCAGATACAACAAGTGTCACAGCAACTTTAAACATTTTGGGGGTAAGAATCCCTTTGATATAGTACACAAAAGCAACCACATGGAGAATAATGAAAACCTGCAGTTGGGAAAACACTAATAGATCAAAAGGCAATGCGTAGCATCATATAAACCAATAATTACAAGAAGGGGAGGGAGAAGGAAAAAAGGAAAATATGTGAAGCATTTTGGCTATACAAATATGCTGTGAGGAATTTGAGAAATTCTTGATTTTATTTTACACTCTAAAAAGATCTCAAAAACTACTATCTTTTATTTGTCACTTGTTCTAAAGCCCACAAACATGTTGTTGAATCATTACTGTCAATGAGCGTTTAAGCACATCAGTTGGTCACATAATTATAACTCGTCAAGTGGAACAGCTAAAAACGTAAAATGCTAGCAAGTAAAAGTGACTAGGACACAGTTGATTAGGTTATTAACTGGCAGGCTAAACCACTTGAGATTGACAATACAAATGAACTGCAACAAGAAAGATAAGAAAATACAAATGGCAACAGAAAATTCAGTGAAAATAGAGGAAAAAGCTCACCAAGAATGATGCAAAATGTTCCGATGTCATGACAGCATTAAACCCAACTACAGGCACCAAAGCAGCTAGCAGTGTTCCCAAAACAACCTGCAGTTTCAAGCAAATTCAAGAAAGCCAGCTAGAAATCTCCAAAATGATTTGGGTCTTCTACTCAAGAAAAATAAGGAATATTTTCAACACGCCACCATCATTACTAGAAAAAACCATTATTAGTAGAACGACCTTGTATCCACAGACAAATATAAAGCAAACAAGTTCAAGTACCCATAAAATATATAAACAAGCTCAAAATATTAGGAGTTAGATAAAATGTTATAATTTTCTGCACATTGCCAATTGATTCGAATGCCTAAATGTGTTTATTACTTTATTTTGGCCAGGTTAACGGTTAACCTTGACAAAAGCATGTCCCTTCTACTTTTTCACAAAACATCAGTTTTTGCAAATTGCAACAGGATAACTGTTAGCATGATTCTTCAATAGCATACTGAAACACATTCCTCCTGGTTATTGACTTAGTATTGAAGCTTCCTAAGTCACGTAGATACTTACAAGAGGAGCATATGCAATGTACAGTCGAGAAGAAAAGCGACCAGTTACAATGCATAGCAGCACGTGCATTGGAATGAGGTTAATAATGAACGTATATCCTCCCCAAGAGCACACCTGAAAAAAATCAACTTAGAAACATAAACAAGGAGTGAAAAAAAGAACATGGCTATAGATTAGCACAAGGAACCTACCATATAAAAGTATGCAATTGAATTTAAGGTCGCATAAAACAGGGATCCAGTATTTAGTGTCTGCAAATAACCAACATTGAAGAATATAATCAGACATGAAAATAGCAAATGGAAGGGAACTCCAAGCAGCATAAATAGCAGGTCACCTTTAAAACATGAATAATATTCACCAGTAGGTTAAAATCGGATTTTACCTCGAGCATTAGAAGCCAAAATTATAGGAATTAAATAAATCTACTTCAATCAAAGTCTGACCTTTATATAAAGATAAAAAGTGAAGATCAAGGCAAATATTGCTACAGCTTCATTGTCATAGCTACCAGCCACAGAACGAGATATATATGATGGAACCTAGAAGGAAGTTCACAAGGCATATTAATACCAATTACCAAGTTAATAAAGTGGCATAGCCAAATTTAGTCAAAAGAGACACATATACAGACAGGTAAAAGCAATGATATACGTATCCAACTGTAGTCTGAAATGAGTCTCAACCACTACTGTTCAAACTTGAAGTTCAAAGTATTATAATGAATGAATTTTAATGCTAAAAGTATCTCTTGCATGATTTACCATGGCTAAAAGAGCAGCAGCTGTCAGCCCAGCACCGGTGCCCTTAACTTCCTATGAAAAAGGCAATAGAATACCAACAAAAATAAATAAATAAATAGAGGTGAATAGCCTTATAACAACTAACTACATATTAGGACAAAAGAAAGACCTTGGTCAAAAGGTATGTTGCCCATGAAGCAAAAGCAGAGAATATTGGTGCAGTGAAAACACAAACGGTCTCCACAGACAGTGGAATATTTAAAGAATTTAACAACCTGAAGCAACACGGATAGAAAAGCAAGTGAAATGCAGGTAATGCAAAATTAATTATATAACGTTTCTTCCCCTATTAAGTATTGGCATTCAGAAAAACTTACCACCATATGGTACCAGCAGTCAAAGTTAATCCAGGGTAAACAGTTCCACCAATCACACGCCCAAGAGGGTACCTTGATTATACCAAAATCAAATACATGCTATTCAGAAATCCTAAGTAATAACATAGCAAAAACCATAAACTTCATATATTAACCACCAAGTGATGAATACCAGGTTCGATCATCAAACCAATTCCAGAATTCGTATATACCATTCTTTGCAAGAAACTGAAACCAACAAGATAACCAGTTAATCTCGGTAAGTAGCTTAAGCGAAATGGATATAACGGAACCAAAAATAGCAATAATTTGTAAACGAGAGAGGAGACTTGAGTCAACTGACCTGAGTCACTCTATAATTAAAGTAAGGATCGAACTCGTGAATAACACTCTCGTATTTTATAACCTGAAAACATAAAAGTGCACAAGAGTTTAAAATAATTAAGCACCTCATTTGCAAAAAAAAAAGGAACATAATATCATTTCTTTTTTCCTCCAATTCCTCCAACTTTTTCATCATCCAAACAGAAGGAGATTCAAATTAGGAAATCAATTAAATAGAAAAAAAATTCAAAAACGTGTCAATCTTCAGCTGAATTTCACTGATATAAAAAGCATATCACAGATCGGATCTAGATGATTCCGGAAGCGCAAGGAATGAGAGATCTTACGGAGAATAAACGGATCGAGAAAGCCATAACACCGATAAGGAGGAGGATGAAGAAAGCGAGAACGCCGCCGAAAGCATTTCTCAAGGCGTTGTTAGTGTACAGCGTTGGAACGGCGGCGGTTGAGGTCTCCGGAGCCGCCATTCACGGCGTTTACCTTTTTTTAAGGTCTGTGTGTGTATATGTTTGAGTAGACTGAAGACGAAGAAGACTTTGGAAGAGGAGACACCGAGCGGACTGCTAAATACACTGTCCCAAAATGACTATGGATTTGGTATTTTGACCTTATGACATTGCTGTTTGATCCAATTGGTTAAGTGCTACGTGGTTTGCCACGTGTCCTGAGATTATTTGACTTGCTGTTTTGCTCTTTTGGGGAGGAGAAATTATTTTATGGACTCAGTTCACAAGTCATCCGTAATAAAATTCATCCACTTCAAAATAACTATCTATTAACTACACACTCTCTATTTGGGATGGGCACGGGTCGGGTTTTTAGCCCACCCGAACTTGACCCGAAACTAATAATCCTAAAATTGAATCCGACCTGATCCGATCTCATTCATTAAAAAACTCGACTAGACTCGACCCGAAAATAAATTTTCTAAACCGATCCCTGACTTATAGAAAAAAAATTAATTTTAAGGACCTAATTGTAAAAAAATAATTTTAAGAGACATAATTATAAAAAATAATAAATTTAAGGATTAAATTGTAAATAAAAAATTAATTTTAAGGACCTAATTATAAAAAAATATATAAAGAGGGGTATTATTACAAACATACCTAAAAAATTTAAGGAAAATTACACTATTAGTCTCGGGTCGGGTCATATTTTTTCACCCTAAAACTCGACCCGAACCCGAACCCGATTTTTCATTTAAAAAAATACCCGACCCGTTCAGGTCGGAACCCGTTGAGCCCGGGTGAAATGCCCATCCCTACTCTCTATCAACATGTAGGAAAAGGGTAATGATTCACTTAAAAAAAATGATATGGATAAATTCTATTGCTTAAGACCACGGATAACGTGGTGAACAAGATTCATCTAATATTTTTTTTCTTTTCGGGGAGTAAGAAAGTACATACATGTCATTTGGATTTGATTTAGAATAAAATTAGTATTTAACAAATAAAAAATATGTTTATTTAATTCTAAATAAGATAATTATATCATGCGTCAACAGAAAACTTCCACAAACTCATTAATTTTATGATAATATAAAGTTTTAAGTTTAAAGTTTAGAATTTATGACTTGTGATTAGAATCTTAGAGTTTATAAATTAAAACTTAAATCTCTAACATATTATTTTAAAGATTGAACCCTCATCTCTAAAACATAAACGATAAATCTTAAATTCTAACCAGAAACTAAAATTCTAAATTTCAAAACCTAAACTCCTAAATTCTAATCTAAAATCATAAACCTGTCATGACCGTTGTGCATGAGCCTCAAATGATTGAGGGAAGACCTGCAGAGAATGTTGCGGCAACGAATGAGGTTTAAGTGGGATCCGAACCGGCTAACTGACGGCGGCGTTGCATCCACCTATACCATCGTTTAGCGATTTTATTTATACGAAAAGAGGCCATGGTTACTCGGTGATGATCTTCAGTTTTATAAAACTCAAAAAAATCATTTGCCGATGTTATCCATTTCTCAGGATCTTGTCCGGTGAACAAGGGTAATTCTACGACCACGGGTTTGGGAGGAAAAGAAAAATCCTCTTCACCTTTAGGTCGGAGGTGTTCCTTACCTGGCGAAGGTTTCGTTCCACTGGCACCATCGAGAGCCACCGTAGGTTGTGAAGATTGACCCAATTGCTCAGAGATACTTGTGAGCTGGCGAAGCACATCTTGTAGAGTTTGAGCGTTGCTAGCCGTTGTCGTTTGGAGTGTGGCCAGAGTTTGCTCGTGGCGCAACGAGGTTTCCAGGAGGAGCTTGAGTGTTTCGGTATCGTTAACCATTGTATAACTCTCAATGAAAGCATCAAATGTTAGCGTAAGCTAACAGTGAGCTTGCAAACGTTCTTAGACAGAAAAGGGAAGGAGAAAATTTAGATTAAGAGAGGAAAAAATCTCAAGTTTGGTTCATATATCCCTCTGTTACATCATTCTCTACTATATGTATTCGCCTAGGGAGCTAATGCAAAACAAAGTCTGTTAGGGTGGTTGGGGTGCGCATTTCTCTCATGCTTCTGCGTAGTGCTACTGGCTCCCCTGCTGACTCAGCCGGTTCGGGTCCCACTTCAATCTCATTCGTTGCCGCAACATTTTCTGCAGGTCTTCCCTCCTCAATCATTTGAGGCTCATGCATAACGATTGTGATTTGTTTTGCATTTATTTAAATTTAAAAGTGTTTGAGGGACAGAATTCTACTGGTGTTAGCGTTGATTTGGATAAATTTATCCACACAATTTTATTACACAGACGATAAAATATATCTAAATTATTTATAAATTTAAAAATTATTTTATTGACACTTTTTTTTTTGTTAAATTTACTATGTAATTTCTTTTGAGAATTTCATCATAATGGGATTTTTGAAAATATACATATGCCCGACTGGTAGACAATTTTTTAAATTAAAATTAAAGGTATAATTTTTTTTAAAGATTGACCAGTTAAATACGCTAATTTAGATATTTGGTAAATAGAGAATTGTAATAATGGATTTGAGTTAGACCTCCCAATTGAAAAAATCTCCTAAAAATAGTTTTTTGAGTGTTAATTATAAAAGCTTTGTTTTTTTAAAGTAATTATTTATAACGTGCCACTAACAAGTGATTCAACGATGAAATTGTAAATTTACTCTTTTAATCTCTATAGACTATACTATATTCGAATTTAAAATTATTATTGTTGAGAGAAATTTATATACATATAATTACAGTTTAAGTAAAATTACTATCAACTCATAAAATAGATGAAAATCTATATAATTATAACAAAATGGAGCTGGCAAATATATCGTTCAAAGAAAGATATTTATCATGTTTATAGTATTTAAATTTGGATTCATATAGTAATTGTTTTGGAATTTAAATTTAATATGAATAAAATTATGGGTAAATTACGTAAATCATCATTGAATTTTACTCTTAAGCCTATTTTGATCATAAAAGTTTCAAAACATTCAATTTATTCATTGAAGTTTTAAAACATTCAAATTATTCACTAAAATTTTGACATACTAAGAAACGAGCTCCAAACGATCAATTTATTCATTGAGCTTTACCCTAAAGCCTATTTTGATCACTAGAAGTTTTAAAAACATTCAATTTATTCATTGAAAATTCAAAACGGTAAATTTACTCACTAAAGTTTAGAAATTGAACATTTTTTGTCACTCTTAAACTCTAAACGATCATAGATGGTAGTCGTACGGTCCCAAATTTCACCAGTCACTTCGTCTCAGTCCCCTAAGTCTAAATTCGACCTTCATTTTACCGAAAAGTGTTTAGATGTTCACGGATCGGCCAAAAACCTTTTGATTTTTCTCTTGTCAATCTTCCTTCTCCACCGTAAAATGGAGCTCGTTTCTTAGTATGTTATTTTTTTTTGTACCGGTGAAGTTTTTCACCGTTCTGATCTTGGAGAAGTTCCTTCATTCGTCGGTAAATGGACATCTTTAAAAAGTTAAGTGAGGAGTACCAAAACGTTCAATGTCTACAATTTTGTGAGTAAAATGAACGTTTTGAAACTTTAGTGATCAAATTAAGTTTGTGAATAAAGTTTAGTCATGATTTAAGAAATTTACCTTAAAATTATTTGTTACATATATAAATTTGTTTAATTTATTAAATACTATTTTAGAGCCTATTATTTAAAAATATTAATGATCAAAATTCAAAAGCTTTAAAACGCACCGTCTTGAGCCCTTTATCTCTTCTGATATTTTTCCCTCCCAATCACAACCCTACCCGGATTTCCACTTTCTACAGCCGACAATTGATGTAGCTAGCAGCTGCTCAGCCCGGTTCATATCAAAATCGTCAACCCGGTCGATTCAAGAGATTTTCCAGGTATTTATCATCTTCTTGTTTTTGATTAGGGTTTCCTTGTTTTTCGTTCCAATTTTGTTGTTATTCGCTTTGTAAATCGTTTATTTAAGTAAGATTAGGGTTTTCGTTTCGCTTAGATTAGGTTTTTTGATAGGCGGAGGTCTTGTAGATTTGGATCCGCCATGGCGGCTTTGAAGGAGCTTTTACCTGAAGCGAAAAACGCTACGTCGACGTATTATGACCACGCGAACGATCCGTGGTTTAAACAACGGTTTAGTAATACGTCGGAGGAAGAGAAATCCATGGCTATAAAGGCGAAGCCGGTACCGCCTTACTTGAAGCGAGCCGGATTTATTCCTAGAAAAGTTGAGGATTTTGGAGATGGAGGTGCTTTCCCTGAGATTCATATTGCTCAATATCCTCTTGATATGGGAAGGGCGAAAGGGGCAAAACCTGGATCGAAGATTCTTCCGGTGACTGTTGATGCTCATGGGAACTTGGCTTATGATGCGATTGTGAAGCAGAACGAGAATGCGAAGAAGATTGTTTATTCGCAGCATAAGGATTTGATTCCGAAGATTCTGAGGAATGAGGAAGAGGGTGGTGAAGAGGGAGAGGAAGAGGAGGAGATGCAAAAAGAGATTGATGAAACGATGCAAGAAACTAAGGCGGCTTTAGAGAAGATTGTAAATGTGAGATTGAGTGCTGCACAGCCAAAGAATGTTCCGAAACAATCTTCGGATTCGAAGTATATTAAGTATAAGCCTTCGCAGCAATCGGCTGCGTTTAATTCCGGTGCTAAGGAGAGGATAATTAGAATGGTTGAGATGCCTGTTGATCCTCTTGAGCCTCCCAAGTTTAAGCATAAGAGGGTTCCTAAGGCTTCGGGGTCTCCACCGGTGCCGGTGATGCATTCCCCTCCACGGCCCGTGACTGTAAAGGATCAGCAGGATTGGAAAATTCCACCTTGTATTTCGAACTGGAAGAATCCGAAAGGGTATACAATTCCACTGGATAAGCGTCTTGCTGCTGACGGAAGAGGTTTACAGGAGGTTCAGATTAATGATAACTTTGCGAAGTTGTCCGAGGCTTTGTATGTTGCAGAGCAGAAGGCTAGAGAAGCCGTGGCAATGAGATCAAAGGTGCAGAAAGAGATGATGATGAAGGAGAAGGAAAGGAAGGAGCAGGAGTTGCGAGCTTTAGCTGCTAAAGCTCGTTCCGAGAGAACCGGGACAGTGGCACCATCAGCTGCTGTTCCAATGTCATCCGACAGAAGTGCCATGGACACTGATTCAAGAATGGATTATGAGCCAGTGAGGGAAAGAGAAAGAGAAAGAGAAAGGGATATGCCAAAGGAGTCGAAGGAAGAAAGAGAGGAGCGGTTGCAGAGGGAGAAAATTCGTGAAGAGCGTCGTAGAGAAAGGGAGAGAGAGAGAAGGTTGGAGGCCAAAGATGCTGCCGTGGGTAAAAAGAGTAAGATCACGAGAGATCGGGACAGAGATATTAGTGAAAAAGTTGCTCTCGGTATGGCATCTACCGGTGCCGGAAGAGGTGAAGTAATGTATGATCAAAGGTTATTCAACCAGGAGAAAGGAATGGATTCTGGATTTGCAACGGATGATCAATACAACATCTACGACAAAGGTCTATTCACAGCGCAACCTACTCTGTCGACACTCTACAAGCCAAAGAAAGACGTGGATTCGGAAATGTATGGTGGTGCAGATGAGCAGTTGGAGAAGTTGATGAAAACCGAGAGGTTTAAAGCCAGCAAGGGATTTACCGGCACTTCCGAGAAGAGTGGTCCAAGAGACAAGCCGCTCGAGTTCGAGAAGGAAGTTGAAGAAGCCGATCCATTCGGTCTTGATCAGTTCTTGACAGAGGTCAAGAAGGGCAAGAAAGCAATGGACAAAGTGGGTTCCGGAGGGACAATGAAAGCAAGCGCAGGCTCTTCCATGCGAGACGGCCATGAAGGAGGAGGCTCTAGCAGATCTCGCATCGGTTTCGAAAGAGGACATTGATACAACATGGCTCTGTATCTCGTTAATTTGAACATCTTTCTTGCTGCCTGAAATCTTAATCCTTGACTATCTGGGGTGAGATATTATCTTTTTTTCCCTTCAGTTTGTGGAATGTTGTTTTATTGTACCTTGTGTTGACTCTAAATAATCATATTTATCTTATGCAATGCTAGAAATTAAAGATCTTATCAATCCCATCCAGTCATGGAACTTGCATTTTCATGTCCTTTATTGTCAAAAGGTAGCCGTTCTAACACATGCAAATATTCGACCGAGTGTAAAAAATTTCGAGTCAGTCGAGTTGATGAGTCTTATATTATAACTCAATTTTTTTTGAAAAGTTTTCAAGTCGAGACAAATTTTTGAAATTTGAATTAGTCGAGTTGTTCAAGTCATTTATAATGTTTCAATTTAAATCACTTTTTGTAACATATGTGGTACATTACTAAAAGTTTCAAGTTATTCATAGTTTCATTTTATAACTTAAATTTTATTTGAAATTTTTGGAGTCAAGCCGTCAATTTGAGTTGAGTTAAAAATTTTAATTTTTTCGAATCGAGTTTTGCTTGCCCTTAAACCTAAGAATATTCGATTATTGGAACTATAACAAGTAACTTTAGGGATGGCAACGGGGCGGGGTAGGTTTTTGGCCGGCTCGAACCCGCCCCAATCTATAAAGTATTAAACTCGATCCTGCCTCACCCCGAATTAAAATATTAATTTACTCTCCCGCCCTGCTCGATACAATAACCCTTAAACTCGACCCCTCCCCAAAAAATTTAAATTTTTTTAATCTTCATCAACAATAAATGTTAGATTCGACCAATCTTCCACCACAATCACAAATTATAATTTCAAGGGACTTCAAACTTATATAAAAAATAAAATAAAATCAATTTTAAATTATCCATATGTTAAATTACATATTTAAAAGAATAAACTTGAATCATTAACCATTAGATCAAATATATTAAAACTTGAACAATATCAAATAAAATTTTACGATAAACATGAACCAAAACAAAAACAAAAAATAGCTTAAAACTCATAAAAAATGTTTATATATATTGATATTTTTTATAAATACAATAAAAATATATATAAAAATATAAAAAAGTACCGGGGCAGGGCCCGATCCCCAAAATTTTAGCAAAAAGACCCCGTCAGGCCGGGTATTTTTGCCATCCCTAACTTTAGTTCGATGTTCCCAAGTGTTAACTATCTTTAACTAGTGAAGATGTTTGATCATGCATCGTATGTGAATTTCCAGGACTATACATTCCTGTATGCAAGATAAAGAGCTTGAAATATATTAATTAAAATGAAGGTTGAAAGGAGGTTACAGTTGAAGAATTTAGAATGTTCAAAGCAAGGATTAAGCAAGCCTGACCCTCATCCCCTTTAAAGAATTAGGGATCTCTTTCAGAAGCCTGTTTTCATACACAAACCCGACAACTCCGACCGACAGGATTGCGAATTTATAACTAAAACAGTCCAGAACCTCCAAAACTTCTAAGCAAATACTTCAGAATCAATTTGCTCAATATTGGGGAAAATTTGTTTCAAGGTAGCATTGTAGTTGGGAGACTTTGCCTGCAGTAAAAAAAGGTAAGGTTGATCACATATGAGAAGATTAGGATAGAAGAATGAATACTCAGCCAGTCGAGGAGATTACGAAAAGTCAGACAAAACCGATCACCAAGTGTGCACATAAAAGATATTAAAATCGAAACTCTATAGCTAAATTGAACTCAATAAGCCAAGGTATGGATGATGGTATATTCACCGAACTCGGCTAAGGGTGGTAGACAACAACTTTAGACGGATGCGATAAAACAGTACGCACCAAAGGCATTCCGTGTCAGTAATCAGGAAAACACGACAAGAAAACAAAGCTCCATAGCATTCGGATTGAGAATGGATCATGTTCAAACGACGACTTTGAACCAGATAGAGAACCAGACATATCAAGACACTCAACCAATTTGCCACAAGAAAACATTTGAATCATTAGGGATTTAGGGTGCTGCAATCATTTAAAAACAACAAAAGCTAGTCTATAAAGTCTGCAAGTTGTGAATCATACACATGGATTGTTTTCAAGGTAGATAGTGGTGAGCTTTTCTCTCGAACCGGAAACAGCCTCAGCTAAGCCATCGAGTGATTCTATTTTGTTGTCATTGAGCCATAAATCTTCCAACCTGCAGAAAAAATTATTCAACAACTATGATGGGATAAGATCCCTAGACACAGAGAGAAGGGGAAAAATACTTTGTTAAGTTCCGAATGTCATCAATTGATGTTAGCTTATTTGTTGAAACATCTAATACTCGGAGGTTGACCAGTTTCGATAGGCCTTCCATTTTTCCAATACCGTTGTGGCTCAGGTATATTTCTTCTAGGGCAATGCATTCCTTGAAAACAAAGAAAAACCTCAACCGAATGTTATGAAATACAAACGTCTTTTACGAGAACCAACATTTTTAAATTGCTATACCTCCAACCCTCTCATAGAAGTTAACCGGTTACTTTGCAAGCTAATCTTCTTGATGCAACTAAGCCCGCAAAGGTTTATCACTTTGATTCGATTCCTTCCTAGCCAAAGTTCTTGTAACTTTGTGAAGTTTTGCAAATGTTCCATTACCTAAGATATCACGATCCAAGAAAGCAATTCACAAATTCAACCATGCTCGAAAAATTATTCATAAGATAACTAACCAATCTTATCCTTTACTCCAACACCGGAACAAAAACCGACAAAGATTATGCCATGAAACAAAATATTTCAATCTACTCAAGCGAATTTAAAAACTAACCTGTAGCCTGTTCGAACCAAGTTCAAGAATGTGCAACTCACAAATTAGACCATGCTCGAAAAATTATTAATAAGATAACTAACCAATCTTATCCTTTACTCCAACAACGGAACAAAAACCGACAAAGATTATGCCATGAAACAAAATATTTCAATCTACTCAAGCGAATTTAAAAACTAACCCGTAGCCTGTTCGAACCAAGTTCAAGAATGTGCAACTCACAAATTAGACCATGCTCAAAAAATTATTAATAAGATAACTAACCAATCTTATCCTTTACTCCAACAACGGAACAAAAACCGACAAAGATTATGCCATGAAACAAGATATTTCAATCTACTCAAGCAAATTTAAAAACTAACCCGTAGCCTGTTCGAACCAAGTTCAAGAATGTGCAACTCATGCAAGTGGTCAATCTCCTCTATCTTAGTAACTTCATTTTTCGAGACATAGAGTTCCTTGATCGTGCCGGAAGCTTTCGACAGTCCTTGCATCGAAGTGATTTCATTGAAGGAAACATCAAACACCAAGAGCTTCTTGAACAAAGCAACATCTGGTATTTTCGTCAGTTTATTATCCCTAAATATTAACTCCTGCACAAAAAAGGAAATAAACCAAATCTATTTCACTAGGCTCTAATTCTTTCATTTTCATTTAGCTTTTATTTTTCGAAAACTGCTAAAAACACTAAAGCAAATTGTAAAACAATAATTACAAACATTTTATTAAAAACAAGTAAATAATTAAAATAAAACAGACATTCAAGCGTATTAGTTCATACAAACGTAAAGTTGTGCATTAAAAAAGAATCTAAATTCATCAGAGGCTTATAAATTACTATATTTCTAACGGAGTTCAAATAAATTGAAGAAAATGAATGAGATAACCTCAAGGCCGGATAACGAGTCCCAGTGGGAGATCGGCTCGACGGCGGCGTCGTTTAAGAGATTCTGTCGAAACGAGAGCGTTTTGAGATTAACGAGATTCGCAATCCGAGGGTCCAGACTCGATAAGCGGTTCGTTGTCAGGTCCAACTCGGTGAGATTTGGCGGCAATTCCACCGAGTCGAGATCGCGGAGCTGGTAGCAGGTGAAATCGAGGGAGGTGATGGAGGATAAATCCATCTCCACCGTTTGATCATCTCGGCCCGCTTCTGGCGGTGGTTCGATTTGGTTCTGCATTTTTTTCCGGGAGGCGGAGACGCGAGCAGCTTCCGTCGACCGCTCGTGCTGCGGAAAATAGTTTTGGTTTTCTGGTGCTTGTGTTCTCCACCCGGTGGAATCGATAGAATTTTTAATATGCAAGAGAAAAACACGACGTCGTTTGGTTCCCCACTTGGAACGGTGTCGTTCGAGTGAAACAAGTAAATGACTAGGCCTAGCTAGTAGCTACCCCACGATCTTATTCTTAATTGGATGTTCTCTTTTCTAAATTAGTTCATAATTTTTTTTGAAATTGAATCCACTAATTATATTAAATGAGGGAATATTCGAAATTACAATGGAAGTTTACTATTAAGTAAGCGAATATCTAAATCCAGATGCAAACTCAAAAATTAAATTAGCGGCTCTAGATCATAATAGGACCATACAAGAACATTAAGAACCTAATCTAAAGACTCGAAACAAAAGACGGATACAAACATCCCCAAATCGACGATAATGGGTAAAACTATCAACAAACAACATTGACAAATGCATATTACAGTGAACGTACGTTGACAAAAAGGTCATTACCACAACTCAATCGCGAATAAACGGTAGATGTAATCGCGTATCCGAATCCGATTCAAAGACCCGAGACAGGGAGATCAACAACATAATAAAAGGAGCGCCATCTTAATCAGTCGTTGCGACGTCAGATTCAACCCTAATAGAAAGCAAATAACAAAAAAGCGTACCAAAAAGCAGAAAAACGTACCACACAGTAGAGGAAAACGTGTCATGAAAACAGATTTATTAAATTAAAAGACTGAGAAATTAATAATTTTATTAAACTTTAATATAATTAACATATGCTAATAATTTGAGAGTAAAAATAGAGTGTTCAAAAGTTTGAGGTCAATTTAGAATAGAATTACAGTTTAAAAACGAAATTATAATATTCAAATAATTTAAAACCAACCTAGAACGAAAGTGAAGGATAAAATTGGAATGTTAAAATTTTAAAATCAATTTAAAAGGAGTTATAGTTTGGGAGTAATTAAATTTTCTATCAACTTATTCAACGAGGTATAAACAAGATTGAGATAATAAAAAATAATTTTCAGTTAATAGCATTTTTTCAATTAAAATGTTTAAAAAACATGTTTTTTTAATCAAACACCAAATTTTAGTAAAATAATAAGAATAAATACACAAATAAGCATACTTTCAAATACAAAAATAAACGTAAAAAATAAAGAGTATGCAAACGTGAATAGCAAATTCAAATCTTCTCATAAAATCTTCATCAATGTTCTCCAAATCTAACACCATAGCCAAATTTTAGAGTGCTTACCGGAAGAGCTATATTATTGAATTATTCCAACCAACAAAAAGAGAGAAAACATATTGGTTAACTCCACAACAACCAGCCCACGCAATGTTGTGCGGCAAAATTCAATTGTAACACGCACTAGGTTGTAAACGTCTTCAATATCAGCGTGCCATAAAGGCAGACAAAAAACGTGTCATAACAGCAGATGAAGAACAAGTCAAAACAGCCGACGAAAAACAAAAAAAAATTAAAACAAAGAAAGGAACAAAAGTAAAAAACAAATAAAAAAATCCTGTCAATAGACAACCAAAACCGCCACCAATGGCTTGAAAACACTAAAATATTACTTAAAAACTCCCAACCAAAATAATAACCGCTTTCAAAAAAAAATTAAATGACTGAAATTTATGTTTATTTTTTATAATCTACTAATCTAGTAGTATTTATTGGCAAATTTTATATAAGGATTTTATTTTTCATCTAATAAACCTGAAACACAATCCACAAATTCGAATAATATTTTGAATAAAGTACATAAATAGCTACTAAATTATCTCAAAAAAATAAAATAAACACCGAACTATAAAAAATTATATAATGATCATTAAACTTTAATATTTGTTACAAAATGATCACCGAACCGTTATTATTAAGTGGGGTGACGTGGTAGTTACTAAAATTTGTAAAACCCTTCACATTTACACATTTAATTAACTTAGTCTTAATTAAAATATTAAAAAATCTAACCCTCATTATTTAGAATAATATTAATTTGATCTTATTTCAATTATAATTAATTTAATATTTTTCCTCTAATTAAATGGTGACACATATCACCAGCTCATTAAAAGAAATAAATTGAAGATATTAAAGGGAGAGGAGAATCAGATGTGTGAAGTTTGGACTCTTCTATGATTCAAGTGTAATAATGGACTTAATATTAGTAAATTAATAGGTGATATTCAGTGGCGGATGTAAATGCAACTTAGGGTGAGCGCTGAATTTTCTAAATTTCACATGTTTTATTTTAAATTTTTAATATTATAAGTTAGTCCTTAGATTTATTTAGTTTATATAAGTTGTGTTCACTTTGAAATTTTAAGATTCATATGTGTTCAGCCTAAAAAATATTTCTAAATTCGCAATCGGTACGTGTGTATAGTTTTAATAGTAAATCAAAACTTCAAACATTTTATTTTGTATTGATAAAATTTTCAGTTTATATAAATCTTAATGACTCATTTACAGCCCTGATCGTACCAGCCAAAACAATATGCGACCGATTGATGCATAAAAATTGGAGAAAAAGTTAAATGACTATATATATATATATATATATATATATATATATATTAACTTTTAAAATTTGAACTTAATTTTCTTTGGTTATTTTGGATTTTTCGAATGATGATTGCATTTGTGAAGCTTATTGACAAGTATGTTGAATAAATTATATGTATTTTTATATTTTTTTTTGACAAAGAAGCCGGCTGATCTTTATTAATTAAAAGGAAACGGGTTACAAAGCCCAAAAACTGGGCCCAGAAAATGAAACGTCACAGAAACAAAAGAAACATCTAGACTAAAGAAAGCACAGTCCGGCAAAATCCCTCCGGTCTAAACTCTTCGAGAGAAATACGAAACGATGAAGCTGGAGCGTATTTAGGAAAACGGGGGGAAAAATCAAGCTGAAACCCCTTTCTGGAAAAATCTACGGCGGTCCTCACGGCGAAAAAAGCCCGCGCGAATCTTCGTCGACGACGGCCTGAACCGATTCCGGTGCATCCTCCACCCAGAACCGGTCCTCCGACGACGGTAAGCCTTCCTTTGCCATATTGTGGGCGGCTTTGTTTGCTGAACGGTGTGAAAATTGGAACATGCAGTGTTCAAAGCTTGCCGCTAACATCTTTCCATCTTGAATATAGGAGGTAATCTCCGATCTGTCCCGTCCCGGTGATTGGAGCTTGTTAATGACAGATTTTGCGTCCCCTTCTAGTATCACCCTGGAGAGCCCCAAATCCAAAGCAAAACGGAGTCCCACCGTTGCTGCTAGTGCCTCCGCCGCGAAGGGAGAGGCCACATGAGAATGGACACGGTAACACGCTCCCAATAACTGTCCATTTTCATTTCTAATTACCACCCCCGAGCATGATTTGTGTTCATTTGCCTTGAAGCTTGCATCAAAATTTATTTTGGCAAAAGGGGCTTTCGGTGGAGACCACAGGCATGGAACGGAGATGACCGAGTTCGAGCCAACAGAAGTCAGAGAATCCAGCTCCTGGCAATAGCTCTGGATAAAGGTAAAAACATCCTTTTCAGATTGTACTTTGCCCTCATGCACAAGTTTATTTCTGTTTGTCCATAAAGCCCATATCGTTATGACTATAGTCCTCCATTTTAACTGATGGTAATGATCAAACATCCATGCAAGTCATTCTTTGAAAGTTAGATTGTGGATCGTGCTAGGCCATTCAAAATGTAACAGACGCCATAGGTTAGCTGCGAAAAAACAATCTCTGGTAATATGTAACACTGACTCCACACCACCATTACACCTAAAGCACCGGGGATCCTGGGCAATACGTCTATAGCAGAGGTTTTGCTTTGTAGGCACAAAATCGTGTATAAATTTCCACGCATTAATCTTGATTTTTGATGGGCACTGAATTCTCCATAATTGGTGAAACACCTTATTATTCACACTGTCACCAGAAATATTAGAGTTTAAAATCTTGTAGCCACTACGAACGGAGTAAGTACCTGATTTCTCACCGGCCCAAACCTGTACGTCCGGACAAGGTGACGCCGGCAACGGGATACGTAGAATTGCTTCCGCCTCACTAGCATTAAAACATTCCATAATAAGGCCCGCATCCCATTGATTAGAGTCTCCTTCAATCAGATCAGAAACCTAGTGAATGTTCGGCACCTGAGGAGAAGAGATAGTCTTCCGCGGTAGACCGGGTAACCAAAAATCACCCCATACTGAGATACTGGACCCTGAGCCCACTCTCCAAAGAAGCCCAGATAAAAGTAACCCCTTAGAGCTCCAGACACTCCTCCAAATTAGAGACGGGTTAGAGCCCAAATTAGATTCCAAAAAATTAGTGGATCGGTAGTATTTTGCTTTCAGAATACGGGCCACCAAGGATGCCGGGTTAATAAATAGTCCCCAGGCCTGCTTCGCCAATAGGGCAATATTAAACTTCGAGAAATCACGGAAGCCCAATCCCCCACATTCTTTCAGATGACACATAAACGCCCACTCACACCAATGAATCCCCTTTCGCCCTTGACTCTTCCTCCACCAGAAGCGAGCCTGACAGGATTCTAACTCTTTACAGAATGTTTTAGGGAGTAAGAAGCACGACATAGCATACATAGGGAGGGCCTGTAAAATGGATTTAATGAAGACCTCCTTTCCTCCAGCCGAGAGGATCCTGTTACCCCAATGTTCCGTACAGCAATTGAAACGATCCCTTAGCCCAGAAAAAGCCTCTTTCTTGTTCCGGCCCACAATAGCGGGTAGGCCCAAGTATTTCTCAGGGCTATCCGTACTCGAGACCCCCAGAATTCTTTGGACATCCTCTCTATTGTAACTCAACACATTTGAAGAGAAAAAAACTCCCGATTTCTCATAGTTTACCTTTTGACCCGAGGCGTCCGAGAACTCATTTAGAATCTGTTTTATCTTTGACGCACCTTCCGCCGTTGCCTCACCGAAAATGAGACAATCATCTGCAAAAAGCAGATGAGTGACGCACGGGGCACTCCTAGCAACTCGAACCCCTGTTAGGCTACCCTCTGCGGTTGCTAAACGAAGCAAAGAAGACAACCCTTCCCCACACATTAGGAACAAATAAGGGCTGAGGGGGTCACCTTGACGAAGGCCACGAGAAGGGATGAAGCTATCACCACACTGTTGATTAAGCATGACCGAATACGACACAGAAGAAATGCAATGCATAATCTTACCAATCCAGCCACTGGAGAAACCCATTCGAGACATCATAGCAGACAAAAAACTCCATTCGACACGGTCATAGGCCTTACTCATGTCTATTTTCAAAGCACAATAGCCCTTTTTCCCAGTTCGTCTCATCTTTAGCGAGTGAAGAATTTCATAGGCCCCTATTATATTGTCCGTTATCAACCTACCCTGAATGAAGGCACTTTGGGCTTCATCTATGCAAACATCCAACACTCCCTGCAGCCTATTAGCCAAGACCTTCGCAATGATTTTATATAACACATTACAAAGGCTAATTGGCCTAAATTGGGACATAGAAGTAGGCTGTTTGATCTTAGGGATGAGAACAATAAGAGTATGATTTATGGAGGATAGACTTTCCTCACCTTTTAGCACTGCGATGCAGAAACGAGAGACCTCAGCCCCAATTATGTGCCAAAACTTCTGGTAGAAAACTGCACCTAGACCGTCTTCACCTGCTGCCTTTAAAGGGCTCATTGACTTCAACGCCCGCAGCACCTCTTCCTCTTCAAACTCCCGATCCAACTCAGCATTCATATCAGAACTTATACTAGGTGATATGCCACTAAGTACACGCTCAACATTGGTGGAACCTGCTGTTGAAAAGAGCTGAACAAAATAATTTGTTGCTAACGAGGACATGGCCTCACTCTCCTCCACATCCTGGCCAGTGTCATCAACCAATTTCGAAATCCGTTGCTGACGTCTGCGCTCCGACGCGTGTTTATGGAAAAACGCCGTGTTCCGGTCCCCGTTTTGCAACCAATTAACCCGGGCCCGCTGTTCCCAATACAGCTCCTCCTTATCCATCTCGAAATTCAACTCCAATTGGGTATCAACCATTTCATGTAGAATATCATCACTAGGAAACTCTTGAGACAAATCATGCATCCTCTTTCGCAAATTATTTTCCTTAGATCTTCGACCCGTCCTTAATTCCGCGGCCCACTTCCACAAGCATGCTTTCAGAAAATCCAGTCTTTGGAGCAAATGTCCATTGGACTCATCCCACAGCTTTTTAACCTCTGCTTCACACGAGCTCTCCAAAAGCCAACTAGCCTCAAATCTGAAGACCCACTGACCTGATCTGTTCATGGCACTCCTGTCTGTATCCAAAAGTAGAGGACAATGGTCCGAGAAAGTGTGAGTAAGATGTTGCATTCTATATTCAGGAAACATCTCTCGCCACAGGCAATTGGCAACCCCTCTGTCCAACCTTTCCCTGATATTGTTGGTCGACATCCTTCCTTTTTGCCAAGTAAACCACACCCCCGAATATCCCAAATCATCTAGGTAGCAATCCTCTAGCATAGATCGAAAACGACTCATTTGTCTTTCACTACGGAGACGACCACCCTGTTTCTCAAAAGAATACATGATTTCATTGAAATCCCCAATCACCATCCAAGGGATATTAGGACAGTCATTTAGACTACGCAAAAGATCCCAAGATTCCGTCCGGTTTGCCTCCTCAGGAGCACCGTAAAACCCAGTGCAGTGCCATTGACAATCATTCGAATCTCCACTAATTAAGAAATCAATATGACGAGCAGAAAAGGACCGTAAATTAACATTACAAGTTGCCTTCCAACCAAGTGATAAACCCCCACTTCTACCAACTGAACTCACATCTATACCATTTGTGTATCCCAAACTCCGGCGTATATTCGCCATTTTATTATCATTAACTTTTGTTTCGATTAAAAAGATTACATCAGGTTTCAAGTCTCGCAACATATGTCGGAGACGACGAACCGTCCGTGGCTTCCCTAAGCCACGGACATTCCAGCTAAGGAGCTTCATTGGGCCCGACGGACCTGATCCTTCAGATCAGCCGATGTAGTGTTCACGGGCCCAGAGGAGCAGCCCACCCCATTCCCAGTAGCATTTGACAACCTAATCTCACCAGCAAGTCCATCCGCTTTCCTTGGCCGTTTGTTCCCGTCCAGCTGCTCAATTGGGCTCTCTTCAGTTTCAAAGCCCATCTGGATGTCCATTAAAGGTAAGGAGACATGATACAAATGATCAGCATTGCCACCCATAGGCTTATCCAACGCAGATTCCCTTCCTTCTATACTATTCACAGTCAACCCCGCATTAGAGGCATTAACCCCCTTAAAACCCGTTTGACTGGGATTGTGGGAATTAACAGCATTTGCTGCCATAGATACTTCACTAATTGCGCCCTGAATCTGGCTAGCCGAATCAGAATCATCTCGCAACCAGATGCTGCTTGGTGTCGACCGCCGTGGTGGTGCCCGGAGGGTGATATCCCAACTGAAAACAACTTCCGATTGATCCAGGCTCAGACGCACCGGACAAAAACTTTCGCTGTGACCCAGCCGTCCACACAAGAAGCAGAAAGTACGAATCCGTTCATACTGAAAGCGAACATACACATGGCTACCATTACGCAGCGCCACCTTCTTCCGCCGTTTAAGAGGAAGACGAGTATCAAATCAGAGCCGGATGCGCATAAGACGAGACTGGAAGGCCTGAGACAGATTTGTATCATACTCCACAAACCGCCCCACAAAATTGCCCAACGACTTGGCTACCCCTTCCGACATGAATCCGAACGGAAGATCAAGAACATGAACCCAAAGCTTCGTAAAATGCAGGGGGACTAACATTGGATCGTCACCTTCCGTAAGCCGATGGAGAATCAACATATGATTATTAAAAAACCAAGGGCTTCCATTGTCAATTCTATCAACATCCACCACATGATACAGTCGAAATAAAAAACGATTTTCCCCAAGGTCAGAGATCGATATACCCCCTAGGGGTTTCCATACATTTGCAAGAGTGTTCCTCATCGAATCAAAGTGAATAATACTCGTCGTCAGGAACATACCAACAAAACAGTGAAGAAAGGACACAACAGCAACCGTATTCTCAGCATCCACCTGCAAAACATCGTCCTCCTTATCGTCAATCGCCAGGTTTGCCAGATGAGCCTCGACCGCCGCCATAGCAACACAAGTAGAAAACGTGTCAAAAGACAGACAGAGAAAACGTGTCAAAAGACAGACAATTGTATAGGTATAATCTTGTATATGTATTTTTATATTTAATCTCCTTTTTATAATTGTAAATAATTTCATATGCATATATTAAATATTTGTTTAAAAAAATATTAATTAATCTCATACGATATACTAAAAGATATTGATACCAATATACACTAAGTAGTCGAGTGATTAGAGATATTTATGTTGTCCCAAGTCATAACTAACGAAATGTATTACTTCTATAAAATGAGAAAAAATCCTCTGCCCCTTAATCATGTCTCTATTTATGCCTCATGTTAAAAGAACACTAAAAAATTAAATTAGGAACTCTAACCCTAAATTTTAAATCCTAAACCCTACACCCTACACCCTAAAAGTATATCCTACCCTAAATTCCCTATACCTTAACCTTAAACCTTAAACCTTAACCTTAAACTCTAAACCCTAAAAATACATCCTACCCTAAATTCACTATACCTTAACCTTAAACCTTAACCCTAAACTCTAAACCCTAAACACCTAATTTTATTGTGGAGACATAAATGGAGGCATAGTTAGGAGGTAGACGATTTCCACCCCTATAAAAGGGATAAAAATCTTCTTTCGGTGCCCCTTTCTATGCCCCAATACTAAAAAATTAAATTCCAAACCCTAACCCTAAATTCTGAATCCTAAACCCTACACTATATACCCTAAAAATACAACATACCCCAAATTCTCTAAACCCTAACCACAAAACCTAACCTTAAACCTTAAACTTAATTTTTAGTGTGGGGCATAAAAAGGTGCAGAGAATTTAAAATTATTTGTTTAAAAGCTTAAAATGTTGTACAATATAAGCATTCGAAACTTGTTAAAAAT
Organism: Hibiscus tridactylites; assembly: GCA_958450335.1. NCBI lineage: Eukaryota > Viridiplantae > Streptophyta > Magnoliopsida > Malvales > Malvaceae > Hibiscus > Hibiscus tridactylites. Next base: position 50,961,245 of record OY288292.1, on the reverse strand, counting down.
CACAAAAAAACAACTTAAAATATTATAAAAAAATTAAATATTTTAAATTTTAAAAATTAAATATCTTTTAACCGCACCTTAAACCTGCTATACACCTCTCTATTTAATAAAAATCAGTATTCTATATTTCTCGAACACACTTTCTTAATGCTTACTACTTGTTTTCTACCGGTCGGCAACTACCAATGACTTTTACAAATCTTAAACTCATCAAATAAGTCGATGAAATAAACGAAGCAAATAAACATCGAAATACATATATTTATAGTAATTCCGTCACCGGAGAAAGAAAGAAAAAACTAGGACGGAAGAAGCTACGGCGGGGAAATTTGATGGCGGCAAAGAGGGCAAGAGTAGCTGTTGGCATTCAAGAGCCAATCGGTAATACAATCATGGTGATAAACATGGCCGCACGAGACTTGCCTCGAAGCACTTGACCCCTCGGACGGCCAGAATTTCTCCATGCAAATCGAGCAATTCCCGGCTGCGTAATCGACCGTCGGCATGTCGGAAACCAAACGTGTGACCGTGTGAGACGTGGCTTCGAGATTCTGCGGCATCATCATGGCATCGTCGAGGTCGAAATTATATCGTTGATCGACGGGAGCCGAAACGGTGTTATCACCGGAGACGACAACGTGGTTTTTGGGTGAGCCGGCGGCCATTGGAAGAATAGGAGACGGAGGTTTTCGTTTTATTGTTGTTTTTGTAGAGGTTTTGAAGATAAGTTTAAAGAGCATTTCGTGCTGCTCTATTTATAAAGGTGTGGGGATGGCAAATTTGACTATCCAAAAGGTGGGAAATTACATATTAGATCATTAAGTTTTATTTTAATTTGATTTAAATCACATACTTTTAATTTAATTAAATTATATCATTCATAAAAAAAATAATATATACTAACATCGTTAAATAATTCTAACTAAGAAACTGAATTTAATATTTTTATTTAATATATTTTCACATATCATCACCAGATAAATATTTACTTGAGAACTTAAATATATTTTATTAGAACTTATAGGAAGTTTTGTTGTTTTTCCTTTAATTTAACCCGAGTGTTTTTTTTTGTCATTTTAGTGTGATTATATAATAGATACATATTTTATACACAGGCGGTAGAAACTGAAAATTTCTACATTTGCCTTAGTTTTAGGGTATATGGAGTTAGTTTAGGGTATAGGGTTTATGAGGTTAGGTGTGGTATAGGGTTTAGGGGGTTAGGTGTAGGGGGTTAGAATTTAGGGATAGTAGTTTTAATTTAAGGTTTAGGGTTATAATTTAGGGTTTATAAGTTAAAACTTAAATCCTCATTATATTACCCTAAAAACTAAACCCTAACCTATAAACCCTAAATTATAACCCTAAACCTTAAAGTAAAACAACTATCCCTAAATTCTAAACCTCTACACCTAAACCCATAAACTAACTCTCTATACCCTAAAACTAAGGCGCTTGTGGAAACTTTCAATTTCCACCGCCTGTGTATAAGAGATTAATCCTTATATAATACTATATATTTTTTTTAACATGAATAACATTTATTCTTTACACTTAGCCCTTTAAACATCATATATTGTGCAGATAAATTTTCCAAACCTAGATCTCCTAAGAACAATAATGTTCTTTTTTTCCACTTGAACCCCTAATAGATTCTAATATATATGTTTTTCTTTTTGAATAGTTCTGTTGACTGTTCATATTGTTTCTTAATCTTTTGATAAGGTACACACATCTTGTATACATAGTTACTTGAACTTAAATCTTCTAAAAATAAATATATCTTGTATATATAGTTACTCAAATCTAAATCTTCTAAAATAAGCATCATCTTTTTTTTTTCACCAGAACCGTGAGTTAATTTCTAATTTATATGTTTTTCTAAACTAATTTATTTAACAATGAATTGCGTGCTTTGCAACACTCTGCATGCAGCGGGGTCGGTGAGCATGGAGTCTCAATATCAACCATACATAACGCTATACGGGATTGATCTTTTAATATTTTTTAAAAAATATTTTTATTTATTTTATATTTTTATAATATAATTACTATTTGTTGAGGGTATGAATAGGAGTTCGTCGTGTTCACAACGATTCATCCGCTTAATTTAAACAGCGTATCGTTAAATTAAAAATAGTGTTTACGACGATTCATCCGATTGATTGAAGAGAGGGAAAGAAAGTTGAACGTGGAATAGAAGAGAAGCATGTGGAAGTGGTATTAAGGGTTCGTTCATCAGAGCTTTTTAATCGTTCTTGAGTGAACAATGCTCGTTTTTGGGTAGAAGCTGAAAAATTTAGCGGTGACAAAACGTCTCTTTAAGGGCAAAATTCGGTGGGAGGGGCAGGGCCAATGCCCGTTCACTGCTCTGTTCGGCGCTGCTTTAGCGTTGGCGGCTCCAACGCTCGTTCAATAAGCGTTGGTGAATGGGGCTTAAAAGTCGCGTTGGTGAACGTGGCTTAAAAGTCAAGGGATATGGGTTGGAGGTTAAAAGTTGAAGTCGGTAAATCCTTTTAAGTACGTATGTGTTTTTTTTTGTCGTCCTCTCGTTTTTTAAAGTTTTGTTCTAATAATTCAGATCGACTTGCGTTACGCACTTAATTTTAATAGATAAATTAAATGTGAAATCTAAGAGAAACACGTGGAAGTAGAATTAAAAAGTCAAGGGGGTAGGGGTTGGAGGTTGAAAGTTGACTTTAAATTGAAATAAGTTGAGGTTGGTAAATCCTTTTAAAGTACGTCTGTGTTTGATTGATAAACATATGGATTTGGGTGTATTAATTTGCAGCCATTAAACAATGGTAGATCAGCTGCATTTAAGGCTTTGTCTTTACAATTTTAGGGTCTAGAAATGGGGTTCAACACAATTAGACTTTAAGTTGAGGTCGGTAAATGAACAGAGCGTTTGACGAATTGTTCGTATAACGTTCGTTTATTAAGCTAAATAAATGAGCATGAACAAAAATTTTATGTTCGTTTAATAAATGAATGAACACGAACATATGTGTGTTCGGTTCTTTTATATTCACGAACAAGCTCATTTATAGGCTCGTTTATAGACTCATTTATAATCTCGTTTATACGCTCATTTATAGGCTTTCGCTTATAGGCTCGTTTGTAGGATGAAAAATGCTTGTGAATGCATTTAAATATTACTTTTTGTTGTCGCTAAGGATGTTATATAAATTTATATTGAAATGTAAGTTTTATTTTGTTGCTTTTGTTTTATTTATTTATTTATTTATTGTTAATTTAGTTAACAAAACATGTTCTCGAACGTATAAACGAACACATTCGCGAATACTTAAAACGAACATGTTCGTGAACACTAAACAAGCGAACACGAACACCTTCAAAAATAAATAAACGAACACGGACACAATATTAAAAATTTAAACGAACACAAACTGAACATGAACACCTTTAAAAATAAACAAACGAACACAAACATAGTCTTATTCGTTCAAGCTCGGTTCATTTACACCTCTACATCAAGTTTTTTGGTAGGCAAATTGGAATGGTGGAAAGAGTTCATCTATATTTATGGACACTGTAACCCCCTCGTCCCGGTCTGGCCGGATGACCGGTCCGAGTGGGCCACACGGGGAAAACCGAAGCGAAACCCGTTAAGGTTCCCCCTCGGTTAGCAACCCTATTTTTTCTTTTCTTTTACTTAATCCTTTCTAAAGTTCATTTTAGTCCTATGTGATCAAACAGCGGAATAAAACACATGACACAAACATTCGAACCCAAAACAGTAGTTAAACAGCCCAATTTTAATCTCTTAAACAAGCCGTTTCGAAACGCCCTTGAGGCGTATCGAAACGCCTTGACCAGGTCAACTGTCCTAGAGCCTTTACAAGGGGTCGTATCGAAACGGTGGTCAACCGTTTCGAAACGCCCACGACGGTCAATATCTCGTGGTCAACGAGATTTTGACCGTTTCGAAACCTTTACACCCGTTTCGAAACACCTTCATCTCGTGAATTTTTCAGAATTCCAGTAGCCAAAACGTTCCGATACGTGTTTCGGAACAGGGGTTCCAAAGGCCATACCGTATCGAAACGCGTTCCGATACGGGGTCCCTGAAGCCTACCCGTTCCGAAACGATCCCTCCCGTTTCGAAACGCTGGCAGTCTGTAGCCTTTGAAATACAGATTTAAGGGTGTTTTGACAAGTCTAAAGGTCCCATAGGACCCCTAAAGGCACACAAAACCATCAAACATAATCTAGAGGCATACATCCTAGATTTAACATACTCAAACACATACAAGCATGGATTTGGACAATCTTTCGTACATATCAAATTACACATGTAGAGCCTTTCATACAAGCATGCTTGAAGACATTAAAAAGAACCAATAAGCATCATACATATCAAATGAGTTTACATGCCATTCAAAGCAACTTAAGCATTCATAAAACATTCATCGAACTAGCATTTGGCAAGATATATCATGCTTACAAATCAAGTCAACCATAGACATACATCAAGACTCGAATCAATAATTCCTATCCCATTGCTTTACTATTACAATCTTTAAATTTAAACGTCATACTTGAGCTAACCGTAAGCAACACTTGGAGGCCTTTCCTTGCCCTTGCCACCCTCAAGCTATTGATCTGCATTGTCGAACAAAAGAGAGCGTAAGCATAAAAGCTTAGTGAGGGTGAGCTCTTTAAAACAAACCTCGACAATGCAGGGTCCAAGCACGAGCTACAACCAAGATAAAATGCATGATCTTACCTCCGATCCACGCGAGCCATAAATATAGATGATGCATGAACATATATTCAATATCATGTCATGCTCAACATGTTTAAATCCACAACATATGAAATCGCATATATTAAACCATGTTAGCAACGCCTCTCAAAAACACATTGGCTCACAATTAACCACATATTGCCAACATAAACTACAATCTGTACTGGCACCTAGCTATGACTCGAATACGCGGATAACCCGTTGGAACGCATTTCCAACAACAACATTACCTCGGTGGGATTCCACTCATCACCGGTCCTTGCATGTGCGGGATTCCACTCATCGCCACATGCCATACGGATGGGATTCCACTCATCATCACGTAGAAATATAAATACAATTTCCGGGCGAACCTGTACTCCTCCTTGGTGACTCAACGCCACCAAGGCCACGCGCGACTTTTGACTCATGTGTACACACTAACATCCTAATGATCGATCATTTGCACCCAAGCATACTAGTGCCAATACTACACATTTCATTAATCATTCATAATATCAATTCATAACACTTCCGTGCTTAGCACGTACTCACCATGATCCTCGGATCATGAAACCACCTCATAATATCATTTCACATGCCAACACCACATGTACATCATTAACAACCATATTACCTTATATCTTACACATGTGTATAACCATATCATATCTATCGTCGACATGCATATAACAATGCATCGAACATGCCTCAACATACATGTATACAACATATACTAAATCAACACCTTCACAATTTAACATGGGGCATATACAACCATTAAAAAGTGCAACCAAAGTCTCTAATCAAAGCTTGGGATTAGGCTACCACTCTAATCCCAACTCTAGGTGGGTTTACCAAGCCCATCCTAGGTTCACATGCTTGAACCAAATACTCAAAACCATTTTGAAAATATTTAACCACTCACCTAAGCTTCCAAGCTCCAAGCCAAGCAAGCAACCTCTCTCAAATTTCCGGATTCCTTCCCGAAGCTTTCCCCCAACACAAATTCCCGCTTCTTAACAACCTCAAACACATTTCAAACAATTCCAAATCAGCCCAACATCAAAATACCAACCCGGAACACAATTCAAATGCAATTTACCATGTTGCAACCCATGAACAAATCCCATTTTTAGTAAATTCGGGCAGCCCCTAAACCATGTCCAAAAACCATGTTTCCAACACCCGTTGCACCCACAAATGACCCCAAATCAACCCCTAACCATAGCACTATCATTGGGCTATCAATTCCCACCTAAAACAACCCCCAAAAATCACCCAAAACCCTTCAAAAAACATATTTTTACTCAATTTCGGGAATCATGTTAAAATCATGTAAAAATCATCTATGTTGGGTCTTATGGGTAGTAAACAACATATATAACAATAATAAATCAATAGCTTGAGTTAAAGACCATAAAGCTCTCATTTTTAAACAAAACCCTAAAACTTCACATTTCAAATTCATGAACAATAATGAGAAATATTGGTACCAACATGAAGAGAAAGACAAGGCTAAGTCAAAAACACAATTACCTTTTGAAAAGCTCCAAAGATGAAGTTGAAAGAGTTGAAATGGTGAAAGGGGGAGGGAGAGGGCTTCCATGTCTTCAAAATGAAAAAGGGGAATAAAGAAGATGAAGACAAGGCTTATTTTAACACAAAAGGGGTTTTAAATTTTGAAGGCTATCATAATTACCATCTTGCCATTAATGAGATGGCAAATTCTTCTTTATCATAAAATCCATGGGATTTAATTCCCACAACAATTTTGATCCAACATAAAATTTTTGATTCGAGTATCTAAAGCTCAAAATAATATTTTGTTATTTGAAATTTTAAAACCGAAACACGAAATAATATTTTAATATTATTTTCTCCCGGCCCCCAAACCCGAGTGTTACAACTCTCCCCCACTTAAGAAATTTCGTCCCCGAAATTTATCGGACATGGAAATACCACGAAATCTACTTCTCCACACTTACCTTCTCACCACAACATACTAACCAACTCATAGACTTACCACGCAACAGCAGCTATTTAACACTCAATCTCAACTGATTCTTCGTTGCACGCAAGTTTCAAACTCAACTCAATCTCTTCTACACATAGCACGGAACAGATCTGACTCACACTCTCGAATTATAGATACACAGACACAACACGAAACTCTTTCTAACTCTGGTGGTAACCGCGACAGATAAACAACTGAACTAGCCCGATTCACAATCTCATACAACACTGTTTGAATACTTGACCCACAACTTTCTCTGACTGATCATCTGACTTCAACAGGTAACCAAACACTATGCAGACGTCTTCAAAACCAATCTAGTCGAATTCTCGAATCTCTACTACCCACTTCCATTAAGAACCTTCCACGTATGTAACAAACTAGAAGAAAAATGATGTTCGGTCTTGACACACTGGCAACCCATACACTTACTCTCTTACAGAACCACATCATTCATCCACTCAATCCAGAAGTACTCATCCTTAACCCACAACAAGTCTTCATACTTCCCAGATGCAATACAAACGAACTGCCAAATGCTTCGGCCAAAACAATACATCTCAAAACACTAGGTCAGTCGGTACAACTATTCTGTCTCTGAAATGCAAAACTCTATCATCTCTGGACTGTATTATGAAGGTCTTCTTTCCACTATGTCTTGCACGTGAGGTGCCAAGAATTTGTCTTGCAACTGTTTCTCATCAAACATTCTGACTCAAAGTAGTCTCAACCCGAAACTCGACCACAAAACTACTACCATTTGATATACGGAATTCGGCAAATACAACTCGCAACTCAACTACTAATCTATCAGCAATTACAACTCGGAACATCGGTCACTACGTTGACTATCTTCGGATGGTACTCAATCTTGATATTACAGTCTTCAAGCAGTTCTAACACTTTATGCTGTTCAAGTTTCAACCCTTCCTAAGTTGTCTAACCATTCAAGTTCGGATAATACGTACATACACACTGTGCACTCCTTACTATACAAGCTTTGTCTCTAAGTCTTCGAAGCAAATATAACTGTAATTAACTCTATGTCTCATATCGAATAACTCTTCTCACGGTCTTCCAACTATCTTGATGAACAAGCCACAATCTTCTGTCTTGCATAAGCACACAACCTAACTCTACATGTAATGCATCACTGTGGTTCACAACTCTTTCTCTGACATAAGTTGATTCAAGGTCGAAGCTCTCTTCAAAGTCTCCTTCAATTTCTCAAGGGCTCGTTGTCTCGCATCTAACCACACAACTGAACATTCTTCTGTAGCAATCTATCAATGGAGCAATTGTCTTCAAACACTATTTACAATTCTCTGAGAGTAACAATGCTAGACCTAGGAACTATAGATATCTGTCACAGTCTTCAATTTCTTCCAACTCGTATCTTCTTTTGCCTACTAAGGATTTACTCTAGCACACTCAGCTGATCTACATGTCCTAGGAGGACATCTTCGTTAATCTCGGAGTTCACGTTGGCTCAACTTGGCATTCAACTGATTCTCTAATAGAATCTACAATACTAACTCTAAAGCTTGTCATGGTCTTCTTCGGTACTTGAATATACTCAGGTATCATCTATGAGGACTACTACAAACTGATCAGGAAGCTTAGGAAAATATTCTGTTCAACATCTCTATAAAAGTAACCAACACACTAGTCCAACAAAACAGCATAACTCGGAACTCAAAACGGTCACATCTTGCCTCAAAAGTTGTCTTCGGTACTTCAAATTTTCTCACTTTCAACTGGTAGTAAACGGATCTCCAATTAATCTTCGAAAGACTGAAGCACACACTACTAACCAACTAATCACTGACACTCAGAAACGGATGTTAATCATTCACTGTCACTCGTTTCCACTGTCTGAAATCTAAACACATTCTTGTACTATCACTCTTTCTTCTCAAATTACACTGTAGAGCTTTGAGATGATGTACTAGGCCTAATGAATCTAAGGTCTAACAAGTCTCGAAGTTAATTCTTCAACATTCTCAATTCGTCCGGAATTCATAAGCTACAGAACAAACAAAACAGAAACAACCTCGAAACGGTCTCAATAACGGTCTCAATAACAAACTCTTCTCCTCTAACAAGAGGTAAACCGACAATTCTTCCAAATACTTCTAGGGAAAAGAAAACACAAACTATCCTAACACTTTGCGGTCTAATCTTCATTCAAAAATCAAATCCATCACACTTGCTAAGCAAGTATGTCAACTAAACTAAATCAATCTTTGACCTCTAAATCTGGATCAACATTCAACAAGAAGTTCACCTCCTCACCTACCACCACAGTCACACATAAATCTGCAACTTCAAGTCAACTCTTTCTTTGTCTCAACGTATACACTAACTCTTTGCTCTACAAGCCGAGCCTTGTCAAAAGGCACACCGAAACTGTAAGAAGACAATCACTTCACATCTGCTAGAAATTGGTAACTCTGAACCACCAACAAACATCTTCTGTACATCTTTCTGATCACTACTATCTCCCAAAAGGCTAGTCACATGTGTCCCTACATCTAAGGTCTCAACAAGGATATCTAACTTCTTTGCATGTTCACACAAACAGACGAATCTGCAGAGATGACAACTTCACAAGTACACAACTGATAGTCTTCGGTCCTCTTGTTTTCAGACTGATTCTTCAACAAAATCTGACTCTTCTAGACTATTCGTAGAGCATTTCAAAACTTCAAAAACGCAGTTCTGAGCACACACAGACAACCATGCTGGAAAACCACCCAGACGTATACTGGCCCCAAACACACAAATCGGTTCCCATTCACGGACACTGATCGGCTGTCTTGCATCGAAATCATAGGCTGAACCCCAACGGCCACCACTAACACTTCTGAAATTCAAATTACTCACACGAGACCCCTACCTAGATCTCGCCAAAAGAACTAAGGTACTCATACCTACCTCATCGAGCACATTCAAACTTGCATGCTTGTTAACAACATACGGAAGTACGAACTCAGAACCAATCAGAAGAGACAAACTCAAAATTGTACCAAGGGCTTATCCACTATAACATAGATACCACCTGACTCTCACTCATAGGTCTTCACTTCTTTTCACCAACTAATACCAGAATCGGTCTCGTCATCTCCCACCAACAAGAATCAACTCACGTGCACGCGGACTCGAGCAAACAATTTGTTCCTCAACTCCGGTACAACTATACTCCTCTAACTATAGCAAAGAATTTCCTCCACATCATCCCCATTTTCAAAACCACAACTTCCACTTACCGATTCACGGCTCACACACTGGCCCTAAACTTACTAAAAGCAATAAATCAATCACAATTTAACATACAAATTGGGTTAGCAAAGGAAAGGTCCAAGTGGCTCAAGTATGATTTCCCTCACTTAAAATCCTTTTTCCGATGTAATAGAAGCAATGGGACTCTACTAAACATGTTTCAACCAAATCAGCACACCTACATGCTCAACCAAGCATATAACAAGGCATACTTGCTAAACAAGCAAACAAATGCGTACGATCAAACAACATGCATTCTCAATCAAACAATCACACATCACAGCATACACGGGTAACGAGCAACATGCTTTTAAACAAACAATCAACTTACTTGTCATACAAGCAATCATACTTACAAAGCAAGCAAACACCGTGCATATCAACTCAAAACTTAAACTTACATCACTTACCTGCCCAAGGTCTCGATAACCTTAGGCTCTGATACCAACAAATGTAACCCCCTCGTCCCGGTCTGGCCGGATGACCGGTCCGAGTGGGCCACACGGGGAAAACCGAAGCGAAACCCGTTAAGGTTCCCCCTCGGTTAGCAACCCTATTTTTTCTTTTCTTTTACTTAATCCTTTCTAAAGTTCATTTTAGTCCTATGTGATCAAACAGCGGAATAAAACACATGAGACAAACATTCGAACCCAAAACAGTAGTTAAACAGCCCAATTTTAATCTCTTAAACAAGCCGTTTCGAAACGCCCTTGAGGCGTATCGAAACGCCTTGACCAGGTCGACTGTCCTAGAGCCTTTACAAGGGGTCGTATCGAAACGGTGGTCAACCGTTTCGAAACGCCCACGACGGTCAATATCTCGTGGTCAACGAGATTTTGATCGTTTCGAAACCTTTACACCCGTTTCGAAACACCTTCATCTCGTGAATTTCTCAGAATTCCAGTAGCCAAAACGTTCCGATACGTGTTTCGGAACAGGGGTTCCAAAGGCCATACCGTATCGAAACGCGTTCCGATACGGGGTCCCTGAAGCCTACCCGTTCCAAAACGATCCCTCCCGTTTCGAAACGCTGGCAGTCTGTAGCCTTTGAAATACAGATTTAAGGGTGTTTTGACAAGTCTAAAGGTCCCATAGGACCCCTAAAGGCACACAAAACCATCAAACATAATCTAGAGGCATACATCCTAGATTTAACATACTCAAACACATACAAGCATGGATTTGGACAATCTTTCGTACATAGCAAATTACACATGTAGAGCCTTTCATACAAGCATGCTTGAAGACATTAAAAAGAACCAATAAGCATCATACATATCAAATGAGTTTACATGCCATTCAAAGCAACTTAAGCATTCATAAAACATCCATCGAACTAGCATTTGGCAAGATATATCATGCTTACAAATCAAGTCAACCATAGAAATACATCAAGACTCGAATCAATAATTCCTATCCCATTGCTTTACTATTACAATCTTTAAATTTAAACGTCATACTTGAGCTAACCGTAAGCAACACTTGGAGGCCTTTCCTTGCCCTTGCCACCCTCAAGCTATTGATCTGCATTGTCGAACAAAAGAGAGCGTAAGCATAAAAGCTTAGTGAGGGTGAGCTCTTTAAAACAAACCTCGACAATGCAGGGTCCAAGCACGAGCTACAACCAAGATAAAATGCATGATCTTACCTCCGATCCACGCGAGCCATAAATATAGATGATGCATGAACATATATTCAATATCATGTCATGCTCAACATGTTTAAATCCACAACATATGAAATCGCATATATTAAACCATGTTAGCAACGCCTCCCAAAAACACATTGGCTCACAATTAACCACATATTGGCAACATAAACTGCAATCTGTACTGGCACCTAGCTATGACTCGAATACGCGGATAACCCGTTGGAACGCATTTCCAACAACAACATTACCTCGGTGGGATTCCACTCATCACCGGTCCTTGCATGTGCGGGATTCCACTCATCGCCACATGCCCTACGGATGGGATTCCACTCATCATCACGTAGAAATATAAATACAATTTCCGGGCGAACCCGTACTCCTCCTTGGTGACTCAACGCCACCAAGGCCACGCGCGACTTTTGACTCATGTGTACACACTAACATCCTAATGATCGATCATTTGTACCCAAGCATACTAGTGCCAATACTACACATTTCATTAATCATTCATAATATCAATTCATAACACTTCCGTGCTTAGCACGTACTCACCATGATCCTCGGATCATGAAACCACCTCATAATATCATTTCATATGCCAACACCACATGTACATCATTAACAACCATATTACCTTATATCTTACACATGTGTATAACCATATCATATCTATCGTCGACATGCATATAACAATGCATCGAACATGCCTCAACATACATGTATACAACATATACTAAATCAACACCTTCACAATTTAACATGGGGCATATACAACCATTAAAAAGTGCAACCAAAGTCTCTAATCAAAGCTTGGGATTAGGCTACCACTCTAATCCCAACTCTAGGTGGGTTTACCAAGCCCATCCTAGGTTCACATGCTTGAACCAAATACTCAAAACCATTTTGAAAATATTTAACCACTCACCTAAGCTTCCAAGCTCCAAGCCAAGCAAGCAACCTCTCTCAAATTTCCGGATTCCTTCCCGAAGCTTTCCCCCAACACAAATTCCCGCTTCTTAACAACCTCAAACACATTTCAAACAATTCCAAATCAGCCCAACATCAAAATACCAACCCGGAACACAATTCAAATGCAATTTACCATGTTGCAACCCATGAACAAATCTCATTTTTAGTAAATTCGGGCAGCCCCTAAACCATGTCCAAAAACCATGTTTCCAACACCCGTTGCACCCACAAATGACCCCAAATCAACCCCTAACCATAGCACTATCATTGGGCTATCAATTCCCACCTAAAACAACCCCCAAAAATCACCCAAAACCCTTCAAAAAAACCCATTTTTACTCAATTTCGGAAATCATGTTAAAATCATGTAAAAATCATCTATGTTGGGTCTTATGGGTAGTAAACAACATATATAACAATAATAAATCAATAGCTTGAGTTAAAGACCATAAAGCTCTCATTTTTAAACAAAACCCTAAAACTTCACATTTCAAATTCATGAACAATAATGAGAAATATTGGTACCAACATGAAGAGAAAGACAAGGCTAAGTCAAAAACACAATTACCTTTTGAAAAGCTCCAAAGATGAAGTTGAAAGAGTTGAAATGGTGAAAGGGGGAGGGAGAGGGCTTCCATGTCTTCAAAATGAAAAAGGGGAATAAAGAAGATGAAGACAAGGCTTATTTTAACACAAAAGGGGTTTTAAATTTTGAAGGCTATCATAATTACCATCTTGCCATTAATGAGATGGCAAATTCTTCTTTATCATAAAATCCATGGGATTTAATTCCCACAACAATTTTGATCCAACATAAAATTTTTGATTCGAGTATCTAAAGCTCAAAATAATATTTTGTTATTTGAAATTTTAAAACCGAAACACGAAATAATATTTTAATATTATTTTCTCCCGGCCCCCAAACCCGAGTGTTACAGACACTTAGACCAACAAGTAGTTGATCCAGTAGGATGAGACACTAGATGATTTATACAATGTCAGGAATGTGAATGTTGGCGTTGTGAACGAAGGGAATTGAGTTGAAAAAGTCATGGATCTGCAGTATCTGATTCGAATTTCAATTAATATGTTAGATACTGATTTAAAAAAAATTAGACAATTATATGTGTTTTTAATAGAAAAATGAGGCCTAAGCCATTACATTAGACACCTCTTATACGAATGTATTGGAAGAGAAGGAGGGAGAGTCTGGAATGGTGCTAGGGTATTTGGAGTTCTTTCAATGTCCAGACTCACTGGCGGATCTAGGATCTAAAAAATAGGGGTCCAAATTTTTAATACACTTTTTTTCTTTATAAATAGGTATACAAAATAAAATTTTCTTTACAAATCACACTATATTTTTAAATTTCTCTCAAAAAATAAAGATGCGCATGCTCCCTATGGTAGCCATATACATCCGCCCCTGTCCAGACTCCAGAGCTATAGGTTTTCTCATTCATCTCTACACTTTTATTTCCGGTTTAAAGTTGTACAATTCATTTTTGAAAAAAAGTTAAACATTTGTTGACCTGTTCTGTACATATTATACCGGCTTTTAAAGTTAACATTTTTTTTCCTGCAAGCATTTAACTTATTTTAAATTTATTTTCTTGAGTGTATGTACAGTCGTTACTATCGCGCATGTCCAAAATCACCCTCCCCTATATTCATGAAGTTATGATTTATACAGGTGACTGTACTCCCTTTAACGTTAGTAATGTGTGTGTTCAGGTAACTGGTATTCAAGGCCATGGATAATTTCTATACCGGAGATTACCTTCATGACCAGGAACGACGGGCTGTGGGACGTGGCGGAGGTATTCAACGGAAGATGGAGTTTCACCGGCTCAAGCGGCAGCGGATAATTCGACCGAAGTAGCAATGGACGCAACAATTCAGATAATTTATATATATATAACATTTTAAACCATCTCTTTTGCTGTTTGAATCAGTTGAATACAAAGAGTCTAATAAGGTTTCCTAGTCTTATAGTTGGACGCATTGTTCAATAATCCAGAAGTGGCTGTGTTTCTAGGAGCCATTGCCTTTTTTATCTTGAATATATTCCAAGCAGCACTTGCACAATGCCCTGCACTTGCTAGCACATCTTCAGTGGCCTCCCCGGCCCTTTCCCCGAACCTGCAACCGTTAACAAGAGTCGAGTCAGATCAGATCCTTAAACCGTGACATCCGAAAACACACAATCTTCAACCATAATATATATATATATATATATTATTACCTATCAGTCATCATTCTGGTTGCTGCAGATGATATTGCAGAGAAAGCTTGCTTCTCTGCAGCTTCAGCTGCATCTAGAACCTTGTCTACCAAACACGACATAGAGAATTCGTATTATGTCACGATAGGAATTGTAACGTGTATATATATATATATATATATATATATATATATATATATATATATATATATATATATATATCAAATTACACTGTGTAAAACTCTCTAAGTTTTACACATTTTTTGGATCGTTGGATGAGTGAAACGGATGGATGAGATTAACGGTAAAATATGTGGAGATTATCACTTGGGAATTAAAAACACGGAGTTAATCTCAACCATCCATTTCCCCATCCAACGATTCAAAAAACGTGTAAAACTTAGAGAGTTTTACACAGTGTAAGTTGATCCTAACCCATATATATATATATATATATATATATATATATATATATATATATATATATATATATATATATATATGTATGTATAGGGTTGTAAATGAGACGAGACAGATCGCGAGCTACTTGAGCTCGACTCGGTCAAAGCTCGACTTGATTGGACTCGACTCGAGTTCTTAACGAGCCGGGCCGAGCTACTTGATACCCGACTCAAAAAGCTCACGAGCTACTCGAAAATACAATATACTAAATTTTTTATTTTTTATAATTTAAAATCTAAATTCTTAAACTTAAAACCCTAAATATAAACCCTAAAATTTAAATCCTAAATTCTAAACTCAACAACCTAAACCTCTAAACCTTAAACTAACACCATAAACCCTAAAATTAACAAGCTTGAGTTTACACAACTCGTGTATCTAAATTTATTCTTCATAAGACTTTAAATGAGACGTGACAGATGAAGAGTTACTCGAGTCCAATGTGGTCAAAGATCAATCAACACTTGACTCGATTGGGCTCGAATCAAGCTCGAACTTGACTCGAGTTCAACACGAGCCGAGTCGAGCTCAGATTTCTCAGGCTTGTTAGAAATTACTCAAGCTCGAGCTGAGCCGAGCTTAGTACTACTCGGGCATGACTCGGCTCGTTTACACCCGTATGTTTGTATACATGGTTTTTGTTATACTCACTAACAGCATCAAGGGAAGCTAAAAGAACTTGTCCAGGAACCATGGATAGGAAAGCTTTGCCAGGTTTGGAGTGAACCAAGGGAGCCATGACTGTTCCACCAGCCGCACCAACCATCCCCACCATTGCTTTGCTCATCTTTTCAGTCATTTTCGACAGCTTTCTCACACTACAAACAGACAACATGTGCCCCCAGAGTCAATGACTTTTGACTTTAATGACATGATAACATGGAAAAACATAAAACAAAAATCATGTCTTGGGATACCGTTTGAGGTTTTTGTTGACTCCACTGGTCTTCCTTGTGGCCCTGTTGCTTTTGTAACCATGATTGCTTGCTTTTGGAGCTTGCATTAATATGGTTTCTCCTCCTTTCTTAACCTGCTTTTTTTATTTTCTTCTTTAGATTCATTAACCATGGCAAGTTCAAAGATTGGCTAATCTTTGCAATGAATGTTTTTCTTAGGGTTTCTTTGGATTAAATTTTTCTATATATTTAAAAGATACTTAGAGGATATATCCCATAAGTCATATACTTAGGTAGGGGTGAATATTCGATCGAGTTAAGTTAAAAAATTTTGAACCAGACAAGTTGACGAGACATATTTTATAATTCAAATTTTAATTGAATTTTCTTCAAGTCAAGTTGTTAATATTATGAATAAAAATCTCTTGTCCATTTTGGTGCCTCTATTCATGCCCCTAACACTAATAAAACACTAAATCATAAGCCATAACTTTAAACCTAGTTGTTTAGGCTTCGTTTTTCGTTGCAGTCCCCAAACCTCAGTTGGGGCTGCAACGTCGGTTTTCAAAAGCTGAAAAAAGCAGCCGTTGGAAAACGCCTGTATAGGCGCTAAAAATGGTAGGCAAACTCCCGTTCGGTAAGTTGATTGTCTGGCAAACACCCATTCGAGCTGCTAAACTCAACTAAAAACGCAACCCAATGTGGGACATAAATAGAGTCATCGAAAAATGACGTAGAATTTCTGTTTATAATATTATGATACTAATTGTTTTCAACTTAAACGACTTTTTAAATAATGTAAAGTTAAAGGACTGAACTCGAAGTTAAAAATCGATCAATAAATTATTAAAAAATTTGAGTTATTCGAGTCCAACCTGGTTAGCATAACTATTGCTGCATTTGAAGATCCCCTTGACAATCTGCCCTGTCCCTCCAGCAATGGCCTTGGCCAAAACATTGTTATAATCCTCAATCCTCGGAGCATACTCCTTCCAATCAACACGCTTATCCCCGGTTGACGTTCCCCCAGAAAAGCACGAATGTTCCTTCAACAACGAATCCAACGAGCTTTTCGGAGCGGCATCGTGTTGCCGCCCCGAAAAGCTCACTCCATAGCTCAGAGGATTCCCGTCTTTCATCGGCAGGGAAAACAGGTAGTGAAACGAATCGAGCTTCACGACGGGTTCATCTTTCGTCAAAGGCCATTGAAGATCCTCCCCGACTTTAACGACGGTAGCAAGAGGAACGTCGTCGTCTAAGACCCGAACAAGTGTGAAGTCGCCATTGGCGAGCTCCATGGCTTCACCTTCGTCCATTAGGTGAACCGTGCATGCCGGGAGATGTAAGAGAAGCTCGAGTTTCAGGTTTTTGGTTTCTGGGTATGGAGGAGCAGGTTCGGTTGAGGAAGATGGTTGCATGGGGTGGGAAGTTTTGGAACTCTTGGGCCTGAAACACCCCATTTTTGTGGCTAAGTTTGTAATCTTCTTTCTTCAAGGGGACTGGTTTGGAAATAGAAGGGGGGAGGAAGAAAGGAAAGGTGGAAAGAAAAGGGATAAAAGTTCCATGCAGTTTAGTCCTTCAATTTGAAAAAAAATGATTATAACAGTCGTTGTAGGGTTGGACGTTCGACCGAATCGAGTCGAGTCAAAAAATTTCAAGTTATTCGAGTTTGCAAGTCCTATTTTACGATTTAAACTTTATTTGAAATATTTTCGAGTCTAGTCGAGTTTCGAGTTTCTGTACAAATTTAATTGTACATATATATTTCTTCATATATATATTTCTATATGCATATACGTAGCAGTGCATGTATATATTTCTATATGCATATATTTAGGGCTAGACGTTGCACATATTGATTCCAATTTCAACGGCTTTCTATATGCATATATAATATACATATATTTTTTCTTCATATTTTCACATGTGATATACATAACATATTAGACATAATTGATAGAATCGACTCGAACTTGAAAATTGATCAATTAATTAATAAAAATTTCGAGTTATTCGAATTTCCATTTCATAACTCAAACTTTATTTAAAATTTTTTCAAGTCGAGTCGAGTCAAAACGAGTTGATTTTTTTACCTCGAGTCGAATAATTCGATTTTTTTGAGTCGAGTTTTGCCCACCCCTACTTACATATAAGGATCTTTTGCTTATTTTTTCAAGTGAAGTGATTGAAATGTAATTTAAGAAATAGTGGAGGGACTGATATGTCATATTTACCGTGAAAGAGAATTGGGTGACAGATGAAGTTTTGCTGTGATTGATTCTTTGTTTTCAACTTTATTCTATTTCCTCATGGATAGACACCCGTTGATAGTGTTACTTTCGGCGGAGGACAAAATGATATTTTTTAAAGGTAATTATACGAAAACATTTTGTTTCTACAATCGCTCTAATTTTAAGGATTAAGAATTTAGTTTAGGATTTATACTTTAGAGTTTAGGTTTATGTACTTAGAATTTAAGAAGTGTGGTTTGAATTTAGAGTTTAGGGTTAGAATTTAAGAGTTATAGGTAAAAACTTATATCCGGTGGGGATTCTGAACAAGCGCGATATGAGCGACCGCACAGGGACCCAAAAGAGAGGGGCCAAAAATAGAGACTTAAATTAAATTAAATTAAATATTTGTAAAAAATTAAAAATATATAATTATGTGTGTATATAAGTGAAAGTGTTTGATTTTTAGATGTTTATAAGTCATTTTTTTGTTTCTCGAGAGGATAATCTAATAATATTTTTTATATTAAGGTAATTTTTTGAAAAAAAAAATTATATCTCTCACCGATTATAAATTAAAGGCCCCATTTTAATAAATTATACAGGGCCCCTAAATTTTTTGAACCGCCCCTGCCTAAATCCCTAATATATTACCTCAAAACCTAAACCTTAACCTCTAAACCCTAAATCTAACCCTAAATTCTAACCACATATTTAATGGACAAAAATATTTATTTTCTTTAAAAAAAGTTAAATATTTAATGGACAAAAAAACAAATAGATATGTAATTCGAAAATAGCTTAATATAAGTTAGGGTAAGCATTTGATCGAGTCGAGTAAAAAATATTGAGTTAGTCGGGTTAACAAATCTTATTTTATAACTTAAACTTTATTTGAAGTTTTTTAAAATCAAGTTTATGAAATTCTAGTAGATTCAAATCAAGTTGTTCAAGTATCAACTGTAACAGAGCTATAGTTCTCATAGGAGGGGTTGTGCCCTCAGTAGGGGGAAATTTTTATTTTACCCTTGATTCCTTATATTTTTTTTTTGAAAAATTGGGATAATTGTGAATTTGCCCCCCACCCCACCTTTTAAAATTTATGTTTTGCCCCCCCCAACTTCAAATTTTGGCTTGGTCCTAAGTATCAGTTATATACATATATCAAGTAAAATTGAAGGACCCAATTCGAACATAAAAATTGATCCACTAATAACTAAAAGTTTCACCATATTCGAATTTCATTTTATAACTCAAACTTTATCTAAATTTTTTTAAGTCGAGTAAAAATTGATTTTTTTCGAGTCAAAATTCACACTCCCTGCTTAGTAACAAATTATTTCTATTGGTTTTAAGTTTGAAACAGACAACAAATCCATCATTCAAACTTGTACAACATCTTCCATTAAAGAAATTAAATTAAATTGCATGCACATAACACAAAATGGGAACACTAACTGTAAAATTTAATAAAATTACAGGCTAAAATGGATGCAAATTACAAAATCAAAGAACAAATTTGATTGAATAAGAAATTTCCTAAACCACTAAAACCAATCGAATACGAAATATCACCAACAACAATCAGCTACTGAATCTGTGCTTCTACAATCCTTGCTGCTCCGGCAATTGGATCTCGAAACGAAGACCCGAACGGTCACAATCGATAACATCCATTCCCTCTCCAAATCTAGACCTCGTATTTCTTGGGTTGATGCCACTGGCATAAACTTCTGGACAATGAGCTTAAGAACGAGGCTTTTGGTGGAGCTCCCTTTTTACCATATAAATGCTTGCCTCCCAAGTCTGTGAACTTTGGACCCCTATCTTTTTTCCTTTCAATCTGTACATCAGCAGAATACGGCTAAGCTCGAGCCGATTATGAAGCTTAACTTGAGTGACAGGTTCAACCTACTTACCTTGCTTATTTTTCCATCCTTCAAGTGATATCGGATACCCGACCAATCGATAGATTGAGAGAAATGAGATCGGAATGCGGAGATAGGGTATAGAAAGTTATCAACCAGCATTGCAACAAAGATCTGCTCAATAAAAAAAGCACATGTAAAACCTTAATTTTTCTTTTAACCGAAACCGTGAGTACACACCCACTTCACTACATGATAAAAAAAAGGCATTGAAACCGACAAAAAGGCCATACATTTTCGTCATCGCTCTAAACATGCCGGTATAACTTAAAGTGAAATATACAGTTGTGGGAAAATGAAAATGTGTAGATACTCGAGATAACAACTTAAGTTTCATGGGAACACATAATGGTAAAAATTTAATAAAATTCATTGCCATTCTCCATATTAAAGAGATAGGGGTACTTACCATGCTCCAGTTGTAATAATCAAGTGAGAGCTTAGGTGCCTCGGGAGATAACATGTTGCATAGTTGAACTTCAATCCTTGTTAAGTTCCACATTGAAAGTAGCTCCGTAAAGGTACATATAGCTAGGCAACTTGTCAGTAACAATCCTGTGGAAAATCAGTTTGTTTAGTTGCGGTAATATCATACTATACTTCTCTAGCCTCGGTTTCTGAAAAAGAAATTTCTATTTTATGACAAGGCTGTCAGCATTTCTAGTTGTTGAGGCCAAACAGTTATGCATCCCTGAATACAAGTCTAAATTACTAGAAATCCAATATGTTGAGGGCCAAGAGGAACTTGTAGCTTATCGGTATAACTTTGTACCGTATAGGCGTATACTTCTACCACAGCAGACATTGGTTTGCCTAACCTAGCTGGAAAAGGAAAATAGTGTGCTTACCGGTAGTAGTACAAGTTGTTTCCTCGAATGAATAACCCCTGATATAGATTTCTAATGCTGCTACAACATGAATTGCAGCCATCAAGTATGGCGCTACGAATCCCCATGACATATAGCTATGGAATGAAAATAGTCCTCTGTTCATTAGCCAATTAACCCTGCTTATGTATGATTCCAAAACAAACGTTTGCTTCCTCAAGTAATTCCAGTACCTGGACAAGAAGTCAAAGTCAACAAGGATATAAATATAGGATAAATATTCTATACACAGGCGGGGAAACTGAAAGTTTCCAGAAGCGTCTTAGTTTTAGGGTATAGGGAGTTAGTTTAGGGTATAGGGTTTAGGGATTTAGATGTAGAGGTTTAGAATTTAGGGATAGTTGTTTCAATTTAAGGGTTATGGTTATAATTTGGGGTTTATAGGTTAAAACCTAAATACTCACCATATTACTCTAACCTATAAACCCTAAATTATAACCCTAAACCTTAAATTGAAACAACTATCCCTAAATTCTAAGCCTCTACAATCTAAATCCCTAAACCATATACCCTAAACTAACTCCCTATACCCTAAAACTAAGGCCAGTGTATAGGATATTAATCCATAAATATAATAGAAAAGCTTAATGGGTAAAAACCACAAACCTGGAGAAACTAAGGTCACTTGCAAGAGGATGAGGAAAAACAGCTACAGGAGGAGAGGTAATAAGCCTCTTGTTGGCTCCTGAGAAGAGACAATCAGTTAAAGTGCTGCAAATCTTTTGAGTATACAAAGCTGTAATTCTAATTTCAACAGAAATATTATTATTCTAAGACATTTAATTGAGGCTAGATTACCAGCTAAAGCAGCTAGTGTCATATCATCAGAGTATCCACCATCTCGAAGTCCTGAGACCACGCCGTAATTGTCCTGTCGAAAATCATCAGCGTGCATCTGAAAAACAATAAAAAAGAATCAGAAATAATCCTTCAATTTTGTACAGGACGGCCTGAGAAGTGAGAACAATAGGGTGAGCTACTTACCATCATACACCCTCCCCAAAGAAAAAATGTTTTCCCACCAGTGGCAAATCCCATTGAGCAAGGCTGTAGAAAAGAAAGGAGTACATGAATTGAAGGAGACAACAACTAAGCTATTGGAGAGAGATTAAAGTAAAAGAAGTAATATCAACCGCTTGAGGACAGTTAAATAAGCAAAAGCTTTCAGCCATTCAACACCTCTTGGCCAAACTCAAATAATAGAAAAAGATTTGGCAGTCCCCCTTATGCACCAAATTGACAATCTATAGTGCTATTGTTGTTTAAACTTTGGGCTATGGTATAAGTTGATACATGAGAAACAATTATTTCCCCACATGTTTCTGCCTTATTTCAATAAGACGTGCCCTGATGCGTGCGTATTTGTGCATTTAATCTTTATGGAGGGAAGCAGAATTGTTGAGCTAGCATATGCAACTGTAGCAATAAAAAGTCCAGCTTATCTACAGGTTTACTGATAGATTGTGGAGTAGGAATAAACGAAACAGTAAGCCCTATACAAATGAGTTATAAGAATGTCTGGCTCCCCCCATTAAATTAATATTTTATGAAATAACTGGACTCTTGGGTGGTAATCACTAATGGCTTTGTTTCTGGTTGTATTGTTGTTTTTGTATGGCAGGTTTTTCACTGCTCACTTGTATAAATAGGAAGCAAGTTATCCAAAAACAATATAATAATATGTGGTCATCAGGTATATGCAGTATCTTTGGAAGAAAAATAAGTCACATATGGCATCATACCATATGGTATTCATAGATGCAGTAACTCCCTAAACTTCCGGATGGTAAATCAAGAGGGTATCCAGTTTGAATAAAAATCTGCACATCATTGCCAATAACATGAGTACCACAAAAAGAAATTAACGGTTTAGGAAAAAACTAATTATTTTAATTTGATGCATATTGATGTGCACAAACATACCTCAGGCTTCTTTTCCATCTCAGCAGTGAGGGCTCCAATTGATCCAGGGTGGAGCCTAACATCATCATCCAAAAACAATACATACTTGGTATCTTTATGCATTTTTTCCACCCCAACCTTAACAAGAAATATCAAATGATATGACATCTTGAATACACTTCTAGCCAAGAGATATTAACAACATACAGTACCAACTTTAAAAAAATGTGGAATAGAAAAAGAGGACATCTTTGGATAAGGGCTAAGGTTTAAACTTAATTCTTCACTCAGTACAAGTGAGATTGATGCATAGTTTAAACATAATATCAATACAAAAGTAAAAGGTAAGATCAATTGCAAAATTTGTTAAACAATTTGGTAAAGTTGTTACATACCAGCTGATTATGTATTTTCTGACTACAGGTTGTTGATAAACCAGCCACAATGACTTTAGCATCAACATCATCCTGCACAGAAACACATGCAATGAAATCATGAAGGCAAGGAGTAAAGCCACAGTGATGACACTCAAATGATGCCCTTTAACACTTGCATGAAACAAAGGGCAAGCATTGAGTTTTGAGGGTTTTTAGTGAGGGGGGGGGGGGGGGGGGGGGGGGATAAAGGATTATACATTGATAACAATCCTATTTGACTTTTTTGTAAATATTATCAAAAAATGCGTAATTAAGCAAAATTGCGGTATACCTTAAAATCTCTTAATAACCGAGATACAGCATGGTAAGCGGGATCTTCAGTACTTTCAACCACAAAAAGAAACTCTAGAGGACCACCATAGAGAGATGTGATCTGCCTCCATTGACATTATGCAAATATTTAGAAAAATGATCATTGCAAAAGATGAAAAAATAATCAATTTTGCCAGAGCAACATGAAAAATTATATAAATAAAAGAGGGAAATTTAGTTCAGTGTTACATTTACTGGTGAACAAAATGTGGACAAGGAATAGGTAAATGCACACTTCTTTAGCATGCACCGAGTAGACAAATCAAGTTAAATGCTAGCTAGACCGTAAAATACTCACCTGACTCTTCCAATTGTGTAGATTGTGTTCTCCAAAACCTTTTAAAGGCATCACAACTGTAACTCTTGGTAGATTGACCTGATTCGAGTGTTCAAGTTCACGAATATCATGGTACAAAAAAGCAAAGCTATTACCACCTTTCATGGCATTCTTCATTCTATTGATCTCTCTGTTCCTGTTAAAAGCAAAAGGTATAGGTATATATAAATGAAGTAGGCAAGTTTCTAGGTCATAGTACAACATAGAATAGTCATGGCAGCAAGTAGGCTGCCTTTTAAATCATCTTAGAACCATGTACCTGACATTAGCAGCAAAAGCCCACCCGATAGCAAGAGTCAAGCATATTATACATCCCTACATCATATACAAAGCATTTGGATTGGTACCCTTTTTGAAGTTTAAACGGGCAGATAAAGAGAGAAAGACAGGTAACTGGTTTAAAACAATCGAAGTGAAAATACTATATTCATAAAATAGATAATTGGAATGATTGTGAAATGATAAAAGGAAGGCATTAACCAAAAGCAGAAGAATATATCAGCTAGCAGAACAAATAATACAAATTCATCAAACATTGTAGTCCTGCAAAAGTTGTAATCCGTAATTAATAAAATTAAGGATGTTTCAATAGCTTTTGTTTTTGATAAACTATTTGTTTAAAAGCTCATTGTGCCTACCACCCAATGAGACGGCCCTTGTTACATTAACCGACATGACATACTTCCCTCAAACAACAACAAAAAAAACATTAAACTAAAACAAAGGCCCGTGGTGTATAAAAAATACATTTAGGAAAAGCAGTTCTCTTTTCCATTTGATTCAAATGCTATAAGCCTATATAACAAACAAAGCTCAGCTCAGAGCTTAATAAAACCCTTTATGGTCCCAATATCTACAAATTACATAATCGGCGACAATCAAGGAATTTACATTACAAGATACATTGCTATCCATCTTACTAACAGACACCACTCTGACCAAATTCCAAACATTTCATTTCAATTATGTCACAAACAGTAACCTTAATGTAAATGAAAGAAGAAGAAAAAAACAAAGAGATTTAGCTTTTAGTTCTAAACATAGCTATTGAGTATTGAGATCCAATAGTATTGAAAAACCAAAGCCTTAACTGAAAAATGGAATCATAATTTTATTTTAAGCTGTAGACACTGAATCTTATAGATTAAATAAAAATAGTCACGCCAATTGTAGATAAGATGCAAAACTAAGAGATTCTAACCAAACATTCGTTAAAAAAAAAGAAATCAACAAGCTAAAGCTATCCAAACAGCGTAAAGCCGAGAAATATAGAAATATCAGACTTTGTTTAACGCAGAAAAGAAGAACAAACCTGGATCTGAATAAAAACAGCGAGGGGACTACAGAAAGCTCTGCTGAGAGAGAAGAGAAGCCAATCGACAGAGTCCAATGCCGTCGACATTTCTACTGTATATTTTCCTTTCCTCTTCCCTCTCTCAATCCTCGTCTATCTAACTAGCCAAACAGAAAATCAACCGCACAAGAAAATTTTAAAATATCACATATAAATCCCTAGAATTAAGCTACTTGGGAGCTGTTAACTCTTTCGTTCTCTCTCTCTCCGCCGTGCGACGGCGGAACGCGGCGGAAAGGGGAAGATAGAGAGAGAAACGGAGGAAGAAGACGGCGAGAATAAGTGAGCGCGTAATTTTAATAAATTGCGGATTTGAGCAATCAAATATGATTGACCCGCATTCATACATCCGTTTTTTTCGTATAAAAAAAATAAAAATAAAAATAAAATTAAAATTAAAAACTGAAGAGGGAGAGGAAGAGACCGTTAGATGGTGGTTTCGTTATTGACAAATTACACGAAAATTAAAAATAATATAAAATAAAAGATAAATTACATCAAATACCACTTAATTTTAGAGTTTGTATCGATTTTACCATTAAACTTTAAATTAGTTGAATTATGCCACTGAATTTTAGTTTATATCGAGTTTACTTTTTTCTAAACCCCTTTAAAACTCATAAAATTAAATAAAAAGTATATCATTTCTAAGGTTTGAGACTTTCAAGAATTTGAGGTATTTATTCGAACATTCAATCGGTGAGAATTATTTTTTTGAGAAGACTAATAACACACCTCTAAACTAGACTTATTGGACAACCGTCGAAAGAGATCAAAATATTAGTACATCAAGCTTTTTGATTGATTTCATGAAAAGTAATATGAATAAACTATGAACAGTTTGTTATTGATTTTGTCATAAATAGTACTGCTAATAGATTATAAAAGTTTTGTATCTTAAACTAAAGCGTATTAAAGTTTATTGACAAAACCGATACAAACTGAAGTTAACGGAAAATAAAATAATCACGTCATCATGTTGTTAACAATTTAATGATATGATGATATAATTAAAGCTTAAGGTTTAGCGGTAAAATTGATAAAAAAAAATCTTAAAAGTTTAACGATGAAATTGATATAAATTTAAAGTTCAGTGGTGTTTGAAGTAATTTACCCTAAAGTAAAATCTGAGATTCGCTGGTTAGGACCCACGTGTTAGCTGGCACGTGCCCCATTCGTTGTTCTCTTTTTCCCTATTAAATTGAAAAAAGAAAAAACATAGTGAAAAGGAAGAAGAAGAAGATGCTGCATTTAGGATCCAATTGTCCGAATCTTCGCCTTTCGCTGCCGCAAAACGACAGCGTATTTTAAGTTTTTTTCCCATATATTTTTTGGCCTTTTTTTCGGTTTTCAAAATCATTAAATTATCAACTAATTGTATTTTAAGGTATATTAGGTAAATGAAGATTTTCAAAATCATTAAGTTAGTTGAGATTTAATATAAGAGAATTATTATCAGAGCCTTTTTTAAATTTTAGTGGCATAAGAGCGAACCAAAAAATTAGTCTCCTAATAATAAATATTAAAAACTAAATTTTAAAAGTAGGCCCCTAATAACAAGTATTAGAAAAAAATTAGGCCACTAATAATAAATATTTAAAATGAATTTTAGAAGTATGCCCCTAACAACAAGTACTAGAAAAAAATTGGGTTTCTAATAACAAATATTAGAAAAAAATTGAATTACAAGCTATATATTTCTATATATAAAACATAAATAATTAATAAAAACGTATTCAATTTAAAGTAAAATAAATTTAGACAAGATTCGTGTTATATAATTTATACAAAACAATACGCAAATCTAAAATGAGAACATTTCAAAAACTTTATTTCCAAACCAATGTTTCATTGGCAGTGACAATTTAGTATAGTATTATTGTTTATTATAATGAAATTTATAAAGTTCATTATTATATTATTACAATTAATAAACTATTATTATGATTATTTAACTAGATGAGCAGCAAAAACCCAATGAACGGTCTCCGTTGTAAAAGTTGGCATATTTTTTTTATCCGAATTTAAGTAACTTTGTTTATAATGTCTGTTTATAAATGAATGCGATAAAATATACTAAGATATTACTGAGCAAGCATATTTAGCCGGTTGGCCAAGATGCTCATATTTGTTCCCCATATTCCCGTAGATCATGGGTTCGAGACTCACTAAGAGCACTCACATTCCTTCTCCTAGAATCTCGCTTTCCTTCCACTCTGGGTAGGATTAGGATTAGATTTAAAATTTGTCAAAAATATAAGATATTACTCAAATATAAACAATTAATAATATTTAAAGAGCATTTAATGGGGTTGGTCCAAGTAAGCAGCTTGGTATCATCAAGTCTTGAGTTTAAGGCGTTGTTAATGCAGAAAATCCTTGTTAGAAGACTCACACACCCAAAAAATAAAAATAATATTTTAAGAGCAAATTACAATTTTAAGTTATAAATGTTTTGTGCTAAATGCTGGTGAAACGCGAAGCAAAATTTAAGTTCAAATATTGGAGCTTTCGATTTCGTTAATTGATTCAGTTCAAATATTGATAATTTTTCAACTTAATTTGTGTTATTTACAACATCAAGATTTAAACTCTGAATTATAAAACAGTTTTTTTAATTCAATTTATTTTATTCACGACCGTAAAATTCGAAATTTAAATTCTCAAACAAATAAAGAGTGTGAATTTGGTGTTTGGCTTGGAAATGCCGAGGTTGTTTTCACTAGGGAAAAAAAGGATTCCCACATGGATGCCGGCAGATGCCAGCTCTCCTTCGTTTGGTGCTTGCAAAAACATAACATGGTTTTAGCTGAATTATTAGAGTTGACCCAAAAATAACATGGTTTCGCAGATGCCGTCAACTTATTGATATTCAGAAATGGATCGAAAAAATGTCGAGAAACAATCACTTCTCGATATAAAATTATGTGTTTGTCCCTGTTGATAATTATTCTTGAATGCATGATATTTGAATATATGAACTGAAGAGACCGAAGTAATGGGTTTAAATAATTCATTATAAATTTTGAGAATGCTTAAGGGAAAAATGGATCGATCCATGTTGAAGGATGACAATTTCCATCAAAATAAATAGCTGGAAGTAATTTTCTTTTTGCCTGAGATCGAATGCCCGTTAGTCACATAATTATAACTAAATCGATAATCATGTTAGGATTGAAGCATGTTTTAAAGAAACAAATTCTTTCAAAACTATTTTTTTTCATTCACAAGATTCGAAACTAATGGGTAGATGTGTTTTGCCTTGTGGAGCCAACCAAGTATCAACCATTCAATCTTTGGTGCAGTGAATAGGGTGGATGGTTGATTCTATCTACCAAATCCAAGAGCTTTATTAAAAGAAATCATTCGTTTTATTATTTTTTATGTCATATTTTTTTACGTCACTTATGTTATATTGCTCATTCATATTTTTACTGTAAATTAAATTAAAAATATTTTTACCAAATGAAGATTTATTTGGCAAAAATATGACATAGAAAAAAAATTAATGAAATTTATTGGTTGAGACCTAGATAACGTGACGAATCCGGACTATGATATAATTTCTCAAGAAAAATGAATTTTACCGCCTTTCGACCGGGTTTAACTTCAAAGCTTGTGATAGATTCGATCTAGCCCCCACTTCTTTTACGCTTTTATTTCAATTCATCTGTCCTCTTTATAAATATGAATCATATGTATCATTTATATGTTTTACCAACGATTTTATATTATCAATAATAGAATGAATAAAATTTTTTAATACACAAGACATTAAACCATTGATAGTGCATATAAAGATACAGAAAAAAGACCCATTTTGTTTTCCATGCAAGCCTCTGTCTAGGTAAAAATACTCTACCCTAATTATGCCTTTTTCTATGCCACACATTAAAAATTACTTAAAAAATTAAATTCTAATCTCTAACTTTAATTTTCACATCCTACGCCTTAAAAATACACCTACCTCTAATTCTCTAAACCCTAATCACAATCTTTAACCTTAAATTTTTTTCTTTATTTTGGATGAAAAATGAATATAAAATAAGGAAGAATTTGATTAAAGTACTTGTATTTCTAAATAACGAAAGATAATATCTTTTAATGTTTTATTTATATCTAAATTCTATATAACAACCGACTTTGAGTATTGATCTTCAACATTTTATTTAAATTTTTAAGGTTATCTGTTGGAGAGTGTCTCAAATTATCTTTTAAGCTAAATAATCGTGATAGTTCGACGACGGATGTAGTATGTGGCGTAATTTAATACAAATTTATCAAAACAATCTATTGGAAAAGGCAAATTTAGAGAAATAAGGTAGTTTAAATTTTTATTCAAGGGATTTGGGTTGCTTGGGGGAAATTTTATAATCTAAGCCAAAATCTATAATATTTGGGGACTTCGTCATATGTTGATGGCGTTCTTTGAACCTCGCCACGTAGAGGCGGCGAGGTCATGTGTATTACACGCCTGCCAACTTTGCAAAAATTGATTTTTTTTAAAATTTTACATGACCTCGCCACCTGCACATGACGAGGTCCAATCTCACCACCTTCACACGACGTAGTACTGTAAATATTGACCTATTTTCTACAATTTCTCCCGAACAACACTTGTCTCTTAAATAAAATTTTTTGATAGTTAAATTTTTAAACCCAACCATAATTATTGTTATTTTAAATAATTAAATTTTCTAAAATATACATTTAAACCTACTTAATTAACTGAAACTTTTTAATATATTTTTACTAATAATAATTTTAAATAATAAAATTTAAAATCATTTTTTTTAATTAAAAAATAATACCATATCCATGATGAAAACCACTTATAATAAGATGCGATTTCCCAAAACGATAAAATGCGGTCACTACCATATCTACTTCGGCCACTCTCTCGACAGTATCGCCGATCTCAAATTTCCTCTCCTCCTCCTCCTCCCACCTTTTTCCTCCGCTACATGGCCACCTCCGCCGCCGGCGAGCTCGCCAACCCATCCAACACCCGGCTTGGCTGGATCGGAACCGGCGTAATGGGTCGATCCATGTGTGCTCATCTAATCAACGCCGGCTACACTCTCACCGTCTTCAACCGAACCCTCTCCAAAGCTCAACCACTCGTTGACATGGGCGCTCGCCTAGCCCAGTCCCCACACGAGCTCGCCGCTCAATCCGATGTCGTTTTCTCCATCGTCGGCTACCCTTCCGACGTCCGCCAAGTCCTGCTCGATCCTACCAACGGAGCCCTTTCCGGCCTCCGTCCCGGCGGGATACTCGTTGACATGACGACATCGGAGCCTTCCCTCGCGGTCGAAATCTCCGCCGCCGCTTCATCGAAGAACTGTTCCTCGATCGACGCGCCAGTTTCCGGCGGCGACCGCGGTGCCAAGAACGGAACCCTGGCTATATTCGCCGGCGGAGACGAAGCCGTCGTGAACCGGTTAAATCCCGTTTTTACCCTAATGGGGAAAGTTAATTACATGGGAGCCAGCGGGAAAGGCCAATTCGCGAAACTAGCGAATCAAATCACGATAGCATCGACGATGGTCGGATTAATCGAAGGAATTATCTACGCCCACAAAGCGGGGCTCAATGTGGCGTCGTTTTTGGACGCGATATCATCCGGAGCTGCCGGCTCAAAGTCGTTGGAATTGTACGGTAGCAGGATCTTGAAGAGGGATTTCGAACCGGGCTTCTTTGTGAACCATTTCGTTAAAGATTTGGGGATTTGTTTAAAGGAATGTCAAAGCATGGGGCTTGCTTTGCCCGGTTTGGCTCTGGCTCAACAGCTTTATTTGTCGCTCAAGGCTCATGGGGAAGGGAATTTGGGTACCCAAGCTTTGATTTTGGCTTTGGAGAGGTTAAACAATGCCACCCTTGGTTCTTAAACCAGGTAAAGTGTTAAATCTTTATTGCATTTGTTTGCTGCCATTTATGGTCTCTATTTATGTGTTTTTGGTGCTGTAATTACAGTGAATGATGAACTATAGCCATTGGTTAGTCGAGTTAGTCGAATCGAGTCGTAGCCATCTCGGGTATATTAGACAAAAGAATGGGGCAATGACCTATAAGATTACTTTTTATTCTCAATGAGCAAAGATCAAAAACTCAAAAGAGTAGCTTGCATATATGCCTATCTTATTACCTTGTAATTCGAGAGACGGAAACTTATTCACCGGTGGATCGGGTATAATCCTCCAACACTCCAAGTGGAGCCACTCCGAGTAGCGGCAATGGAGCTTCTGGCTACCATCACGCGCTCATTACATTTGATCTGTGGATGACGACGAGTAACCGGTGTGAACTCTTGGATCCGGAGTTGAAAAATTATACATGCATGTGATTCTTTTGCTTACCTATATGATTCAACTTTCTTCAGGATTCCTCAGCTTCAATGTATTGGGAGTGGGAGGCTGCCAAGAGGGCTGCCCCGATGCCAGAGCCATCATTGGAGTGCTCGACGGAAATGTTCCCGGAGACTTCTTCTCCTAGCAACTCCCGAAGTGTGTTCTCCATGCAGGTCCTGAATTTAGTGTAGTGCTCATACAACCCGCCGTCTAAAGCTACCACCGACCTCTGCTTTTCACCGTCTTTTGCCGTGTCTCTTCCTAATTTCTTGAGAATGCCTACGATTCCCGCAGCAGATAAGCGAGCACCGCGAGTAGCAACAATGTCGCACAGCTCGACAATAAGTTTCCTCAATTTCAAGGAGGTATTTGATATCTGAAATAAATCAAAGAATAAACAACATAAACATAAGAAAACCTATAAAAGCAGTGAATTCTCATTTCCTTCAGTATGAGAATTGTTTGGCGGCGAGCGGCATATTATACCTCTAATATATCCTTAAGTTTGGCGGCGACGACTTTCAGATCCGGAGACGTGTCATGATGCATTGCGGACATGTGAGGAGTTCTGAGAATTAAAACCAGACAAGATTAGGTAAAGGTCGGGATGGGTTAAGACCTGCGGTCGAGTCCAGTTGCAAAATACGAAACCTATTAAGGCGTACCTAAGTATGAAAGGAGTTTTCAACTTTGGTGGGACAATATCACCAAAAATTTCAGCTTGTTCAGCCATCTTGCACAGAACTCTACGTACAATCTCTCCCAAATACATACCAGATATCATCTTCTCGAAAATCTGTGAAACGAAGTCGATAAAGTTACATATTAATAAGGTGAAACTAGAAACTTGGGACTGAAGAAACTGACCTGTTCTCCCGGGTTTAGACTCCCGGCATCGAGTTCTTGGTCATATTCTGTTAGTGGAAGGTGTGAAGACTGAAAGTTACCCCACTCCATGTTGATAACCTGCCGAGACAGCGGAATAACAATCACGAGTACATTTATCGAATAACACATAAGTTTAGCATAATGAAGTCGATGACGATCAGATGTCTTTCATCGGAGGATAACAAATTTAGAGAACATATATACCAGCACTACTTACCATCTCCCCTGATTTAGGTAGAAGACCATGCCATTTCGGAATTGCATGAGCACGCTCTACGTAAGCTGCATTCGTGCCTGTACCCAATATCACGGCGGCAACGACATCTGGGTTGTTGTATCTACCACCAGCCAATGTGCCGACTGTATCATTGACCTGCATAATCCGTAAGAGAATTAGGAATATCAACTCGAACACGTATCCAAGTAGGAGCACCGGCTCGCATCCATCGATGGTAAAGAAGACGAGCAATGCACACACAAGTCACAACTCACCAAAGCTGCCACACGTATGTCGAGACCGACCCTTTCCATGGCTTTGGTCAATTCTGCAACAACATCTTCTCCAACCTACTTGTATCAGCCAAGAAAAACATTAAGGACCATTAGAATTAACAAACAACAACAACAAAAGGCTGTCGAATTCGAGTCAAGGTTATTAGATTTAACTGTATCTTCTACTGAGAAGCCCTTTGTCCATTTCATAAGAGTCCCCGACGATATCGATGTTTGCTTGACGGGAAACGAGAAAGTGAACCCCAACTCCCTTTGTCTACCAGGTGAAACATGTAGACTGTCACTTTCCGTAGCAACAAATTTCGCAAGAGCTGAAGCGATATAATCAAATAAGTCCTGCAATCGCGTCGCATACATAATTTTAGAAAAATGAATGAACATAGGCAGGACTGCAGGAGTTTATACTGCTAGACTGGATGGAGAAGGGTCTCACATCAGAAGATCCAGTCATCAATTCTGGAGGAATAGAAACTTCCTCGAACTCCTGCTTAACGACACGGCCGTCTTTACCGCCCAATTGCACACGTATAACACGAAAATTCGTGCCGCCGAGGTCGAGGGCATAAAACAGCCCTTTCTCATCACTGCAAAGTTGAACACCAAAACATTAAAAACCCTTATATTCCATCACAGAAACATCCCACCTACATTGTAGAAATGTCATAAACTACAGTCAATCTAGAGAAATCTGTGCTGCTTATATGTGTAAACTACGTCGTTTATACTCGGGTGTGAAGACACATGCGAGTTTGCGGGTTTGGAGTCTCTTTTTATCCGATACCGGTATCCGGATATGGTTCGGGGAAGGTGTCAAACACAAGTACGTCAAGAAAAATGAAGAGTAGAACAACATAATGTCTAATATCTCTATGAAAAACACTATGATAATTAGGGTTGTAAATGAGACGAGACATATCGCTAGCTACTCGAGCTCGACTTGGTCAAAGCTCGACTCGAGCTCGAACTCGGCTCGAGTTCTTGACGAGACGAGCCGAGCTACTTGATACCCGACTCAAAAAGGTCACGAGCTACTCGAAAATATAATATACTAAATTTTTTTATTTTTTATAATTTAAAACCTAAATTCATAAACTTAAAACCCTAAATATAAACCCTAAACATAAGTATTAAACCCTAAAATCTAAATCCTAAATTCAAAAAGTTAACAACCTAAACCTCTAAACCCTAAACTAACACTCTAAACACCTAAAATTAACAAGCTTGAGTTTACACAACTTGTGTATCAAAGTTTTTTCTTCATAGGACTTTAAATGAGACATGACAAATGAAGAGTTACTCGATTCCAATACAGTTAAAGATCGGTCAATACTTGACTCGATTGGGCTCGAATCAAGCTCAAACTTAACTCGAGTTCTAAACGAACCGAGTCGAGCTCAGATTTCTCAGGCACGTTAGAAATTACTCAAGCTCAAACTCGACTCAAAATCTTAACGAGCTGAGCCGAGCTTATTACTACTCGAGCTCGACTCGACTCGTTTACACCCCTAATGACAACAGCAAATCATCATAACAAATGACTCCTACAATGAATTCAGGAACCATTGGAACTTGTAACAAAAGCAGTAAAGAAAGCACCTATAACCAAGAACTAGAAATACACTTCAAAAGCTTTAGAAAAAGAGGTTATTTATCCCATGGATTGAAAGCAAAAGATGAATAATAATGGGGGACCAGAAAGGGTAATAAGAACAAATAAGAAACTAGTTTGTAAACAAAGCAAAACACATAAATCAACTTTAATGCAAGAACAGAACAAGCATAAAGTTCATAGGAATCAAGAGTTGATAAAGTTAAGATTAGTGGAATCCAACACATCAATAATGCAAAGTAAAAATCCAAACTTTAGCATCAAATTTCACAGGGTCCACAGCAGGGTTTTAAATCGCAGTTGCAGCGTTATTTTACGATTTCGGATAAAAACAACTGAATTGCGGAAATTGCGGACCGTTTTTTACTCCGATCTCTAAAGCTAAATTTCGACCGAGAATCAAACTTTTCTGCACTTTTTTTTAGAAAAGAGAGAGCTTATAATCAGAGTTCATCAATCAAGATAGCATCTTGATCCATATTGAATCATTTAAAGCAAAAACAAAAAGCATTCCAAAAGTATTGGAGCTTGAAAATTCCAAAAGTTACCCGGTGGGGAGATTATCGACATAGCTGATGAGCATCTTGAGCTTGCTTCCACCGTCCGATGCTAACCCGGCGTGCATCTCGACGGTCATGGCATCCGCCACCTGTTTAAGCTTCGAACTTGGAGTCCCGCACTTTTCCTCCAACTCTTTCAGTATAGCCACCGCACGGGCCCATTTGCCGGAACTCTTCATCCTGTGTCGAACCACTAGCGCGGCCGCTGCACACACGGCCGCCGCGCACACCACCGCCGCCCCAACCGCTACTTTCCCCATCACCGCCGCGACTAGGAAATGTTCTCTTTAACTAAAAATTCAAATAGTTATTGGTATTTGCTTTCAAGTTTCAAGTGCTTAGAAAAGGAAAGAGAAAGGGGGGAAATATCCAAAAAAGGAAAAAGAGAAGGGTATATTTGTTATTATCACTTGCCAAAAACGAAAACAAAGTTTTTGTCTGAAGCTGAAGTGGGGCGAACAAAGGAGAAGAAGATATTTTAAACTGTGAGGGTGGGGGAGATGATAACGTTGGGCATGAACATGGGTTTGAATTACTATAATGACCTTCTAATTTTTGTCTAATTAAAAATTAGGTTTAACTATAGATGTTCAAACTTTGCATTTTTCTTGTAATAGGTGCCTAAATTATTTTTTGGTTGAAATAGTTGCCTAACGTTTCATTTTTGTTTGAAATAAGTGCCTAAAGTTTTAAACCGTTGTTGTTTTAAAGTAATGCCGTTAAAATTTTTTTAACACCCAATCAAAATTTGACACATGTTATTTTATTTTATTTTATTAATTTTTTCTAAAAAACTGGAAAAAAAAGAAAATATTTTTAAAAATTCTGAAATTTTTTAAAAATTTAAAAATAATTCTTAGTTCAAACACCTAAATTTAACATTATCGTTATTGTCGCTGCCGATAGTTTCGCCAGACCTCCCTATCGTTGTCGTCGGAGTCCCCTGTCCATTTTTCAACAATTCATTGTCAATAACCGGCGAAAGGTGCGTCAATCGGACGGTAAACACGAAACGCTCTAACTGTTCGACGTCCGATTGGCACGTCTCACGTCAGTTATGGGTGATGGGTGGTTGGGAGAAATGAGTTGGGGACGCTGTACTTAAGCAAGCACATTTGGATGGTATGCTAATATCTATGGGCAGAGCAATCTGCCTGATATTTTGGTTCGCTCACCACTCTTTTTTCACCTGGTAAAGCGTCTCGTTTAGATAGAGATAAAGAGATTCGAGAAGACTTTTATATTTTGTCGGTATGCTAATATCTATGGAAGAAATTAATTTTCTTTGCACCTTTGGATTTTGTATGAAATTTTGGTGGACTAGTCTCATTATTGTCCTTTCTGAATGCATTGTAATTAAGATATTTCTCATGG
The DNA here is from genome assembly GCA_958450335.1 of Hibiscus tridactylites. Lineage (NCBI taxonomy): Eukaryota > Viridiplantae > Streptophyta > Magnoliopsida > Malvales > Malvaceae > Hibiscus > Hibiscus tridactylites. The sequence continues at coordinate 50,924,312 of OY288292.1, read as the reverse complement.
TTATTAATAAAATCCAGTTATCATTGTCAAAAAATACGATATAAATAAACCAACTGGTTCATATATACATAAATAAATGAGTTATTATTCAATACATTAACAGTGGAAAAAAATTTCCACAAGAATGTCTAATTTCACTTTAAAAAGCTAATATTTAAATCTTTAACCTCAAAAATTCTAAATTATAAACCATAACCCCTAAAGTTTAAATCATAAATTCTAACCATAAAGATTAAAACTTAAACCCTAGAACTTAAACTAATTTTACACATCTCTAATTGAATCATTGTAAAAAAAATTCACTCTAACTACATTAAATATATATTTTAAATAAATTACCACCATACCATTTATTAAAAATTTATAATATTTCAAGTACAATTATGATATGAAAAATGTATCATTACCTTAAAAATCACAAATTAAACCAAAAATCCATGTATGATAAGGCATATCTGAAAATTGGAACTACATGCCTCAAACTATAAATATTTAAAAAAGTAAAGCATGTAATGAGAAAATTGACAAGTTAATGTGTTTGGAAGTACTTATTAGTGTTTTTTAATAGTTTAAAGGTGATTACAAGATAATATTTGTTCATAAATATTTTTATTTTTTTGACAATACACGTACACTATATAGACAAAGTCATTTGAATCTGCGTCTCCTAAAATGAACATCATCCTATATATATTTAAAAAAATCCACTAGTTTTATTACACGAGGATATATCCGAAATTACAATGAAATTTCACAACCTAGTAAACAAAACACCTAAATTCAGACATAATCCTAGTAAACAAAACTAGCGTCTCGAGATCAAAAGAGGATCATACAATAGATACAAGGAAAATGTAAGAACCTAACCCAAAGACTCGAAATAAAAGAAAGATACAAACATCACCAAAATCGACGATGATAAGTAAATCCATCAACAAAGAACATAAAAATACATATTACAATGAAGGTACGTTGACAATAAGGTTATTACCACAATTCAATCGCGAATAAGGAACGATAGATGTAATCGCGTATCCAAATTTAGTTCGAGGGTCCGAGACACGAAGATTAACATCATAATGAAAGGAGTGCTATCATGATCAGTCGTGGCGTCGTCAGATCCAACTCTAATAGAAAATCAAAAACAAAAAAACGTGCCAAAAGACAAAGAAAAACGTACCAAAAGGTAGAGTAAAATCGTGCCACAAGAGCAGAATAATTTATTGAAAACTGAAAAACAAAACAAACATAACGATAGATCCCGACGGTCGGCGACCAATATTAAAATTAGTGTCGTCGCCGGTGTTTAAAGGAAAAAAAAGAACAAGAATGAACTACTCTATAGTTAAGAAAAAAAGATTAGTGAGCGGCTACCATTATATTTTTTAAAGTGTATAATGTTTGATTATAGTATATTATGATGAGTTATATTTTGATACACTATAATTTTTTTACATTATTTTTTTATTTAAATTATAAAATTTAGTCGGTTGAACAAATTGTTTATCTTTGTTCTCTCATATTCCCTATTTCCCTTAGGTTATGAATTATATACTCGCTAGGAACACACCTTCTTTCCCTCTAGGTAATATTATGAATAGAAATAAGATTTGTCAAAAAAATTATAGAACTTAAAATCTCAATATTTAATCTTAATTCCTAAATTTTAAACGTTAGGGATTAAACTTTAACCCTAAACTAAAAATCTTAAATATGCAGTACTCAAACGCTAAACTTCTTGTGTAAACTTTTACAAGCAACCTATATATCGAAATATTTTTTTAAATTATAATTATTCGTATATTTAATTAATTTTTATACGATACTATTAGTTATGATGGTATATGTATTATACTTATAAATTTTACACACATATATAGGGGAAAGAGAGGATACTTTAATCTCATCTATCTATTTCTCTCATTCAAAGGAGACATTTTGTTTCCACAAGCGCCTTAATTTTAGGGTTTAAGTATTTAGTTTAGAGTTTATAGTTTAAAGCTTTAGGTTTATGGGCTTGAAATTTAGGTATTGTAGCTTGAATTTAGAGTTTAAGGTTAAAATTTATGGGTTATCGGTAAAAACTTAAATCTCTACCATATTACCCTAAAACCTTAACCTTAACTTCTAAACCCTATACTCTAACCCTAAACTCTAGATTCGAACCACAAACTCTAAATTCTAACATCCTTAACCTAAACCCTTAAATTATATACCCTAACCTAAAACCCTAACCCCTAAAATTGGGGCGCTTGTAAAAACAAAATATTTTCACCACTAATGCATCATATATATCCAAAAAAAAGGCATCATACCGATTCCAGAACCTTGAAGAGATAAATAGTTGAATGGCATAAAAGGATGTAATCTATCAGAATACATGAACTGCATATATGTACGTAAAATGAGAAGATAATATAAAGATATGAAGAGAATTGGTCCTCACAGCTGCAGAGTTGTGCTCCTGTGCCAGTCCCAGGCGACCAGAGGTGGCGCGGTGGAACTTTGGCATTTATGCTTTACAACAAAATCCACCTTCAAATATAGAATTGTCGGGAAAACTACATATTTAGTACTTCAACTATGCATGCATTACTGTTTTAGTACCAATAATTATTTTTGGTAAAATAATATGCAACGTTACATTTTTGTTATGTTTTAGTACTTTAAATATATAATTGTCATATAGATAATAATGTGGCTTGATATAATCACAATTTTAGTCCAAAATATTTATATATATATATATATATATTATCAATTTAGTCTAAAATCTATCATTTAAAACACCATATTAATATTAGGGGTAAAACATCGTCTTGATTTTGATAGAATTTCATCTCATACATTTCTCACCCTCGTATTCTCACTAGTATCCCGATCGTTAGCTTAGGTCCTCCAATAGACCCCGCATCAGCTCTCCACTAAAGTTTCGATTGTCTCTGGTGTGTTTTTTAAATTCTAAAACCCAAAAAAGTGTATAGGGAAGAAGAAAAATGAGAACTTATAATTTTAATCCAAAAATTTAAATAATGTTTAAATTAATATAATTTTAGACTAAATTGATAGATTGTATAAGAGTTTGGACTAAACTTGAAATTAACCCAAGCCACATCACCATTTCCATTAATTTTAAACCACAAAAGTATCAAAACAGAAGAAAAAACGTAACGTTATATACTATTTTGCCAAAAACAATAGTTGGGATACCAAAACAATAACGTGGGCCTAGTTATGATACTAAATATGTAGTTTTCTCTAAATAATATTATATTGTACCTTATATATTTTGGAATAATTTTATCTTAAACCTATAAATAAATATTATCATTTTAAAAAGGTGCCCAATTACAACAATGTGGGAAAAGAGAATCATTTCTTTAATAAAGAAAAAGATACCCCTTTTTACCTAAATGATTTAAACCTTGCTTTACTCTTGTTAAAACTGGACATGTTATTTATTCTTCACTCATTCATTCAAAAGAATAAAAAAGTAGGTCATCCAAGCATAGGTTATGAAGGCATCCAACAACATTATGATTATTCATATCAATTAAAAAAAAAGGACAATATCGACAAGATTCGATGGTCGTTCATTATATACATGACCCCGAGCATGGACCATAAAATTAACAGACAGATAGATACATTATGTGATTATTGTAATTTATATTTATATAAAAGAACTACCTTACTAATATCAGTATGAAAGAATACATCAAAATTCAGGCATGAAGTTGGTTTTATAGCAAAAAGATGAGTGATGAATTGTCATTGAACAGAAAGAAAGGAGTAAAACAGATAGTTTTCGAGGGGGTACATTCGTAGCCGTCATCGGCACACGATTCATATGATTAGGCTACCCATACCTCAGTCCATGAATACAAGTGTGAACCGGCAACCGGAGAAGAATATTATCCATATGGCAAAGGCAAGAACCTAACAAGAATATGTTCTAGTTGTGGACAGATGCATGAAATACTTATCTGTTAAGTTCTGCCCGTGAAGGAACAACTGGCACCAGAAAATTCCCATACCATGAATCAAATTTCTTATAGTTTCCGGTGCAGCCATCTTGCCGTGCTTGATCTACTGCGGAGTTTTTGTCTTGTTGGATTCTGAAACTGGCGATATCGGTTGTTTGTATCCCTAGAACCTAAGCAGACAGTCAGTATAACTTAAACAGCTAAACAAGGTTTAAAATGTTGGAAATCAAAACAACACGAGAATAGAATCAAGAGAACAGATTTTACCCTCGAACTACCAGTCGATTTCGCATCCTTGGGCGCCTTTGAAACAGGTGAAGGGGCAGTCCTATCAAAAGAAAAGACAAACAAGGTCTGATTATGAGTTTGGTTTTACAGCTACCGAACATAGCAACATATGCAACAAACCGGGCAAGAATCTAAGTTCTCTTTGCTAAACCGGTGCTAACCCACATCGGTTACATTTTGAACTGTTTGTGATTTTACATTACTTTTCAACCTATTACGAAATAGTCGCATGCTCGACACAATAACAGAGCACAAGCTTTGATATGTTTTACCTCTTCCGAGTTCGTTACAGATAGGCTCATCTATCTCCACCTACACAAAATAATACCAGCTATATTTAAGTTTCGGGTCGGATGCTTAACGAGCTTCGGCACATTGCTTCCGAGGTTGGAATTTCAGGCAAGAGGATATAAAAGTAAGAACCAAATCTTTTCCCAGATTAGTAATAAGTTCAGAATGAAACTCCTAAAATTCAAATGTAAACACAAAATCATAAGCATACATTAAGAAAAAAAGGATCATAATTGAATTCCCAAATTTGAAGTTCCCAATATAACATCAAATGAGTGTCTTTCTAATTCAATTTCAACCAAAACCCTAGTTTGAGAATCCACAAATTTAAATTTTCCTTCCATTATCATCTTATCTTATGTATAATGAATGCATCAATTCCCAAATACAAAACAATTGTTGAAAACCTAATTCTAACCCGATTCCAATCCTTCACTAAAAACCCAAAGTTCAATCTGCAAGAAGACAACTTGCAATTAAGAAAAAAAAAACACCGTTGCAGAAAGGTGAATGAATACCATTACCTGCGAGGCGGTGGTTTATGGATTTTCCTCTTCTTTGGTTCAGGTCCTTCCATTTTCGCGTTTACCGCCTTCAAAATTTTGCAGATTTATACGCAGAATTGGTAGAATTATGGATATGAGGCCCAAAACTAAATAACATTGTCAGTATGCGAACAATGGCCGTGTGGCACCAACCGAAATATTACAAAATATAGATCTTAAAATTAAAAATAATATATTTTTTATAATATTTTAAGTTGGTGATTAAGTATTAAAACTTAACTCCGAATATCGATATTTGTAATTTCTGATAACATTTTAAGTTTTTGTAAGAATCAAAATTTTTCTACAAGTATTGAAACTTGTTGTGAGACCACCAATCTAAAATGTTATTAAAAAGATTTATCTAATTATTACTTTTCTGTTGATGTAACATTTTCGGTTGGTCTAACATTTTAACTTCGGTGTTTTGTAACATTTTCAGTTGGTGTCGCACTGTTGCCGCACTGCGATCATGTTGTACCTAGAGATGGCAAAACGGGCGGAGCGGGTGCGGATACCCCCTCCCCCATCCCATACTCACTTAAAATTTTCATATCCACCACCTACGGCGGGTACAATTTCAAATCAACACCCGCCTACGCAGGTATATTCTTAAATCCATCCCCACACCCACCACCCAATTGAATACCCATTATTCATTTTGTACCCGCCTATTAACCCGCATGGCAACAACTATACACATAAAACATAAATTCAAGAACAATCATAAACATAAATTACAAGGAATATCCTATAAAATTTCAAGGTTTATAGAATAGTTTGTGAAATTACATCTAAATTCATAATGATCCAACTTTATATGGCAAGGAGGATGCGGGGCGTGCAGATGCAGGGCGAGTAAGATCTTAAATCCACCACCTATCTACTACTCGCGGCGGATATGACTTTTTACATCCACACCCGTCCACTACCCACTAAACTTATACCCATCTCCGCCCTAATTAGGGCGAGTGCGGACCAGTCTACCATCCCTAGTTGTACCCTCGACTCACCAAAAAAAAAATCTGTCTAATTATCAATTTTATGGTTGATTATAACATTCGTCCAACAAGAAATATGTTACTTTTTCTTTGTTGACATACGCATCCAAAAAGTTTCTGATGATTACAATTTGATCCATTCGGAGCCATCAATGAAACCAAGAGAAATAAAAGGCTGAGCTTCTTCATCCGTAAGCTCCCTCGACCATGAAACCCTGCCTGCAAAGCTTGCTCCCGGTCCCATGCATCTGTACTGCCCATAAAACACAGTCCTGCAAACCCAACCATTTCAATACAAAATTACAAAACTTCATAGCACCACCGATCATGCATGCGGATGCAATACGGTTTCGGCAAACAATAGGCCAACAGAATACGAAGTATTAGTCACCGGACTTGCTCTAGTGAATACCTTGGAAAACCCAAAAAATAAAAAATAGGGATAGAATTAACTATTAGTTGGTCTAACAGGATGAAACGTTAAGTGTCGTAAGAAAATTAGACGTCCGAATCTTAACCCTAAAACTTCATTTGCTCATATGTATGCATGAAAGGGAAGCGTGTGTAACAAGAAAAAAAAAGTATACATTTCACGAGCAGGGTCGCCCCAGTTATACCAGCCCTTGGGAATGATAACGTTATCCATATAAGTGTAAGCAAAGATCACCCTTGAGAAAGGACCCCATGCCCTCCCAAGGTACAGTGCCCCTGAGCCGGTGACCTTACAGTTCACGAACGAGAAGCCCGTGTCGTCTAAGATATTCCCTCTTCCTTGTGCTGTTACTGCCCCTGTTAATGTTGCTACAGCATGCACATGGCATCCCTGAAAAAAAACATACCAAAAAACATCATAGGTATGTATAGGACTGATTGCTTAATGCAGGTGAGGGATTAGTTACAGACCTCGAAAAGGGAGAGACCGTTACCGAAGATGAAATCGACCGAGCCCTCGATGTAACAGTCTTTGTAGTAATGTCTCCCCAAATGATCATAGAGAGTGTCTTGAGCTCCAAGGAACTTACAGCCTATGAAAGTAGCTGTGTCTGCTGATATCCTAAATGCCACTGCTTGCTTTCCGACCGCTCCCGGTGGTGGCACTGGTGTTGTGTTCTGCACCAATGTAATTCTCTTTCACAAATAAGAAATTTTTTTTAAGACTGGTTCAATTATGTTACCTTGAATGTTATGTTTTTGGCTATAAAATAAGGTGAATTCACTGCAAAAGTTGCAGAACCATAGGTTCCCATAGGTTGTCCTGTCGGACCGGGTGTTTGAGCTGTGTCTCCCCATTGAACAACCGTTTCATCTGCTCCTGAGCCTTCGATCGTTATGAAGGATTTCAATGGTGGAATGCTAACCTTCTCTCTGAAAATCAAATCAAAACAAAACAATTGACTTCTTTCACAAGCAAGACATGAACAACAAGAAAGACAAGTTTGGTCTGAAAATGGGTCCACATTCTTGTATCTGTATATGACAGTCTCTTCACATAGCATACAAGTGAATGTAGATAAACTCTAGAATCTATATATATATGTATGTATGTATGTATGTATGTATGTATGTATGTATGTATGTATGTATGTATGTATGTATGTATGTATGTATGTATGTATGTATGTATGTAGATAAACTACAATTGAAGCAAGGCTACAACACAGAGTCAAAGTACTCACATGTAAACCCCTGCATGGACTTTGATGACCACTCTCAGGAGATTTACAGGAGGGAGAGAATCAATGGCGTCTTGAATACCGGTGAAGTCTCCGGCGACCGGATTCTTGTCGACGGTGATAGTATAAGACGAGAGAAGCTTGTCCTTTGCCGTTTCGAAAACCGAGTGTTTGAGGCTACCGACGAATTCGACCCACTGCATGAATTGTTGCTCCGAGACATGGGTTTCTGTAATATTTGATTGTTTCTGCTCCCCTTTAGAGTTTCTGACTCTTACTGATTTGGTACGGCACAATGTGTGGCCTGAATTCAAGAGAACAACAAAAGTGGTGATGTAAAGAAAAAGTTGAAATTTTGACATGGTTTTAAGAATGAAAGGATAATGAGAGAGCTAAAAGGGAATGTAAAATGGTACTTTATTGTTAAGTGGAAAACATATAGGGGTAAAATACAAATGGTCACTAAACTATCTCAAAAAATACAAAATGGTCACCAAACTTTCAAAAGTTACATAACGGGCATTAAAGTTTAGTTGATGTTACAAAATAGTCACTGAACCGTTAATTTTCGTTAGGTGAATAACGTGATAGTTACGAAAATTTGGATAATGACACATTTAATCCTTCATATTTACACATTCAATCAATTTAGTCATAATTTAACCCTCATTATTGATGTCTAAACTGACTGAATGTGTAAATATTAAGGATTAAATGTGTTGTTATACAAAATTTTGTAACTATCATGTCACTCAATTAACAATTCAGTGACCATTTTGTAGCAAAAACTAAAGTTTAATACTCATTATGTAATTTTTGAAAGTTTAATGACTCATTTTATATTTTTGTATAGTTTGGTGACTATTTATGTACTTTACCCTATATATATTGGTCTTAAGATTCTAAAGATTCGATGTCCACATGAGTCCTAATTATATCTAAAATCTAGCTGGATTATATATATATTGTTGTTGACACAGTGAAAGGAAATAAGTGAGAGAAAGTTTGGGGATCAGGTAGGGGTGGACAAAACTCGATTCGGAAAATTTTCAAATAAAGTTTGAGTTATAAAAAAAAAATTCAAATAACTCGAAATTTTTAGTAATTAGTTGATCAATTTTCATATTCGAATCGAGTATGTCAATTTTGCATGATATATTATGTACATCACATGTGAAAATATAAAGAAATATATATGTATATCGTATATGCATATAGAAAGCCGCTAATTTCAAAATTAGGATCAATACTTTTTATAACATTATAAATAATTACAATTAAATTTATACAGAAACTCAAAAACTCGGTCGAACGTCCAATTCTTGGGTCACGGGTACTTTCTTGTGACAAAGATGTGTAAGATCTCAAGAAGGATATATGAGGATGGACCAGCAAACAATCTAGGCCACAAGAGAGGACTAGGTTGCACTTTTTTCACGTATGAAAACATGGTTTTATTTATATTATTGTATTTAATTAAAACCATTTTCTTTATTATTATGTCTTCTTGTCTGTGTTGTAATGCCCGTGAGTGGTCCTCTTCGTTGTGAATATGTTCTTCAAGAGATAATGCAGTTGTGATACATATTTTTTTCGTTAGTCTTATTAATAGGTGAACGGGGAAATAAAAAGATTTTACAAACATTTTTATTTTAAGATTTATAGATTATGTTTAAAGTTTAGGGCTTAGGGGTTTAGAGTTTTAGGTTCATGTGCATAGAATTTAAGAATTGCGATTAAAATTTAACGTTTATAGTTTAAAACCTAAATTCATGCGTATTACCCTAAACCTTAAATTCTAACAGCAAACTTTAAACTCTAACTACAATCACTATATTTTAAACCTCTAAACCTAAATATCCAAACTCTAAACTAAATCATTAAATTCTGAAATTAAAATACTTGTGGAAATTCTTTGTTTCTACCTCCGGCGCATAGAGTATCTATAATTTTCCTTTATAAGTTAAAATTTTTGTATCCTAACTGTCAGGGGTGGAGCTAGAAATATATTGAAGGGGTGTTATTTGTTCAACGATATTTAAAGAGGATTAATTATTTATAAATGTGTGTCATTGTATTCATGGGTGTCATTCGTCCATATTTTTAATTTTTTATATATAAATTTTATAAGAAAAATAAGTTTCCCAAAAAATTTGAAATTTCATGAACACCCTAATTTAAAAGGTGGCTCCGCCTTGCTGACCGTATAACATTACAAATGAAATTTAATTTTGTGCAATAATAAATATTAAATTTTGATTTTTTTTTCATTCAAGTTTTACAAATAACTAAAGTTATTGTTGACGTAATATCATTTTACATTTAATTATTATGTACATAAATAATTATATCCATTCAATATGAAAATAACTAGATCTATTTATTTATTAAAAATGTGTATAACTAAATTAAAATTAAATTTTTATTATATATAATTTCACCAAATCAAAATTTCCGAAATTCATGTACAGTTTTGGTATTTATCCGTTGATTATTCTATTAGCATCAAATTCGGTTTCACGCGAGACACCAGCTCAGTGGGAAAATTATAAAATTACTCACATTTAACTTATAATTAATATTATTATCCTGATATTTATCCTTTCATATTTTATATAACTTTGGAATAAAAGAAACTAAAATGCATCACAAACACACGTGAGTGGTAAGTTCATATACAAGTTCTTTATAATTCCACCTATAATAATTTGGTGAATGTATTTTTTTATATGCATCTTTATGTTTTTTTTTTGAAATAGTCTTGAGATTACAAAATAGATATATTTATACTTTTTTAACCAAACAAAGTTACTCGAACCTATATCTTTTAAGATGAATATCATTTTTTTTCACTATGACCACGAACTCGTGTCTTTTACTTTTCCACTAAGGCCACTTATTGAGTTTCGATTTAAACCTTAATTCTTGAGATGCTAAATGGAGGTTTCAACTAATGCTTTAAGGGGTATTAACCTTGGTATATCTAAATCATACATAACATACGTAAAAATGATATTAATTTTTTTTATATTTTAATAAGAATCTCTTCCTTCGTGGCACGCGCGACACGTTTTATCTTTGTTTTGTAGTTCGTTTTATTTGTCCTTGTAGCATGATCTTGACTATCGGTTGGTACTCGTACAAAGATCTTCACGGCGCTAATCTGACTTTAATTCTATCGGTGGTCTTAGAAAAATCAATCCTCACTCAATTGATGGTTAATTACCGATGTAATCAGACCTGGGTAGCAGAACAAAATCTGCCTGATAGCTTGGTTCGTTCACCACTCCTCTTTTACCGTCTTGTTTAGATAAAAACAAGGAGATTCATGAAGGTTTCTAAGTTTTTATGTGCTAATCTCGATGAAGTCCCTGCTTTTCTTTGCAACATTGTAAGAGATTTTTTGTGGATTTATCCTTTTTTTCTCTTTTTGATGCATTGTATTATACTATCGTTCATTGTAATTAATAAAATTCAGATGCTATTTCAAAAAAAATCAATATTTAAAATCATCACAAAGGAAAAGAATCTAATAGAATGGAATTAAACCCCAAAGAAAGCATGTGCAGGCCCAAAACAAATACAGAACACATAGGCACACCAAACAAATACAGTTAAGACATTGGCAATGGATAGAGCTAAAATTTCCCAAATCCAATAGGAGAAGGACAAGTGGCAGACAGACCACCTTCCATATTTCCATAACTGTATATGCAAAGCCAATGCATAAACTAAAAACACCATAAATGCAAGCTTTTCCCTGATGTCATTTTCTATAATGGAAGCCATAGTTAACAAAGACAAATTAAGCTAGTGAAATGAATTGACAAAGACAAATATAGTGTATGTTAAGATAAGGTCAGGGTATGTTATTGTTACAGGTTCCATAAAAGGCTAAAAGTAGTACATATGGACCACTTGTAGAATGAAAATGTTGGTGAAACTCGAATCTTAATATGCATTCAACCGATTAAATCAATCCATGTTGACAAGAGAACGTATCGATTAACCGAGTATGCGAGAGAAGTTTGTTGCGTCTAAAACTAGAAAAGGGCAGAGCTAAAGGGGAGGATGTCTAGAAACATAATTTAGGACATGATCTGATATCGTATATTACGAGATCAGATCTGTCCGGATTTCCAAAAATTCTAAAGCAATAATTCCAGACTGACACCTCGTTCTAACTGGGATGAAGTGGTTGAAATTATTACATCAATGGATAAAATTTCAAATTCCAGCTCTAGGGTAATTAAAGAAAAGTATATGTAATTTGAGGAAAATACCAAAAGAAGCAATAAGATTGAAATCATCAAAGATTGGTCCCAATGATGTATTTTAACTGACTAGGATTAGATTCCCATTCACATCATAAGAATGTTATATAAACAAACAAAGCTGAGAATCCAAAGCATGAAACTATGTAAATTTGGTTCAATCAATGATTATCTAATAATTCATACCTATTTCGTTTTTCCCGCATCGCTCTTGTTGTGGTCCTTTCTTTTCTTCCCCACCCATCACTGCAAGATCACGACCTGCTGCAAAAAACACAACCCCACAAGTTAAAACAAGCAAGGTAGTGAAGGCTTATGTAAGCTTCCATGTTGAAAACAACCGCCGCCGCGTTTGTGGCCGTAGCCACCTCTTTCTTTATTCTCCACTTCTCTCCCCCTCCAAAATCATATTATCACTCGCTGTTTATATCCGATTCACTGGCCGATAATGCCTCGGTATCTCATCATCTCTACACCCTTACCCGCCGCCCACATGTTGCTGGCTCCCAAGCCAACGCCGAGGCTGCGTCCTATGTTCTTTCCACGCTTTCTGCCTGCAACTTGAAGGCACATATAGTCTCCTATGAAGTTCTACTAACCTACCCAGATTCACGTTCATTGACTTTGACACCTTTTCCTTCAGAGCCACCTATAACTTTTGATCTGAAGCAGGAAATATACAAGGGTGATCCCTATGCAGATGTGGCTCATGAAGTGCTGCCTACTTTCCATGCATATGCCAAGTCTGGTTCGGTCACCGGACCAGTGGTTTATGTGAACTATGGGCGTGTGGAGGACTACGAGACCTTGAAAGAAATGGGAGTAAATGTTACCGGTACTGTGGTTTTGGCAAGATATGGAGAGATTTATAGAGGAGACATTGTGCTGAATGCATTTGAAGCTGGTGCTATAGGGGCTCTGGTGTTTACTGATAGGAAAGATTATGGAGGTGGGGCAAGTGATGCAAAGTGGTTTCCCGATGATAAATGGATGCCGCCGACTGGAGTTCAGGTCGGAACAGTCTATAACGGGTCTGGTGACCCCACTACGCCTGGATGGGCCAGCACTGAAGGGTGTGAGAGAGTGTCAATTGAGGAGGTGGAGAGAAACGGAGATGTTCCTTCGATACCTTCGTTGCCGATATCAGGCTCAGATGGTGAAACAATCTTGAGGTCAATTGGTGGACAAATAGCAAAAGATGATTGGCAGGGAAGTAAAGATGCCCCAACTTACAAAGTTGGGCCAGGACCTGGAGTTGTAAATCTCGAGTACAATGTAAGCATTGAATCTTAGTATCTGTAACCTTGAATTTGAGTGATCAGTCGGAACATTAGGATAAGTCAACCTATCAAAATGAACCACAAGTGAAACGGTCAGTAATGGGTTTGTTTATTGAATGAGGTTTTCAGGGGAAACAAGTCATTGCAACGATTCAAAATGTCATTGGTGTTATTGAAGGAGTGGAGGAGCCGGATCGGTAAGTTCAGAAACGTGTGCATATGACTAGCCAATGATAAGAAAGACTTGGGAATAATTAGCAGCACTTACTTGCTTTATGATGATCCCCTGTTTCTTATTGTAACTATTTCTAGGTTCGTCATTCTCGGCAATCATCGTGATGCATGGACATTTGGAGCGGTCGATCCCAACAGTGGTACCGCAGCACTGCTAGAGGTGATTATAATCCCATTACTTCCAACTCTTGCTACCTTTCAAATCTGAAAGCAGATTTCACCCTTTGGACAAATAGCATTTCAGCTGAATTTCCCCATTATGTAGGTTGCCCAAAGACTCTGGAAGCTACAAAAAGAAGGTTGGAAACCACGACGAACAATCATCTTGTGTAATTGGGATGCTGAGGAGTATGGCTTGGTGTGTCTGCCAGCTTATTTCTCATATGCCCTTCATCTTTATTTTCCTCTTTATGAACTGAAATTTAAACAGACTAGTTCTTCCAGATAGGATCAACAGAATGGGTAGAAGAAAACAGAGAATTGCTGGCTTCAAGGGCAGTGGCATACTTAAATGTCGACTCCGCAGTATCTGGACCAGGATTTCAAGCTTCTGCAACTCCACAACTGGATGATCTCCTCAAACAAGCTGCTCAACAGGTATCTGAAAAGTGCTAAATCAAACTAACAGCAAGGCAATAGCAATAATAGCCAAGTGTAACTATAACCAAAAGGGAAAAAATGGTTAGAACTTAGAAGCATATGCTAGCAAGATCTACAGGAGAAAGGAAAATGACGACGACAAATAGCCTTTTACCAGGTTTCACTCTTCTATCGTTTGACTAAATTATTCTTCGATTTGTTTTTTGAAGGTTCAAGATCCAGATAACTCATCACAAACAATCTACGAACAATGGGCGGGGTCCACTGATTCGTCTCTGGTAAGTATAATGAAACTAGTTAAATGATTCCGAAAGACTCGCCTAGTTCACATGTATACATCAAAAATAACAAATCCATTTTATTGAACATAACCTATGAAGATTGGGAGATTAGGAGGAGTAGGATCTGATCATGCAGCTTTTCTGCAACATGTTGGTGTTCCAGCAGCGGACATGCGTTTTGGAAAAGCAGGTAATAAGCACATTGAATTTTGTAAACTTTGCTTATACTTCACAAGGCTGCCAAAAAGGGACAGGACAACATACATGCAATTCTTATGTTCGAATAGGCAGTTAGGCACCAGCAAAACAGTTTGAACAATATAAGGATGAAAAACATATAGCAGGAATTTCCAACATATAGCTTTAGATCCCCAGATTTTGCAGCCACCAACAACGTAGATGCAAAAATATTATAGTATAGAGTTTTTCTTATTTCAGCCTATTAAAAGTAAATGTTCATGCAGGATTCCCAGTATATCATTCGATGTATGACGACTATACCTGGATGCAAAAATTTGGTGACCCAATGTTTAAGAGAAACATTGCAGGTATATATCAGCATCTCATAATTAGAAATCAATGAACACGCAGTAGCATCTAAGGTTTTTCCTTATCTTTTTTTGATAAGAAAGGGAGGCCTCATTAAAAAACCCCTTCATAACTGTCCGAAACCCTTGTAAGGGGATCGGCAGTCAGTGGAAGGAGGAAAAGAGTGCCTCAAATTTAATTCATAATAGGTTCAGTACATAGAAATACAACTGGTTCCCTGCCATTCCATTACAACCTACATCCCTTACTCACTCACCCAATCCCCTTTTTAGCAAGTTCATCAGCTTTACAATTGCTACTCCTAGCAATTAGACAGCAAATGACATTCCTATCTATCACCTGAGACCTTATGTCCCTAACGATACTCCCATAACATGGAGGGCAAGGTACACGATCCTTGATCCACTCCAAAGCCACCGAGCAGTCACTCTCCAGTATAAGGCGTCCCTTCGGGCTCCAAACTGACTCGAAAAACAGACCCAACCCCCTTTTAATAGCTTTTAACTCAGCTAGAATCGGAGGGCCAGGCCCTATCGAGTTAGCAAAGCATATCAGTATTTTACTGTTAGAGTCCCTAAGCAATCCTCCAATACCACCTTTCTTCCAGTCACTTACCACAGCTCCATCAACATTCATTTTGTAATACCCCACAGGAGGAGGAATCCATCCACTGGCCTTCGGGTTGTACATCCTATTGGAAGCGAGACAGTCTGCCAAGCTTGGATCACCTGTAAGCGAGTCTATAGTCACTGCCGCATTAGGCTCCTTAGCTAAGAACCAAGCTGCAACTCTGTATCTAGTGATGAAGGCTAGTTGTATAGAGTCAAGGGGCTCATTTTCGAAAACAACTCTGTTTCTAGATTTCCATACAGACCATAAAACAGCCCCGGGAATGAATCTCCAAATTTTGGATTTCGGAACAAAATCAACCCAGACTGAAATCAGAGATAGCACCCCGTTTGGTAACACAACAGATAAATTCCAAGCTCGAAAAAATGTGTTCCACAAATCCCTAGCAAAATTGCAGTTTAAAAACAAATGATCTATAGTTTCTGAATATTGCTTGCATAGTGGACAGAGGTTTTCCGAATCGTTTAAAGCCCCTCTCTTAATAAGTTCCACCTTGACTGCAATTTTGCCATGAGCTAGCTGCCATAAGAAGACCTCAACCCTTGGTGGTACGAGACCTTTCCATGAAAAGGAGAACCAAGAATTACCCGAACTTCTTCTATTTGTCATTAATTCCCTACATGATTTAGTCGTGTATACCCCTTCACCATTAGCATCCCATATTAATCTGTCTTCTTCCGCTGGATCCAACTTAACCCGACTTAAATCTGTCAACAGCACCAGCCATAACTCTAACTCCCACTCTGCTAAGTTCCTTCTCATTCTCACGTCCCATTCCCACCCTAAAGAACTGTAAGAACCAAACTCAACTAGCTTCCCTCCTTTATTGGTGGCAAGAATGAAGAGCCTAGGGAATTTCATCTTCAAGGGGACATTGTACAACCAACAATCTTGCCAAAATGCTATGTTATCACCTCTGCCAACTTTAAACTGAAGGTGAGATCGAAGGCAGCCCCTGACATCATCCTCTTTTGTAAAATTGTCAACCACCCCTCTCCAAATCCAAGAGCCTGCTGGATATTTGACATTAGAGATAGTCAAATCATTTTTATTTAGATTATATCTACTGCAAATCATCTTCTTCCACCAAGAGTCTTTTTCGTCCCCAAACTTCCAAATCCATTTTCCAAGTAAGGCCTTATTCATTAGCTTTAGATTTGGGATTCCCATTCCTCCTATTTCTTTTGGCAAGCACACCGTATCCCAACTAATCCAGTGAATTTTGTTGACATTCTTCCCACCACCCCTAAGAAATCTTGCAAATAGGGAGTTTAGCTTTTTGCACACAGTCGAAGGCAATGGAAAGATTGAAATAAAATATAATGGCATAGCTGATAATACTGATTTAATCAATACCAATCTGCCTGCGATTGATAATGAAGCTGCCTTCCACCCCGATAACTTGTCTTGGACTTTTTCGATGACCGGATCCCATAATGTGACTGAGTACCTTTTCGCCCCAAGTGGCAAGCCAAGATACTCCGATGGAAATGAACCTCTCTTACAGCCAATGGAAGAAGCCCATTTATCAAGGACATCATCTTCTACATTAATACCCATTAACTTGCTCTTACCTCCATTTATTTGTAGTCCCGTCAAAAGTTCAAAGATGCGAAGTATTCTTCTGAGATTTTGTACTTCAGTACCAGCAGCACTGCAAAAGATAATTAAGTCGTCCGCAAATTGTAAGTGAGACAACAAGACAGAGTTCTCCGACATACCAATCCGAAAGCCATTAAACAATCCTAAATCCACAGCCTTAGATAGAAGTAGGTTAAGTAATTCACCAACCAAATTGAAGAGGAGAGGAGATAAAGAACAACCTTGTCTCAACCCTTTGGCCATGTGAATCTCCTCCGTCGGTGCACCGTTAACAAGCACTGAGATGGAGGCAGTAGCTATGCAACGATAAATCCATGATTTCCATCGGTCCCCAAAACCCATTTCATCCATAATCCGAACCAGTATTGACCAATCGACGGAGTCGTATGCCTTCCTGAAGTCAACTTTGAACACAACCCCTTGAAGACCCTTTTTCCTCCAATAATCTATCCCTTCATTTGCGATAAACACGCAATCCAGAATTTGTCGACCAGGAGTGAATGCAAATTGAGATGGACCGATAAGAGAATTCATACAAAGCTTCAGTCTTCTTGCAAGGACCTTAGATAGGATTTTATATAGACCACCCACCAAGCTTATTGGTCTGAAATCATCCAAGCTAGTTGGATTCTGTTTTTTTGGAATCAGAGTTATGAAAGCGTGATTAATCCCATGATCCCAACTCTTCCCTTCAAAGAAATCGGAAAAGAATTCCATAATAGATTCTTTTAAGTTTGCCCAGAATTTCTTAAAAAAGCCCATGTTTAGACCATCAGGTCCTGGAGCTTTTTTACTGTCAGCAGAATTTATCGCCTCCCACACCTCCTCCTCTGAAAATTCTTTTTCCAGGAGGGAATTCTGCATATCGGATAGCCTGGCGAAATTTAGACTTATGTCCTCAACTGGTAACGAATGCTTCTCACCAAAGGCTTCCTTAAAAAAATCCCTGACATGGCATTTAATTTTAACCGGGTCCGTAATGTTTTCTCCATTAATCTCCAGGCATCTGATAGAATTAGCTCTTTTCCTTGCTGATGCGCAAAGATGAAAATATTTCGAGTTCCTATCACCATGCTGAACCCATTTTGCTCTGGAGTTTTGGTGCCAAATGCTTTCCTCAATTCTGTATAAATTCCATAGATCGTTTCTGCTTTTGATAATTTCAGCCCATATGCTTGAAGAGGGTGACCCCTGTAACATAGAATTTTCCAAGTCATGAATCTTCTTTTCAGTGTTCCTGATGTCCCTAGAGAGGTCTTTCAACTTGCTGCCAGGCCACTTCTTTATCTCCTTCTTAGTTTCCTTTAGAGTTCTGTAGATACTTTCCCTTTTACTTCTTTTTGATTGCTTCAATAAGGTCGAATTCACCATCTCCACAAAACCCTTATCCTCCAACAGGTAACTGTAAAGTCTGAAAGGTTTGGGTCCCCAATCGAAATTGTCATTGACCAATTCGATTGCATTGTGATCTGAGATTGATCTTGGTAACAAAACTTGGGAGATGTTCGGGAAAGCATTGAGGAATTGCACGCTTACAACGAAACGATCTAACCTTACGAAAGTAGGCTCTTCCCTATTATTGCACCAAGTGAATCTCCCCCCTGAAAGGGGTAAGTCTACTGCTTCGGCTTGATGTAGAAATTCTCTCATTAATTCCATACTTGCCGTGTTCTGTGTAGCCCCCATTTTCTCCTCCGGAGAGAGATAAACGTTAAAATCGCCACCTATACAGAAAGGGATCTCCAAATCCTCGCACAATGATAATAGCTTCTCAAAAAAATCTCTCTTCTCATCATCTACAGCTGGCCCATACACATTAATAAAGGCACATTCGAACTGATTCTCCTTAATCTTCCCCCTTAGTGCAATGAATCTGCTATTAACTATTCTGTCTGTAACCTCAAACCAATTTTCATCCCACAAGCATAAAAGACCACCCGCTGATCCATCTGCTGGTGCCGAACAATAACCTTGTAATAGTTTACCCGATAACCTTCTAAGATTGGAGAAACTGATTTTTGACAGTTTTGTCTCCTGCAGGAACACCATAGCAGGTTGTTTAGAAACCACCAGTGACCTTACTGCTCTCGACTTCTCTTTCCTCCCCAAACCCCTAATATTCCATGATACCACTGCCAGCTTAACCATTAGACAGAATCGAAAGTACCCAGAATGAAACCATGGCTTATCGGGTATTTTCCCTCTCCTTGGTTTCCAATTCAATCACTCTTTCCAGAAAAGTTTGTTTTCCGCCTTCGAACGAGATCCCCATCAAATTGCAAACCTCCCAAGTAGCTAACGCTTCTTCCAAAATTTCCTTAAATGGATACGAAGAGGTTGTGGATGAACTAACCCGGTCTAGTGCTTCCACCAACAAATTCCTCTTAGCCTTCCTGTGCGATCTTCGATTCCCAATAATGGGATTTGTCAATCGGCAAACTTGGTTCATCGTTTTATTTGATCTCGGCTCAGACCCCTGATTTTTACTGGAATTTTTGCTATCAGATGCATAGGGCCCTTTTTCTGCCTGAGAATCCAGAAAAATTCGATCCACTACTCCAACGCACGCTTCATTAGTTGCCAATCTGTCCACAATTTCCTCCAGGGAGTTGCCAGCTGTCTTCAAGTGTTCACGTGTCTCATATATATTATTAAAGTGCTGGGCCATACCAGTATCTCCTCTCAGATGGTCATCTGTTATGTTTTTCCATAATTGCCCACAATTATTAGTTGGGGCCTCATTTATATCTCCATCTGTTAAGGTTTTTCCTTATCATTGCTCATTCAACAATCCAACTGCACTTTAAACAACCTAATTACAAAATGAGTCTTATGCAAAACAGCGGCAAGTATTTGGGGCTTATTAGCTCTTCGGCTGGCAGATGAGGAGTTCTTGCCTTTTAATTATCACTCCTATGCATTTGAAATCCAGGTAAGGTAACCTTTAGGAAATACAAGACTGTGCACTCGAATATATTATGGCACACATAGGTTTAATGCTTAATGTAATGCAACAAAATCCATGATAACAGAAGCGTGCAGAAGACCTGGAAAATGAGATTTCAGATAAAGACATAACCTTTTCTCCCTTGTTCAAGTCTATTGAGGAGCTAGCAAAAGCAGCCAGCAAGATAGATAACCAGAAAAAGGTAACACTAGTTTGCATAATCGTCTGAAAATGAATAAAAAAAAGTATTGAGTAGAAACTAAGGGAAGTATTATTGTCCAGGAAATAAAAGAAGCTAAAGGTTGGACATCAATGTGGAGAAATGACCGTGACAAAGTACGAGAACTAAATGACAGACTTATGATGGCAGAACGGGCATTTACAGATCGTGATGGACTTCTTAGAATGCCATGGTACAAACACTTGGTGAGTTTTTCTTAGTTTCATTCACCTGAACAATTTACTATCATATGACCAAAAATAAAACAAGATCCTTTTACTGTACTAAGGTTTATGCACCTACAACTGTAACATGCAGATTTATGCACCGTCAAGGCACAATGATTATGGATCTACATCGTTCCCGGGAATAGATGATGCAATTGAAAATGCAAAGAATCTAAACACCGCAGAGTCATGGAATTTGGTGCAACATGAAGTCTGGAGAGTTTCTAGGGCTGTCAGGCATGCGTCCTTAGTCCTCAATGGAAAACTAACGTGAATCGAGCAAGATGATCTACACCTGAGACAATAATGTACTTTAGTGAGAGTGTAGGGGTATAAGAGATCTCTAGATTCTACAAATTCACTTGCTTTCTTGCTTTACACTAAAATCAATCATCAGTACCGAGCCTTATTTCAGGTATGTTTATGACACAACTCCAGATTAATGATAGATTATAATCACACTTCCATGAAGGGAACCAAAAAATAATGAGAATAACATTGCCATGAGAAATTTGACAAATATACCTACTACTGCAGAAATCGATGAATTCATTCACCTCGTTCGGCATTAGTGTTGTATCATCAAAAACGCATTGCTTGTCTCTATCTGCTTCTTATTTTATCTCCTGCAAATCTAACACACTGATTAGATAGTGAACATGACTAAACCATCTCAAATGACATTGTATTTACTGTTCTACTTCTACATCCACTCTCATTCATAATTTCTTCTCTGATTTCATAACTTCTTGCCATCTCCAAATTTCAACATTCTCATTTCTATCTAAACTCCTTTATAGAATGCTGCAGATTATACAAGGCACAAGTAGAAAAAAAATCATGGCAAAGGAATGTGATACATGATTGTGGACGAAATATCACTGTTGTTATGAACCGCAAACAACTTAAACGATTAATGCTGATAACAGAAAGATTGGAATTCAAAAGGGTTAGGAGATTAAGAACAATGGCTGCAGTTTACTCATAGATGCAAGAATGTACAAGGGGAAGGGGAACAAGTTCTTCCCCTTATTTTAAACAATATTATGACCTATGCTAATTGCTCTTTTTCTTGATAAATAATGCATTGTACTAATGATTGAAAATCCAATAAAATCTACATGCTCATAAACCATACAAAACTACACCAAGCAAGGGTTCTGCCCCTTTTCGGTGCCCCTACTTATGCCCCAACACTAAAAACATTACAAAATTAAATTCCTCCTAACACTAAACCCTGTACCCTATACCCTATTTCTAAATTACCTAAACACTAATCATAAACCCTAACCTAAAACCCTATAACCTAATGCCCCAACACTAAAAACATTACAAAATTAAATTCCTCCTAACACTAAACCCTGTACCCTATACCCTATTTCTAAATTACCTAAACACTAATCATAAACCCTAACCTAAAACCCTATAACCTAATTTTGAACGTTGAGTATAAGTAGTGCATACCCTATAGTATACCCTATTTCTAAATTACCTAAACACTAATCATAAACCCTAACCTAAAACCCTATAACCTAATTTTGAACGTTGAGTATAAGTAGTGCATACACTATACTATACCCTATTTCTAAATTAGCTAAACACTAATCATAAACCCTAACCCTAAACCCTAATTTTGAACATTGAGTATAAGTAGTGCACCAAAAAGAGCCGAGGATTTTCATACCCAAGCAAGTGGTTAGACTGCAAAATTCAATATCAGATTTGAATATATAATAATATATTATGAACAATTTCACTATGATTGGAACTACATACATTAATTGCTATTTTTTAATTGAATTGATGTAATAATAAGTATATGAATAATTGTTTATTAGTTTTTTTTTCTCCAGAAACCATCCAATTCAAATCACTCCGATTCTTAAGATTCTATGGACAAATTCAACTCGCCTAAAAAAGGTGAAGTAAAAAAGCAGTAGAAAATCACAAACATCACAACTTATTCATTCATTGGCATAAAATATTTACAATCAAGCTAGAAAAGCGAAAGCGATAACGATGATGATGCAATCAAACGGTCACGACCTCATCCGGATCTTCGAAATTAGGATCCTTAACATCGACGACCTGTCCGACGTCCCCGATCTCAGCCGTCAAAAGGCTATCTCCGGCCCAAGTGAACTTGCCACCGTGACCTCCTTTCTTAGGCGATCCGCTCATTCCGGTTCCCGATTTCCTGTCCTTCTTCACCTCCGATGACTTCCCGTTGCCTTTGCTACTCTTCGCACTGTGCTTCATTTCTCTCTCAGCTAATCGCGGTGTGAATCGGTGGTTTCTGGACAATGCTGGTTTATATAGAGAGGGGGAAAGGCATGTGCGAGTGGGGACTGTGTGACGCTGTGGGCAAGAAGCTAAGTGTAATTCGGTGATTGAAGGATACGTGAATGGATAAGATCGTAATAAATTGGCGGGAAAACTATACGGTTGGTCACTCAATTATTACTTTTTTTTTAGTTTTGGTCACCCTCTATTAAAAATTTAATGAAATTGTTGATGTAGATTTTTTAAGGGTAATGTTCACAAACAGTCCCTTTCGTTTGGTGTTTGTTCTAGTTTAGTCACCAGATTTCAAAACAGCTTATTGTAGTCCCTTACGTTTATAATCTGTTTTATTTTAGTCACTTTGTCGTCATTCTCTGTTAAAGGAATAACGGCCGGCTGACATGGCAATTTTAAAATTAAAAAAACTCCATGTGTATAATACACGTCATTCCCCCCGAAAACATTAAGTCTCCCAACTTCACCCCCACTTGCAGTGACACGCTCCCTTTCTTCTACATTCTCTTCTAGCCTGTGATCTACTGTCGGAAGAGAAACTATACCCCCTTGGGTGTCTAATATTGGGCACCCTCATAACAAATAAAAAGCATCGAGAGCACCCAGCAGTTATCAAAACAGAGATAAATAATCACTCCATATGTTACTTTGCATCATCGGCTGCCGATTCATTTGTTATCACCATTGGAGGGGAGAGTGCTCTGTATATTCGAAGGCATTAAGATGTTGAAACCATTCGCAACGGTTGACACAATCATCCCAGGGATCTGATCATGCCAATGAAGCTCTTTCAAATCCTTTTGCCCCTGATGAACAAAGAGAAGTTGTGGAGGTAAATCTTGTGGGGCGTTTACTAGCTCCTTTGTTTGAGCTTTGAACTCCGCTTCTTCTTCCTCGTCCTTTTCGAGAGAAAGATCCCATATTGTTAATTGATTATCGGATGATGAAACGGCCAAAGTGGAGGCTTCATGTGGACTCCACTCGATGGATGTCACTGGGTATTTATGGTACTTAAAATGAGCAACCACTGTATTTCCGTCCTTGAGCAACCTAAAATCATGAATCGAAAATGTTCCATCATCACTTCCCGATGCCAACATACAACTAGCCTGTCTGTTCCATGAGATGACATTGACGTCTGCGTCATGTGCCTTAAAAGAAGCTGCCGGTGACATCCCTAAACGGATATCCCAAATTGCAATAGTGCCATCAACAGAACATGAGACGAATGCGTGAGGCTCTGTTGGACTCCATTGTAGATCTTCGACACTTGCAGAATGTCCAACAAACGGAGTAGGTTCAACATTCCATGTTGAATCAGATGCATGCTCCCACAAATGAATACAGTTCTTGCAGTCCCCAGTTACGAGCCTTCCGGCAACAACGGGACTCCAATCAACTGCATAGCCTTCATCTTTGTGGCCACGAAAGTTAACTAATGGAGCATGGTTAAACACAGAAGAATTACCCTGGACACCATCTGTTTCTGATTCCGCTAATGCATTCAGATGAGAACTTAAGTCCCACACATGAACATGACCACTATCAGCCCAGGATGCACATATGTGAGGATTTTGTGTCATGGCTCGTATACGGTTAACACAACCATGATGAGCTACCTTTCGCAACTGCAAAACCGATGCACTGGGTCCACCTTCTTCTTCGTCTTCACTATCCTCACTATCACTACTTCCAGCATCCATATCAGCATCATCCTCGGCAGATTTGGTAGGAACTAGATTGCGCCTTTTCCCCGAAACATTACTTACTTTAAACACTCCAATAGAGTTCCACGAAGGTTTCTCAGCCTGAGTTCCTGCAACAAAATAAACTGTATGCGGAAAATCATTCCGATCGGAACCTAATGAATCACGAACAATATCAAAGCTCAAGCAAGGCCACCCGATATGAAAAGCGTGAAGAGAATTGTAAGCTGAAGGGTCACACTGAAGCTCTTCTCCTTCCTCCAATTCATCAACACCTGGTTGCCAAACCCTAGGTTGAATCGTCGGCACCGACGAAGACGATGCCGCTCCATCACCTTTCTTTGAACCCTTGTTCTTTCTCTTAGCTTTTTTAGGGTTTTTGATTGTGCGAGCCATCTTTTTGGTGGCCAACAAAGGGAGTTGGAGGAATTAGAGGTGGCGGAATGGGGTTGTTTGTTCTAGTAGAGTGGATAATGACGTGTATTATACACGTGGAGTTTTTTAAATTTTAAAATTGCCATGTCAGCCAGCCGTTACTCCTTTAACGGAGAATGACGACAAAGTGACTAAAATAAAACAGATTATAAACGTAAGGGACCACAATAAGCTGTTTTGAAATCTGGTGACCAAACTAGAACAAACACCAAACGAAAGGGACTGTTTGTGAACATTACCCATTTTTTAAATGATTTTATATATTATTTTATTATTTTCTCTCTCCACCCTAATATTTTTAAGGTAAATCTATTTAAATATTACACCATGTATTGGCGCATTTTTATTTTAGTATCTTATCTATTTTCTTTGGTAAAATAGTACTCAATGTTATGTTTCGTTTTTAAAATGGTACACCGCTATTAAAAAATTTACAAAATAATGACTGTGAGAGAGAAAATGGTACCTAACGTCATTTTTTTCTCTCTCTCAGTCAGTATGACACGTGTGTTTTTTATTTTATTTTTAAAATTTTACTTTTTATAACCACTCGTATTTGGTTTATAGGTAGACTAATTTAAAACGAGTACTAGATAAATTTAGGTAAAATAACAAAAGATGCCCCCAACGTTTGCATATTTTATCATTTGGCTCCCTATTCTTTTTTGGTCCAAACATGCCCTCAACGTTTGTTTGTTTTGTCATTTGGCCCCCTATTCTTTCTTTTGGTCCAAATATGCCCCCAACGTTTCATTCGTAGTCCAAATATACCCCCAACGTTTCAATTTGGTCCAAATATGCCCCCGTTAGATGGAAATTGTCAGTCAACTGACGTTCAACAACTGATGCTGATTGGACTTGCCACGTATTAAGATATGTTGATGCCACGTCAAAAAAAATTTTATAAGTCGTTGACCGTCAGTTGATTGATAGTTTACATCCAACAGGGGCATATTTAGACTATGAATGAAATGTTGGGGCATATTTGGACCAAAAGAAAAAATAGGGGGCCAAATGACAGAACAAGCAAACGTTGGGGGCATATTTGGACCAAAAGAAAGAATAGGGGGCCAAATGACAAAACATGAAAATGTTGGGGGCATCTTTTGTCATTTTGCCATAAATTTATTATAGGAATGACTCTTTCGATTCAATTTGCTCTATTTATAGAGATATGACTTAAACTTAAAATATCACTAAACCCAACGAAAGGTCTAAAAAAAGATGATGTTCAACCTATGACACCCGAGTTCAATCAGCTTTGTCTGCAAAGTATGCGTGCTATTAAAGGAACAAAAATCTTCTACTCTTTTCGGTGCTTATATTCATATTCGAACACTAAAAAATTAAACTCTAAGTAAATTTATGTTCCTCTAAAGGGGTTAATTAACTCAACCATAATTGATTAAAGGGTTATGCTATTGACAGCCCTTAGGGCTGTTAACAAGAACACTATAGATTCTTGTATTTAATATTTTTTTACTTTTTATAGATTCTTGTAATTAATGTTTTTTACTTTTTAAAGAAATATAGTAGAATGTAATTAATTACATTCATAAAAAGTTGTGTTTCATTAATTTAAATTTTTTAATTTAATTAAACAATAAAACCCTAAATTCAAACTCCAAACTTCAAACTTAAACCCTAAATCACAAACCTCAAGTCTCAAACCTCAAACACAAACCTTAAACACAGACCCTAAACCCTAACACATAAACCTTAAACCCTAAATCATAACCCTAAATTTAAATCCCTAAGTCCTAAATCTTAAACCCTAAATTCTAAACTCTAAACCATAAATATAAATTCTAAACCTTAAACCCTAAACCATTTTAAGTGAGTATTAATTACATTAAACAACTTAAAATTAATTAAACATGATTTTTTAAGAATGTATTTAATTACATTTTACTAGATTTCATTACAAAGTAAAACAAGCATTAATTATAAAGCAAAACGAACATTAATTATAAAAATTTATAGAGTTCTTATTGACAGCCCTAGGGGCCGTCAATAGCAAAATCCTTGATTAAACTATGACTTTTAATTGTGCATGAAGATGGAGCCTTGTTAATCACGGCTCATATTTGTCGCTAAGCATACTAAACTTGGCGTTAACCCCAAGCAAAAATGGCAGCGGATTTGCATTGATTTGCTTTTGACTGACCGGTCCAAGCCAGCATTGCGACTTATTTTTATGGTTTAAAATAATAAAATATAAAACATTATTAATATTTATAAGGTTTAATATTAAAATAAAATTTTAAATTATCTCATCTAAACTATAGTTTTTTTATTTTAAAGTCAACTAAAATATAATTCGTCGAAAAAAATTATGTTACTTAAGTGGAAGAGTCTCTCGTATTGTGTTGGTCCAAAAGGATAATTGGAGCATGATTTTAAAAAACATCTAATATGAGATTCTTTTATTAATACGACATTATTTATTATTAAATAGAGATATATTTATATTTTCAATATAGGTGTCGAGATATAAATTTATATAAAATAAGATTGTTTCACTGGAGTGGCAAAATCCTTTCAAACTCCTTAAATTTGAAAATATTGGTTTTGCATATTGAGATAATTGGAAATCTATATAAATCTCTGTCAGATATATGGACGGAGCCACGATTTCGAGGAAAAATTTATAACTATTCTAATTTTTCTAAAAATATATATAAAAAATAAAGGTAAAAAAATTCTCCGCGTTGGGGAAGAGCCCCTCCCATTACACATGTAGCACCGTCCCCGATCAAAATACACTTTTCTAAGTTTGAAAATGTTGTGCTGGTAGATGGACAATTTTATGGGTGGGTCTAAGATGTGGCCCCTTAATTTAAGACTAAAAAATGACACAACCGAAATGTAAAAAAACATAGAAACTAAAATGTTATCACACGACCGACATATTAAACTTTCTAATAATATTTTAAATTTCGTGTATTCTAATATTTCAGCTGTGTTGTGTTTTAGCCTTTAAACTGTTGTACTGCAGACTTTCTCACAATTTTATTGCTGAAGATTTCTTAAAAGTTTTATTCCCCTTTTTCTACTGATGTTGTTTGCCAACTGTTTGTATTAATGCCATTACTGCTACTATTTTCAGGTTGTTAAAGAGGCTTGCTCCAATCTAATACCTATGAAATTTCTCTGCAATCTTCACAAAATATTGCAGAAAGCCAGAGTGCAAGGTACAATTCCATGATTAAACTTAACAGTTTAGTGGTAAAATAGAGCACGGTAAGGCCGACACAAAATTTTATGTCAAGGGTGTTAAATTGGTAGAGAATTATACTAAAAATTTAGGGGATGCGAACTTAGAACATCGATAAAAAATACTTAAATTAGATAAGAGTTTAAAATTTCTAGAGAGTACGACTGCCCCTCCAACATCTCTCGGTTCATCCCTGGTTGTAAGAACATTATAGTTTTATACTTGGATGCCATGAACAAATGCATACACATCTGGTTTACTGATGTGTATGCATTTGTTCATGATTTCATCTTTAATTATATATAAGAAAAATCCCATTTTTGTTTGAATCCACAAAAATGGTGAGCTGATCAATTGTTTTCCTTCCATGAAATGAAAAAAACAGCTATACATTCAAAAATTCACCATGCCTGCAGCATTGCAGAACCAACCTAATCAGCCTAGCTAGGCACAATATTACCTCAATCTTTCATTTTTCACTAATCAAAAGGATTTTAAATCGCGGTTGCGGTTGCAGCATTATTTCGCGATTTCGAACAAAAGCGGCTGAATTACTGCGATCGCATACTGTTTTTTACTCCAATAACGATTTCAGGCGGTGGCGCATCCGCTTTTTAAATCCCTGCTAATCACTACTAATTCTCTTACTTAGAGAAGACATGAAACAACTTCTACTGGAAAAGCCCTTCTTTGATATGGTAGCTTTAGGGCTATATTGCTTGTTTTTTTTACCATCAAGTCCCCATGCATAGCTCTTACATGATTTCATCTTGCCTCTGTTGTTCAAATGACTCAATGCTTTCTTTGGAAGATCTTCTATGCTCATCACCCTTGCTAATGATGTGAATGACTGAGACTTCCCTTGGTAGTGCTTAGAAAGCCCTCTCCTACAAATGGTTTAGATTTATGCATAAATTGATCAGAAACAAGCACAGACCGGAATGGACCGAAGGGTGTTGGAAACAATCACCCGCACCCCAGAATATAAAAGTTCGCACCCTTAACATAAAATTCTGTGTACCTGATAGGTAGTTGAGCCATGAGGTCTGATAATTCATAAAGAGGTCCATTGGATGATGATGATGGTGATGATGATGATGATGCAGAAGATGCATCATCAACCAAGTCTGATGAAGATATTGAAGAAATGGAATTTTCTGATGAGTTTTCTCCAAGGGAGGATTCAATGGAAACTGAGTCATCTCCTTGCATGATCATCAAGTTGGTGCCCCAAGCTCCATTGATATCCATTTTCTTCACCAGATTCATAGCTTGAAACATCTGGTTTGCTTCTTCTCCCATTTGGATCAAGAACAGGAACAAGAACAAAAGTAAGATCTGAGTTCTGAAAACCCTATGAAATATATGTTCTTCTAAGAGGGAGCACACACATATATATATATATATGTATATGTATGTATATATATTGATTTTGGTGAAAATATGTGGTGGCATGTAAGCAAGCATAGGATAAGCTTGGCAAGTTTGATTATTTATTATTTTAATGGATTTTTGTCCATGTATTCCTTTATTCCAAGATTTGTCATTATCATCTATCTATTAATGGTCTAAATTTAATATACCTTTCCCGTTATACTAGGACATTTGGATAAGATCTAAATTTGAAGGCATCCATATCCTAGTCACTCATATTTCCTTTTCTTTTCTCTTCTCCTTTTGGTTGAAAATGAGGTTTCTATCTTTAGCAACTTTGCTTCAAAAAGCCATGGCAATATTTTTCATGAGAGTGGAAATTCTCTGTCCTTTTTCGGTGTTTTCATTTATGCCCTAAACTCAATATTAAGTTTAGAGTTTAGGATTTTAAGTTAAAAATTATAGTTAAGGTTTAAGGAATTTAGGGTAGAATGTATTTTTTAGGGTATAGGGTGTAGGGTTTAAGATTTAAAATTTAGAGTTAGGGCTTGAAATTTAATTTTATTGTATTTTTTAATGTTGGAGCATAAGTAGGAGCACCGAAAAAAGCAGAGAATTTTTATCCTCTACATGATTTCATGTCCCAACTCCCAAAAGCAATTAGGTTGTAAAAGTTGAACCAAACAAGGAAAAATTTCTTTCTCAATTTATTGTCAAAGAATTTGAAAAGTTTGTTCGAACATTAAAGAGTTATGTTTCTTAAGTAAAGTCTCAAATGAAGAAAATTATGCCGTAATTATATCAAGAATCGAATTTAATTTAATTTCAAAATTAATTGAATCTAATATAACTATCAAACACAAAAATTTAAAGAAAAACATTTTAGTTCTATAAAACATGGTTTTCTAAATAAATTCTTCACAAATTAACGAGAAATTATATTATGGGTTATTCCCGCCACGTCATTCATGAGACCAACCAATAAAAATTACCAATTTCATTATTTTTTCCATATCATATTTTTACGAAGTGAACCTTCACTCATATTTACTATAAACCAATTTTAAAAATAGTTTTTACCAAGTAAAGATTCACTTGGTAAAAATATGACATAAAAAAATAATGAAATAGGTGATTTTTATTAGTTAGTCTCAAAGATGACGTGACAAAAATAACTCATAATATAAAAATTTTCAATGACATGAGATCCTGATATGATCTCAAACATAAAAGAAAATTATTATTTTGGTCTGATTTAATAAAAAAAATTGTAGTATTCTTTCCGTTTTTAACTTTAAACATTAGCATTTACTCTCATTTTTTGAAATTTTTTTTATAGTCATCGATATTTTATTTTTTAATGTGATTATGCACTTTTTGAATAAGAATATATATTTTTTTGAAAGATCTTGACTTTTGTGTTTTGATGAGTTTCTGAGAATCTTTCGACCTATGTTGTGTTGAAAGGATATATATTTATATGATCTGATCGATTGCGTAAAGCCTGCAGTAGCAACGAAACTAATGAAAGTATACAGAAAAGACAGTTCTTTTCTTTTAATTATATCAATATTTTCTATTTTATTTTTCCTATTCTACTAGTATTAGTTAGTGTTCCCGATTCATTGAGTCCTTTCTTCCGTAATTAATTGTTGGCCCAGTTTTATATTTTCTCTGTAGATCTTCCTAATACAATTTATTTTATTTTCAATGTAAAAATCAAAATAATTGACATTGTTTAAAGAACATTACACCTTCATTTCATTAACTAATCAACAATCGATTTTTTTTAAAAAAATTAATATATAAATAGATATTCAAAACCCAAAAAAGCTGTATCCAAGAATCCCAAATCAATCTACTTAGAAATTTGCTTTGATATGAAAAGAATAAATGATTCAGCTGTTTGATTAAATAAGCTTTATACTGTACACAAAATGGCTAATGATTAGAAACGCTCTGAAACGATAGGAAATTTATCGACAAAAGCGATTAGGGTTTCGTCATGAGGGCTCCGGGCTTTCAAGAGGCCACCGAAAATTTGAACCCCAATATTCCGATTAGGGTTTCGTCGGATTCTCTGGTGTTTGCGGACTCAGGCGGACGGCCACCAGATGATGGGTGTTGCGGGAACAGTCCCGTTAGGAGAGAAGGAATTGGAGGCGTGGGAAATCTGATGGTTCCGACCATCTCGACGGAGGGAGCGCTGGAACGACCGGGATCGCCGGTGGCCATGGAAATCCAAAGGGAAGGTAAGCGTTTGAAAGAGGGGATTCTGGAGGAGCCCAGCGGCGATGGTGAGTTTGGGGTAGGGGACGCGCGTGGGGCTGAATTTGTTGAAGGCCACATGCCGGCTGATGCTACATTATTGGATGCTACACGGTTGGATTCTACACTGTTGGCTGCTGCACGGTTGGATGCTGTGGGACAAGGGACGCTGCGTGGGGTTCGGGATGATGCTATGCAGGATGTTCACGAATTGGAAAAAAAGGATGATAAACCATCCTATGCGACGGTGCTTAATGGGGAGGGGAAAGAAAAGTGTCGACCGACACAGGAAGCTACTGTGGCTGATGTCATTGTCCTCGATGAGGATGTTATAGTTAAAGAAGATGGACCATATCCAGTTATCCGTTTCTCTGATCGTGTCTATGAGTCTATAGATCGAAGTATGGGGCGGACGCTGATAATCCGGCTTCTTGGAAGGGTAATAAGTTATCGAGTTTTGTGGAATCGGTTGCATACTTTATGGAAATTAGGTGGGCGAATTCAGTTGGTTGACCTTGACAATGAATATTTTTTGGTGAAATTTGAAAAGGAAGAAGACTATGTTGAGGTTTTAACCGCGGGACCATGGACAATCTTTGGCAGTTATCTCACCGTTCAACCTTGGAGTAGGAGTTTTTCGACTGATAAGGCTCACCCATCGCATGTGGTTGTTTGGGTAAGACTTCCGGGGTTACCCATACAGTATTACACAAAGAGCTTATTTCGGCGGATTGCTGATATCATTGGGAGGGTGGTGAAGGTGGATTATAATACTATGGCCAGTGAGAGAGGTAAGTTTGCGCGCCTGGCGGTTATGGTGGATCTTACTAAGCCACTTCTTCCGTGCATTGGAATCGATAATTTTGTGCAACGTCTTGAATATGAGGGGCTTAGTCAAATTTGTTTCCATTGTGGGGTATATGGGCATACGATGGAATCTTGTGCTACTAAGGTAACAGAGAATGCGGAGAAACCCCCTGAGTCTGAGGTTGAGAGGGCTCGTAAAAGTGATCGGGCTGAATTGTATGGACCATGGATGGTAGTGGAAAATAAGAAACGGCGACCACGAGCCAGTGGAGGTAATGGAGGAGGGGGAAAACATGAGGATGCGGGGAAGAGCAACTCACGTTTTCATTTGTTGCGGAATTTGGATGATGATAATCTGGATAGAGAGGATACGGGGGTTGAGGATATTTCTTGTGCTGAGGATTCCAGTGACATGGCTAGGATGTTTAAGGGTAAACAAGCCGAAACTATAGAAAAACCGAAGAAGCAAGTGGAACGAGGGAGTTCATCAAGTAAGCAGAGTACTCAGAAGGTGGTTGAGGTTCCCCCCATGAGTGTGCATCCGACTGTCCCCGGGAATGTCCCGTGTCTGAGCGAACGCGAGGTGACGGAAACAGGTTCGACGCATAAGGTGGTTGTTATAGGTAATGATGGTCGTAAAGTTCACATGGCAAACAAGAATGGCGCAAAGGTGAAGTTTCAAGGTGTTCAAAAGTCTAGTCGTGGGGTAGCTAAGCCTCTCTTACGGGGAAAGAAAAAAGTTGATCAACCGCAGGCGAAACCGCTTCTTTCTGCATGGGTTCAAGCAGAAACAAGTAAGTTGGATGCGTTGCAGCAAAACCCTCTACATTCTAGACCGCCGGATACTTTGAACGGCGGGCAGGAGGGTGTTGATGTTCGCGGACAAGGAACGAAGGATGCGGAGGAAATTGTTAACATGCCGTGTGACGGGAAGACGGACGCTAACGGTGAGGGGGCATCGACAGCCACCATGGTTGTGGATTAGGTTGGTATCCACTACCTACATCTTTATTTTGTTTTAATGATTAGTGTCTCTGTTTGGAATGTGCAAGGGGCAGCGGGCTCCGTTTTTAAGGATAGCTTTCGAAGGCTTGTTAATGAGTGTAGGCCTGATTTTGTGGCGTTGTTGGAAACTAGAGTAAGTGGGGAACGGGCTGATCGTATCATTAGTAATTTGGGTTTTCGGTTTTCTTTTCGGATTGAAGCTCATGGGTTTAGTGGAGGTATCTGGCTTGCTTGGAATGGGAATTGGGTGGTTAATGTTTTATCGGTTTCAAATCAATTTGTTCATGTGAAGATTGAAGGAGAGATGCTTCCTTGTCCTATCTTCTGGACTATTGTCTATGCTAGTCCTCAAATTCAGTATAGACGATATCTTTGGCCGCAATTGCGTGATCTTAATCCGGGCGATGAGCATCCTTGGATTTTAGGGGGTGATTTTAACGCTATTCTGCATATGGAGGATCGTCGTGGAGGTGTTGTGGGGAGAAATTACATTAGCCGTGACTTTCGGAATTTCGTTTTCGATGAGGCTCTTATGGATGTGGAGTTTAAGGGCCCCCGGTATACCTGGGCTTGGGGGAATTTATTTCAGCGATTAGATCGTTTTCTTATGAATACGAAATGGTCGTCTGTGTTTCCAGGGACTTTAGTGCAACATCTTGATCGGATAGGTTCCGATCACCGTCCTATTCTTCTGCGGACAGATTCGGTGTTGACACGTGAGGATGATAAGCCGTTTAAATTTATTTTTGCTTGGCAGCATGACGAGGGTTTTGAATCAGTGGTTGCGTCAGTTTGGGATAACTCGTTAAATTATGGTGATAATATAATGAATTTACAACGAGGATTGGCGGATTGGAGTAAGAATTTTTTCCGTGAGATGGGAAGGAAAAAAAGGCGGTTGCTGGCTAGAATTCGTGGTATTGAGACTGCTTTGGATCGTCAGCACTCAACTTTTTTGTGTGAGCTTGAGAAAACCCTTAAGAAAGAGTTAGAAGAAATTATCATGCTAGAGGAGAGTTTCTGGCGGCAGAAGGCGAGGTGTGAATGGATTAAAAGTGGTGATCGAAACACCAAATATTATCATGCGATTGCTAATGGAAGAAGGAGACGAAATTCGATTATGTCCTTGCAGAATGAGGAAGGGGAGTGGGTTTCAGATCCAGTGGTGCTGAAGCGTATGAGTGCAGAGTTCTTTGGTACTTTATTCACGTCGGAGGGAGTGCAGGGTTATACGTATAATTGCCGTGGGAAGTTTACTTCTCTGTCTCATGGTGAAAGGGGTTTTTTAGAGCAAGCAGTAACTAAAGATGAAATTCGCCAGGCTCTGTTTCAAATGGCCCCATCGAAAGCGCCAGGTGTGGATGGTTTTCATGCGATGTTCTATCAACAGAATTGGTCAGTAGTGGGGGATACTATATGTAAGGCTGTTCAAGATATGTTTATTAAAGGGGAAGTTGATCCAAATTTAAACCGAACGCTGCTTGTTCTTATACCCAAGGTGGAATCGCCTGAGTCCCTATCCCAGTTCCGGCCCATCAGTCTGTGCACAGTGGTCTATAAGATTTTGAGTAAAGTTATTGTGAACCGATTGAAGCCGTTTCTGCCAGCATGGATATCTGAAAACCAGACTAGCTTTGTACCAGGCAGGTCTATTACGGATAATGTTATTGTGGCCCAAGAGATCATCCATTCTATGCGGCGTAAAAAGGGGAAGAAAGGGTGGTTTGCTATCAAAATAGATCTGGAAAAGGCTTATGATAGACTGGAGTGGTCTTTTATTGATGATACTTTGGGGGAGATTGGGCTTCCGTTACATCTTCGTAAGTTGATTATGAGTTGCATATCTTCTGTGTCCACACAGGTTCTCTGGAATGGGAGTAAATCTTCGAGTTTTATGCCATCTAGGGGAATTCGCCAAGGTGATCCACTTTCGCCGTATATATTTGTGCTCTGCATGGAAAGACTTGCCCATGCTATTCAAAATGAGGTTGATCAAGGGGCATGGAAACCTTTTTATTTCCGTCGGGGGGGCCAAAAGATATCGCACTTATTTTTTGCAGATGATTTGATTTTGTTTGCAGAGGCTTCGATACAACAATTTGATGTGATCAACCGGGTTCTTAATGATTTCTGTGTTTGTTCTGGGCACAAGGTTAGTATTGCAAAGACCAATATTTTCTTTTCGCATAATGTGCATATAGCTTTAAAAGAGGATATTGGCAGCGCTTTTGGCTTTCAATGTGTGGCTAATCTTGGTTGGTACTTAGGGGTGCCTCTTATTCATGGTAGAATTACTAAAGCAACTTATGACTATTTAGTTCAAAAGGTGTCGGATAAGTTAGCAGGGTGGAAGATTCGACTTCTTTCTTTTGCAGGGCGCATTGTCCTTGCGAAGTCGGTTCTTGCCGCCATTCCTATATATGCGCTACAGTCGGTAAGGTTGCCTAAAAATGTGTGTGAAGCTATTGAACGAATTATCAGAAATTTTGTTTGGGGGCATAGTAGTGATTCAAGGGGGATGCATGCTGTGAATTGGGAAACGGTTTGTTTACCGAGTGAGGCAGGAGGCTTAGGTTTTAAGCGGATCGAGCACCAGAATGATGCATTCTTATTAAAATTGGCTTTTTCTATGGTTGATAATCCGAGCCGTATGTGGGTTCAAGCCTTGAAATCGAAGTATAAGGTAAACGAGATTTTGCCGACAATGCTGCCATGTAGAGCTGGTTCGTCTCTTTGGAAAGGAATTTGTTTGGTTTGGGACGACATGCGGCATCATTTGGTATGGAATGTTGGTGATGGGCGAGGGATAGACTTTTGGGACGACGCTTGGGTGGCTAATCTGGGCCCTTTACGCCATTATCGTACTGATGGAATGGTGCAAGCCCAGCGAAACACCCCTATTTTCACCATGATTGATGATGCAGGTGGATGGCGATGGGAGAGCTTTGCTCATTTGTTACCACAACGTGTTGTGTGGGGGGTAGCTGCGGTGCAACCACCAGATGCGTTCGGGGTGGCTGATAGGCCGGGTTGGGATCTGGAGACCTCACGTCGGTTCTCGGTGCGTTCGGCGTATATCTTGCGTGCAGCGAGTGCTGCTGATGATGGTGATCGCATATGGGCTGTGCTGGCAAGGTACAAGGGACTGCCGCGAATTAGGTTATTCTTGTGGCAAGCTTGTCATGGAAGACTTTTAACGAACGCTGAACGGGTGCGACGACATCTTGCACACGATACTAGCTGTATGATTTGTGGAGCTGTAATGGAAGATGTTTCGCATGTCCTACGGGACTGTTTTGAGGTAAAAAGTGTGTGGTGTCGGGTGGTTCGGCCGGATCGACTTCAACGATTTTTTGAGCTGAATATTAAAGAGTGGATGTTGATCAATCTTTCGGATCAATGCTACTTCCCTAGGGATACCGTCGATTGGGACATTTTGTTTGGTGCCATTGTTTGGATGGCTTGGAAGCGGAGAAACTGCTTTATATTTGAACCGACGAAAATGGGTTCGGAGGGGTTACTGCAGGCTGCTGTACGCGTGTGCAATGACACAATTCAGGTGGCTCGTTTAGATCGATGCAGAGAGGATATGATGGTGCACTCGCGGCCAGTGATGCGATGGGTGAAGCCGATTGTGGGATGGGTGAAGGTAAATGTGGATGGCGCGGTAAATACTACCTCAGGTTTCGCATTTTGTGGGGGTGTTGGCCGCGATAGCATTCGAGGGTGGCGCTTTGGTTTCGCTAAGAAGATTGACATTTGTTCTAGCTTTGAAGCAGAAGTGTGGGCGGTACATGAGGGGCTTATAACGGCTTGGGCGTTAGGGCATACTCGTGTGATTATTGAAACAGATAATAAGGAGGTGTACGAGGTGCTTGCAATGGGTGATCCGACACGTCTTCCGTCATCCCTCCGGGGCTCGTTGGCATCGATTCTGTCTAGAAATTGGGTGGTCTGTTTCTCGTGGGTTCGCCGAGAAGCAAATACGGTAGCAGATGCCTTTGCTAAGTTGGCCAAGGAGCTCCCTTTATCGTATTATCGTTTTCTTGATCCTCCAGTAAGTATTATGGGAAATTTGAATGCGGATTGGGATGAGGGTTAGCATTTTGTGTGAGCGCAGGTTTATTTTGTTTCTTGAAAAGCATGGGGTGAGATTTTTTAGGTGTTTGTAGTTTATGTCTATTTGATATCATTAGGAGTGGTGTTTAGGTGTGCTCTTGTAGTAGGTTAGGAGGTGTTTTTCGGATCTTTGTTTTCGCTTGTTTTGTTTCAATCGCCCTAGATCGCGTACTCTTTTTCCTCCATTAGGTTTAGGGAGGTTTTTTAATGAGGCGTGATTTAGGTGCGTTCCCTTCAATTAAAAAAAATGGCTAATGATGGCCAGCTGGTGATTAGAGTTTTATTTAATTGTTCATAAAATTGCATTTACAAATCAAAGTTTTAAATATATTTTAAAATTTTATCCGATTATTATAACACAATTATTATAATAATTGATTCTTATCAAAATCAGATCGAAAAAAAAACCAAAAATTTCAATGTATCCTAAATCTGAACAACTGTCTTCAATTTAAGGAACAGGTAGTCAAAAAAAGCAAACAGAAACGGTGTATTCTTTTAAGAAAATGTGGAAGCCAGTTGCTCTCATATTAGAATTGATGGCATCAATTCATATATCAATTAGGTGAAAAATTATTAGATGACCAGAATCACCACATTATCATACATGTAAAAAAATGAGTAATTATTTAGAAGTTAAAATGAAATGACTAAATTTTATTAGCTGAGATAACGAACGATGTGATTAGGGTTGATAATGAGCATGACCGGCTCGCGAGCTACTCGAGCTCGACTCGGGTTCGGCTCGAAATCTTAACAAGCTGAGTCGAGTCTACCCAGGCTCGGTTCGCTCGGCTCGAAAAGCTCGTGAATAAGCTCGAAATCTACATATGCACTAAAATAAATTATGTGTTTGTATTTTCTTTCATCAGTTGGTTGTTGTTTGATTTTGTATTTTCTTTAATTATGTGTTTGTATTATAAGAATATTTATTGATTATTTGGATTAATATAATTTTTGGCATTTTTTTTCTTTCCGGTCATTGAATTTCGTTTTAGTGTTGGTTATGAAAGAAATTTTTAACGAATCTTTTATAAAAAAACTATAGCAAAATTTTTCATTTCGAGCAGAGCCGAGCCTGACGAGCTTCGAGCTCGAACTGAGCCCAATAATATTATTTTTGAGCCGAGCTCGAGCTTAAAATTCTAAGTTCGACGAGCCTCGAGCCCAAGCCTAACTTCAACTCGGCTCGTTATCACCCCTAGACGTAATAAGCTGAGTCAATCCGATAATTTTAGGTAGATAGGGTGGGGAATTAATGGATAAGAAGGTTGACCTGGGAAACAAATATGATATGATGATAGGAAGTAGCCATTGTAGGCTGGTTGATAGGCAGCCACATGATTTTGTTTTAGATTCGTAGGCCCTTCACCAAGAACGAAATCATGATTAAATTAGAGGGGTAGATCGAATAATTTTGATATGAATGGATCTTAAAATAAAATTAAATTATATGATTAAGAGAGTTAAGGTTTGATTTTACTAATTTTAAAATTAAATAGTCTTTAAACATTAATTAAATAAAAAAATAAAAGGGTCCATGTTGAATTTAATTATTTTTAACCGATAAAGTCTTAAAAATAATAAACTAAAAAATTTTGAGAGGGTAATGACTTAATTTCAATTATTTCAAAACTATTAAAGCCCTAATATGTGGGTAAGTCTGGTGTGCGGCATGTTTGGGATGCTTCTTTTGTCTCATATAATGGCCCTGTTTGACAATTAGCGGATAGCTGATAGCTGATAGCGGATTACATTAGCTGATAGTTGATTGCATTAGCTGATTTGACTAGCGGATTGTATTAGCTGATTGTATAAAAGTGTTTGGTAAAATTAACTGGTAGCTAATAGTTGTTTGATTATTTAAACAAGCAAAATTACATATAAGGACATTATTATATTCAATACTTGTTTGAATAATTTATCAGTTATGAATATTTTGTATCTAATAAATATTAATTAGATTTGTAAAAATTATTTTTAATACAAATTTTCTAAACATATTTGAAAGATTTATATATTAATTTATTATTTATATAATTATTAAAAAAAATTATATGCACATATAAATACGTGATAATAAAAAAATAGAATTAACTTACAAATGTCACCATATAAATTAGTAGTAACAACAAATAAGTCTAATATTTAATATGTTATTATTTATATTAAAATGTTATTATTTAATTTAGGTTTTTTTGGAGATTTTTGATAATTGTTAAGGGTAAAAGAGTCATTACAACTCTAATATCAAACCTCTAATCTCAAAAAGCTCATATTAAGAGCTTTTTCAAAATTAGCTTTTTCACCCCAATCCGCTATTTACCAAACATCAATATTAGCGAATTTGACTAGTCAAACCTTTAATTATAGCTCAAATCTTTAATTTTTGTCCAAACCGCTGTTTACCAAACAAGGTCAATATGAGTTCGAATTTAGTATAAGAATATAATATTTTTTCTATTTAATAAAAAAATTGTCAAAGTTATTCAAATTGAATCATGTTCCTTACACATGAATGTAACATGTAAATAACTATTTTACATGAAATCGCCGATCTCATTAGAATATGATAGTGAAAGTTAATTTATATGTAATATTTATGATTATATTATGTGTATATAAATTATAAATTAAACTATATTTTTAATAATAATAATAACAATAATTTAATAGATCATATACTAATGCTGCTGCTGATACTAATAATAATAATTTAAAATTATAAATTAAACTATATTTTAAAGTATTGTTATCTAATACGCTGGCGGTGGAAATTGAAAGTTTTCACAAGCGCCTTAATTTTAAGGTTTATGGACTTATTTTATAGTGTATGGTTTAGTGGTTTAGGTGTAAGGATTTAGAATTTAGAGATAATGGTTAGAATTTAAGGTTTAGGGCTAGAATTTGGGGTTTAGATGTTAGGGTTTAATTTTTAGAGTAATACGGTGGGGATTTAAGTTTTAATCTACAAACCCTAAATTACAACCCAAAACTGCAAATTTCAACCATTATCCCTAAATTCAAAACATATACACCTAAACCTCTAAACCATACACCTAAATAAAGTCCCTAAACCCTAAAACTAAAGCACTTGTGAAAACTTTTAGTTTCTACCGCCAATGTATCAAATAATTACCTTATTTTAAAATATATTTAATTTGAAATCAGGTCTTTTCGAATTATTTATTCGAATCACTTCAAGTTCGGATAATTTTATATTCTGATCAAAATTGACAGGTATAACCTCAATTCAACAAACAATTTAAAGTATCTAAAACTATTATTATATACTAAAAAATAAAATTAATAATACATTTAAAATGAAAATTAAATCAAGAAAAACATCAGAATATGAAAAATATATCCGCCCAATCAACCACTATTGGACTTGATATTGGGCACTTTTGGATTTTAAAGTTTATAACTTTTAGACTGGGCTCTATTACTCGGATCAACATAGAAAAACAAGACAATAGAACAAACATGCTCCAGCCTCCAAGGGACAAGGAACCGGAACCGACATACTTTCTCTTAACTGGAATTCACTAAATTGATGGTGAAGTCCGGTCCGAAACACCGTGTCAATCTGACACAACACACGCCAGCCATCCAAGATTAAGTGGTCAGCGAGAGTAAAGCTTGCTGCTTGTATTTGTAGGACCAAAGTTCATTTCTTTTAATGAACAATGGGTTCAAGATTCAAGCTTGTATTTGTAGTTTCTTTGTTGCTTCTACTTCTAGGTATGCTAAAAGTGTTTCATTTTGGGGCTTTTCTTTCCAAAACTTGTCTTGTTTTTTTCATTGTCTGCTTCAATATTTGTGTTTTTCAGTCTTTTGTCTCTGATTTTGAATACCCAGAGTAAAAATCTCAGCTTTGTTTTAAATTTTTGCTATTTGGGTCATCTTAGTTCTGTCTTAATGTGTCATCAAATGTTATCTTAGTTCATGTTGTCAAGTAGGTAGGGGATTTAATGTCTGGTAGACCAGGACAGCTATGTTATAATGTTTTGTTTGGTTTGGTTTGAGTTTGAGCTTATTTCAATCCTAGATTGACAACATTTTGTGTTCTGTTCTGTTTTTGCTTTGTTAATACATGTGAATTATGTTTTTGTACTAGCTCCTGCAATTTAGGACATGTTTGATGCTGGTTTCTATGGCAGATTGCTGCCAAGGAAGCTTTGTTGGAGTTTGCTACGGAAGGTATGCCGATGATCTTCCGACGCCTGATAAAGTTGCGAAATTGGTGCAACTTCACAAAATCAAATACCTTAGGATCTATGATTCCAATATCCAAGTGCTGAAGGCCTTTGCAAACACCGGGGTCGAGCTTATGGTGGGAGTTCCGAATTCGGACTTGTTAGCGTTCTCCCAGTTTCAATCAAATGCCGATTCCTGGTTAAAGAATAGCATCCTTCCGTTCTACCCGGCCACGAAGATAACATACATCACAGTAGGTCTTGAAGTCACGGAGAGCCCCGACAATGCCTCGGCCTTGGTTGTGCCTGCTATGCAAAATGTTCTCACAGCATTGAAAAAGGTTGGTCTGCATAAAAGGATTAAAGTTTCGAGCACTCATTCGCTTGGGGTTCTGTCCCGATCATTCCCGCCTTCCGCGGGTGCTTTTAACAGCAGCCATGCATTTTTCTTGAAACCTATGTTGGAATTCCTAGCTGAGAATCAGTCGCCTTTTATGATCGATTTATATCCTTATTATGCTTATAGAGATTCTCCAAGCAATATCTCTTTGGATT
Source organism: Hibiscus tridactylites (assembly GCA_958450335.1). Taxonomy (NCBI): domain Eukaryota; kingdom Viridiplantae; phylum Streptophyta; class Magnoliopsida; order Malvales; family Malvaceae; genus Hibiscus; species Hibiscus tridactylites. Next base: position 50,881,701 of record OY288292.1, on the reverse strand, counting down.
ATGCTTTGTTTGAGTCGTCCTCGGAAGTAATAGATCCGAACACCGGTCTACTTTATACTAGCATGTTTGATGCCCAGATAGATGCCCTTTATTTTGCCCTGATGGCCTTAAATTTCAGAACAATCCGGGTTATGGTCACTGAAACTGGATGGCCTTCCAAAGGTTCGCCGAAAGAGAAAGCTGCTACTCCCGACAATGCCCAGATTTATAACGCCAATCTAATCCGTCATGTTATCAATGGCTCCGGCACTCCTGCCAAGCCCGATGAAGAGCTAGACGTGTATATTTTCTCATTGTTTAATGAGAACCGAAAGCCTGGACTTGAATCGGAGAGAAACTGGGGCTTATTTTATCCCGACCAGACTAGTGTCTATAACCTCGACTTCACTGGAAAAGGCACCGTCGATATGACAGACAGTGCGAACGGCACCAAATCGAATGTAACAACATGGTGCATTGCTTCTAGCAAAGCTTCTGAAGAAGATTTGCAAAATGCTCTAGATTGGGCTTGTGGTCCTGGGAATGTGGACTGCACGCCCATTCAGCCTAGCCAGCCATGTTTCGAGCCTGATAGTACGCTTTCTCATGCCTCTTTCGCGTTCAACAGTTACTACCAGCAAAACGGCGCTACCGATGTCGCTTGCAGTTTTGGAGGAAATGGGATCAAAGTTGACAAGGATCCTAGTAAGTCAATTACTTTAATCCGAATCTGATTCCGAGATTACAGATGCATATTCAATACCTATTATATCAATGCCGTTCATAGCTTAGGTGAATGCTTTCGGATGACACCATAAATTGTTCATTTGCCCTTGATTATGTTAAACCTCTTAGTTTGCATGGTTTTTGAAGTAAAAGAAAAACTACGAACGTCCCTTTCGGAATGATGCGTCGAGCAAAAGAAACTAACCAGTTTAGTTATTGATGCAGGCTATGATAATTGCATCTATGTTACTACAAGAGGGTAAGCATCCTTCATTTTACCCTACTGTGTCTACGTTATTTCAGATTTCAGTATACACCGGCGTCCTCGGTACTGAACACTGTGAGTATCTATCATGCAGGGTCAACAAAACCGCAGCAGGCAATACGACTGCCATTGCTAGCACTTCGTTGTCATCCAGACGGACTGAAGTGTGCACTTGGATTGCTAGTTTCTTTCTAATGACACTGATCTCGTCCGTTTTAAACCCGAACAATGCGTTCGATTCGTCATTTTCAAGACCATATGGTGAGATACTGTAAAATGAGAATGCATATTCTGCCCATTGCCGCTGCTTGTATTGAATGATGTGCTATTCCCTTATCAATGCATATTCTTTTAAGCATATAGCAGGCAAAAACAGAAGATTCCTTGAACAAGTTTGCCAAATAAGTTACCAAATCCATTCGAAAAAGCCGACGGACAATCGTTGATAACATCATCCACGAAACGAGTACATAAACAAAGCATGAGATCATAAGACTATTACAAACAACAACCATTACAACATGAGGTTGGCCCGGTGCACTTCGTATAGAAGCCGAGAAGAATTGATACGAATAAAGGGCGCACCGAAGAGATCAAAGGCCCTGATCAATCAGATAATCACCAAGCCTTTCGACAACCATGTTGCATTGCCCAGGGGTCATTGGCTCATCATAGATTCCGATGACCAAGGCCTGATTGGTCTTTTTAACAGTAACACCACCAGTTCCCTGAAATTAAAATGACAAAAATGCTCAGAATATAACCATTGACACGATCAATGGTATGAAACAGCGACTCAAAAATTATGCGGTAACAGTTGTATGTATATCCCTCGATGCCCCTCCGTTCTTTCGTCCGGTCGTCTCAAATACACTCTCTAAGCAATCTCAAATACATGGAGGCACAAGGCATGAGCTGCATAGAAGCAAGTAACAGCAAAAACCAGATGCATACCGAATAGATACGAGAGCACAGCATCAATGCACCCGGAAATTATACTCGGATCTAAATGCTTAAATGACAAAACTAGTTGCATTGATCATAATCTAAAAGAATGCATCTGCTCATGGGATTCGTTAGTGTCGTAAAACTAAGAACCGGCGGCGATACCGACGGCGATCGTCACCTTCTTCCCCCGAATAACGGCTCCTGCTTCACCTTGGATCACCATGTATTTAGTGCCTCCAAGGAACAATCCAGTTGGGGCAAGTGATCCAGGTTCACTGAAATCATTCATTATGCCATTGATTTCTTCTGTCTTCAACTGAAATAAGCATAAAAACCCAGAAGCAATAAGCACAGAATCGGGAAATAAAAAGAAAAGTAAAAATCCATTAAATTCTACTGATTAAAACCCTAATTTTTTTAAGCAAAAGTAGACTTCAATTGACTTAAACGATGCTCAATGCTTATAAAACAAAGAAATCTAAAACAAAAACAGAAACACGCCCAGAAATCTTACAGGTTTCCCATGCATGAAAAATCAAATCTTTCAATACTTTCGGAGCAAATCAGATCAGCTAATAAACCAAACAAAGAGAATTCAATCGTAACAATCAGACCCCCTTTCACAAAGGATCAATCTTTTTTTTCTTTGAGAAACCCTAAACCAAAAAAAGGGAGAAATTTACAGGAGAAGAACAACCTGAGGGAAATTGGAGCTCTGGGCCCAAACGTTGCCGTCATGGCCGATGATAGCAGCGGAAGTGAGCTGGTTGCCATCGACATCACACAACAAGTGATCATCAACATAAGTTTGCCACGACATCTTCTTCTTCTTCTTCTTCCTAAGCTTCCCTTGATTTCTTGTTGTAGAGTTTGGGATTTGGGAGCTTTGAAAATATAAAATAAGGAACTGGGAGAGTGTTTTGACTGATGGGGCAACACGGAGATATAGCGTAGGAACAACGAGATCTGCTATATTTCTTTCTTTTTCTTTATTTTTTCTAAATGGAATATATTACAGTTGAAATTGGGATGAATTCTTTTATAGTAATATTTATTCGAGTTTTATCGTGTAAGAATAAAACAAAAAATCATTCAGATATAAAACATTTAATGTTTTGTAGTTTTTTTTTTACGAAATGTAAAAGTTTAAGTGAATAGATATTTTGATTTTTTTTAAATAATTTAACTTTAAATGATTAGGTCTAGAATGGATTATCCGTAGATGAAAATTGTTAGTCAGCTAACGATAAATAATTTAAAATGACGTAACAAACTTGCATGGCGATGTGCACTGACATAATAGTGTCATTCTGACAATTCATTTCAAGTTGTTTATCGTTAGTTGACTCATAGTTAGGGATGAGCACGGGTCGGGTTAGGTCGAGTTTTTGGCCCACTCGAACCCGACCCAAAAATAATTATCCCAAACCCGAACCCGACCCGACCTATTTAAAAAATAATAATTTAGGGACCTAATTGTAAAAATTAATTTTAGAGATAAATCGTAAAAAATCAATTTTAAGGGTCTAATTATAAATAAATATATAAAGAGAGTGTATTATTACAAATATTCCTTAAAATATAAGGAAAATATATGCTATTAGTCTCGTATCGGGTTAGGCTTTTTCGCCCTAAACTGAACCCAACCCGACCTCACCCTTAAGAAAAATCTGACCCGCCGGGTCTAAGGATGGCCATTTGACCCATACTCAATGGGTTCTAACCCGACCCGATCTTATAGGGTCTGGTTTTTTAAAGAAAATTTTGGGTTCGAGTTGGGTTCGGGTCTAATTTTTTGAAGATGAGGTCGGGTCGGGTCATGTTTGAGTTTAAGGTGAAAAATACTCTACCCGGGATAATAATTTGATTTTATTCTAAATATTTAGGTATAGTTGCTACAATGTCCCTCTTTATGTATATATATATATATATATATATATAGGGATAAGCTCCAGTTACACAGTGTAAAACTCTATAAGTTTTTTACACGTTTTTCGGATCGTTGGATGAGTGAAACGGATGGATGAGATTAACAGTAGAATATGTAAAGATTATCACTTGGGAAAAAAATAAGGAGTTAATCTCAGTCATCCATTTCTCCCATTCAACGATCCAAAAAACGTGTAAAACTTAAAGAGTTTTACACTGTGTAAGTTGATACTAACCTATATATATATATATGTATCCTTACTTTGTCTAATAAAAGTGGAATAATTATTGTAATAATCTATCTCTATTTGTATTTTTACAATTAGCTCCTTATTTTATTGAATAATAACGAAATTTTTTTATTTATGTCGGGTCGGTTTGGGTTCGAGTTTTTACACTAAAATTCGGGCTCAAGTCGAGTGGATCATCATAAAATATCTGGTCGGGTCAAGTTTAAATGGATGTGTTAAATTTTTAGGTTAGGTGCGGATCAGCCAAAAATCCAATCCGACCCATGGTCACCCCCAGTCGGGTCGGGTAAACCCAATCAAGACTTAAAATGCCTAATTGGAGAGGTTGAAGAACTTCGAGGGTCAGATTGCATACATTTCTAAAATTAGAAAATAAATTGCGCAAATGAAAATAGAACTCGTGCCTTAAACTTGAACAAGACTCGAATTCGTGGAGTAGTTTCACTGTCTCAGTGATAAAGAATGATGTATTTCATTCAAGTGACATCGGATTCAAGCACCATGTGTGCACGGTGAGTATACTTTATTAAAAGATTAAAAATTAAACAAATATTATATTGTATTCACATCAACATATTAAAAAAAACTCTAAAGAGTTTATTTTTTTATATTTTTTTATTAAACCACTCTAAAATTAAGCTACTACTACTAATAATCATAAGATTAAAATCTACTTTTAAAAGTGTAAAATTTAAACATTTTTTTTGACAAATCTTAATTCTAATCCTACTTAGAGGAGAAGGGGAGAATGGAGAATGTTCTTAGCAGGTTTAGAACCCATAGCTTAAAGGGATATAACGGACTTAAGATTTTAGGTTAGAGGGGGCGAACCTATAAATTTCTAGGGGGCGAACTTATAAAAGTTTAGGGGGAGCGAAAATAGATTTTTAATAGAAAATACATAGAAAAAGTCTAAAATTTTTCTAAATCATGTATAATTTTCAAAATTTTAGGGGGGTGGTTGCCCCCACCAGCACCCCCTCGGTCCATCCCTAGATATAAGGGAATAAAGATGAACAACTTAACAAACCGACCAAATTTAAACAAATTTTAAATCGTTTAACTATCTTATTTTTATAGTCGAGATTAAAACTTCTAAATTAAATTAAAAATATTTCATTTTTTGAACATGTAAAAATATTCTTATTATCAACTGTTAATGTAAGTTATCGATTTTCACTAATTCAATTGTCCAAAACGATACTAATCCTCAATAATAATAATAACCTGAAATATTATTCTCCCTTTTTAAAAAGAAAAAAAATACATAATATTCGAATTTCTTGTTAAGGAAAACCCAAAACATGGAAATCCATTGGGAAAAAAAAGCTGGCATCAAATTTGTGCCCAAAAAGAACATATATGGAATAAATCAAGAAATCTTAAACTTAACAAAACCATAGGTTTTTTAATGGGAGAAAGATGCAAAATTACTTAGAATAAGCAAAAACAAGACCCCATAGTTTTCGGTCGGTCCATATCCATTACAGGCCCTGATCAGCAAGATAATCCCCCAGCCTCTCCACAACAAGGTTGCACTGTCCCGGAGTCACCGGTTCATCATAGATCCCGAAGATAAGCGCCTGCGCCGTCTTCTTGATCGTGATCCCTCCCGCTCCCTACACGATAATTAAGTCGTAATAAGCATACTATCAACAAAATCATAATCAGAGACACGACATTATGTACATTACCTTCTTGCCACGAATAACAGCACCAGGCTCGCCCTGGATCACCATATACTTCACGCCACCGAGGTGTAAGCCAGTCGGGGCGAGGTGGCCCGGTGAGTCGAAATCTTTCATGATGTCACCGATTTCAGTACCCTTCAACTGTAAACAACAGAACGAAATAAAACAAAACAATCATATCAAATTGGATCGGATCAAATGAGAAAAAAAATAAGGTTTGCATGAAATATGATGAATACGTCGGGGAACTTTTCGCTCTTAGCCCAAACGCTGCCGTCGTGGCCAATGATAGCGGCGGCGGTAAGGCGCTGGTTTTGGCCTTCGATGTCACACATCAAGTGCTCGTCTACGTAACTTTGCCACGACATTTCGATCGAACTTTCTTGTTTGTTTGCTTTGTTTATCAAGAGATGTTAAGTTTTTTTCTTTGGATTTTGATTTCTTGGGGGATTTGTTGATTGTGAGATGGAATTGGGGGAGGAGAATAAATAAGGAAATGAAGAAGGGACTTGAAAAAGTTTTTGAGGAGTTGTGAGCCATGCGTTTTGCTTCATTTCATTATTGCCATTCAAGTTCCGCCTTTATTTTAGCATCCATTTTAGTCCCAAGTCTTAAGGATCATTTCAAACCGATTATTTTTTTAGGCTTAACACTTAAAGCCCATTAATTTTTGAAAAAAAAGTCTTATCATTTTTTATATTAAAAATGAGTATTTAAAGTATATTAATTTTTTTACTTCGGTATTTAGTATTTTTTTATTAAAATAAGTACTTAAAGTATATTTTTTTTGTCAAAATAAGTACTTAAAGTTTTTTTTTCTTCAAAGTAGGTACCTAACGTATTTTTTAATCAATGTCACATGATAACTTTTAGGTACTTAAAGCATACTTTAAAGTATATACTTTAGGTACATGTTTTAACCAAAAATACTTTAGGTGCTTATTTTAATAAAAAAAATACTTTAGGTACCTATTTCAACTAAAAAGTATACTTTAAATACTTATTTTGACCAAAATATATTTTAGGTACCTAAATGAAAAAGTTGGTATACTTTAGGTACCATTTGTAATATAAGCAAAAAAAATCAATTAAGTCAAAAATTTTTGTACCCAATTAAACCTGTATATTCTAAAATTTAATCAATTCACCTCTTTAACCAATGTTGAGTCACTAATTGTTAAATCTAAAACTTTTATTTTTGGATAAATTGGTATACTTTAGTCTTTAAGTATCGTAGTGTGTCATGTGAATGTAATTTTTTAAAAAAATTATCAAAAATTGATGGTCAAAATTAGTCAATAAGTGAATTAATGATTTTTTGCAATATAAGGACTTAATTGGGTGAAAAAATAGGGGCTTAATTGATTTTTTTTTAATTCAAAGCTTATGACACTCTTAAGCCTTTTTTTTAATAATCACATGTATTTTATTTATTAGCCGACTAATTCGGATTAAATTTTGTAAAGTTCCATTAAGAGACGGCCCTCTCAAGCATTTTTTTTCATTTATATGTCATGATTTAAACTCATAACTTATTTTATAAAATATTTTATTTTATCTCACTAATCCAACTAGTTGTTAGTGAATCGATCTCTATATGAAATATATGTTTTATCTTTATATAAAAATAGAACCAAACCAATCTAATCAAGGAAAAACAAAAATGAACGGTTCAAAATCCAGAACCTAAAAACGGCAGCGTTTCATACTTTATGGACAACCAAACATTCTCTTGATATAAATGTTAGGACAGCCCGGACACATGTTTTCAGACCATCGGCCACTCTCCGGGAGAGCTCCGATCATAAATAAATAAACTCTCCCTCTCGAAATACCGAACAGTACGTAATTTCTTCACTTCCAATGGCTTCTCAGCCCCTAATCTCCGTATTCCTCCTCCTTCTCGTCGGCTCCGTTGTCAACTCCTCGGCTGCTTTTCACCCCATTATCCGACTCCCGACGGAGGGAACACCGACGACCGACAGCCGATCACAGAGCGACGACGACGACGGTCTTTTCTGTGCAAGCTGGCATTTAGCCTCCGAGACCAATAACGCCGGCGGTTGGAACCAAATCCCCTCCCGCTGCCTGTCCTACGTCAGATATTACATGACCGGTAAACGATACGAGTCCGACTGCGAGGTCGTGGCTAATTTCTCCATCGCCTTTGCCTCCACCGTCGAGATGGCTCCCGACGGGAAAGACGCCTGGGTCTTCGACATCGACGAGGCTTTGTTGACCAATTTGCCCTACTATATGGATCATGGGTTCGGGTACGTACATCCACCCTTTCCTTGTTTCAGATAAGATCACTAATAGGCTATGTTAATCCACGTGTCCACTATAAATATGCTTTCCGTAGAGCCGTCTCGAATATTTTTAGGCCCCGGCTGAAAATTTAGAAAATGGACTCATAGAACAAAACGATCTTTCGTTACTTTGAACAATTAATTTATTACCGAGTGATGTTCCCCATTCGAGACGGCCCTGGCTTTGAACAATTGCAGGACTAGTTGAGTTCTTCCTAGTGAAAATCAAACTCTGTTGGGTGCTTTTGAAAATTGATTTCATTTCACTTGGTTGTGTTTTGACATTGGATGATATATGGCTTGTGCAAAAAGGTTGATATATGGTAATGGCTCGGGCGGGTCGTGTTTATCGGCGTATCTCGAACGGAAACGAATTATTATTCTGTTTACTTTGTGTTAGATTGCTTGTGGTCGAAGTTACTGAGGCTATCTTGTGATGAATGTAGATCAGAAATCTTCAATGAGAGCTGTTGGGATGAATGGGTGGCGTCGGCCAAGGCCCCAGCCATACCGTCGAGCTTGAAATTGTATAACATGTTGAAGCAGATGGGGTTCAAGATATTTGTGCTTACCGGCCGGAGTGAACATCAGAGGCAGGACACCAGCAAGAATCTCGAGCTCGCTGGGTATACCGGCTGGGAAGGGCTTATCTTGAGGTATGTTAAGCTTTCAAGCAAGCATTTCGTCGATTCCGGTTTTAATGACCATACTAATGGGTGATGGGATTTTGGTTATGGTTCAGAGGAGCTTCAGATGGAGGGATACCGGCGACCGTATACAAATCCGAGAGGAGATCGGTTCTGTTAAATGGAGGTTATAGGATTCATGGGAGCTCTGGAGATCAATGGAGTGACTTGCTCGGTTTCGCAGTGGCGAAACGTTCCTTTAAACTGCCTAATCCAATGTATTACATAGGCTAGAAAAACATTAAAAAAAAGGCAATTGCTTTGCCTGCAACATATTGTTGTAACTCCAGTTCCTTATGTTCAAGTTTAATGACTAGCTCATCTAGCAAATTTGTTTTCTTTCACTCTAGAGAATCTCTAATGGCTTCCCAGTCTTATAAGTCCAAGCAGGCCTCGCAAATCTACGGAATTTGTCGGTCCTGAACCGAAGTTGTAGGGATTGGTCTGGTTTTCTTATCAGACAAACATTATGATTGGATCAATGCACATTGAGCCGAGACGTAAGGAGTTCGACGGTCTTATCCATTTCGAAGATAGATATCATATTTTAAAGAGAGAAAAAGGAAATGAATTTAGCAGCTCTAAGTTGAAAATGGCTATTAATGAGATCATGGAGATGTTGAGCTTACATTAACCTCCAAGTTCCCAAGCAATGCCCCACAAACCAGTTGCTGTGCAGAGGGGATTCTGAGACAACTCAACCCTCCTCCGGGGATCATCGAGCACTCCGGTTCCGGTCTCTGCATATCTCTCCCGGGTATACAATTAAGCGAGAAATCGAACCCGGCATTCCTGAAGAACAACTTGGAGCATTCCTGGCTAAACCCGGAGAAGAAATTGTATGCAACAGTCAAATTCATGAGGCTCCTTAATGAGCAAACCAAATCAGGGAGTACACCAGATAGTTTGTTGTGTGCTACATTCAGAACCTCAATGTCACTCAAACAAGATATCGTGTCCGGCAAGTGACCCGTCAGCGAGTTGCGGCTCACGTCGAAAACTTGCATATCCGAGAACAGCCCAACAGCTTCAGGAATGCAGCCTGTTAACTGGTTGTTAAGCAGCAGAATCTCCTTCAATTTAGAACTGGCTAAGCCGAAACTTACAGGGATATTTCCACTGAGCTTGTTGTTAGCCAAGTTTATAACCGAAGCCGGTGAGTTCCCTAGATTTTGTGGGAGTTCACCTTCAAACTGGTTGTTGTTGAGGAAGATCGCATCGAGTCGTTTGTCGAACAGCTCATCAGGGATGGATCCTGAGAAGCTGTTGAACCTAAGGTCTAAGTAAACAAGATTCGGAATGTACAAAACAACAGTAGGAAAAGGACCAGAGAAGTGATTGTTGCTGAGGTCTAACTCTTGAAGTGATGCAATGTCTTTAAATGTTTCCGGGACCGTGCCCGAAAACCGGTTGCTGTTAAGGTGTAGGATCGAAATATCCGAAAGCAAAGACAGTTCTTTCACCAGACTGCCCTGTAGATTTGCATGGTTGAGATCTATGCCTGCAACAAATGGAGCCATTGCACCTTGTGAACCGGCACAAAACACGCCTTTATAAGCACACACATTCGAGCCAACCCAAGTCTTCAAAATCCCCAATGGATCATCTGTGATGGCAGATTTCCATGCTTGAAGAGCAGTGTAAGCACTGCTCAGCTTTGACACTTGAGAGCTTGATGGACTTGGGTTGTTGTTGTTGATTCCTCCACCAATCCAAACACCACCGCCACCGCCATCGGCATTGCCGACGTTAATGCCAACACCGCCACCCACGGTGACGGATGTTCGTGTTGGAATTATTTGGCAAAGGATAAAAGCCAGGAGCCAGAAGTTCCCCATTTTGTTTTCCCCTATGTTGAAGACAGTGAGATGGTTACTGATGGGTTGGTTTTGTTGTAATGTTTGGGGTTGTAAAATGTAAATTAGGCTGCTGGCATTGAAGACAGTAAATGGTGGGGTTTATTACTTTATGAATAAATATTTTATACACATGCGGTAGAAAACTTTCAGTTTTCACAAGCTGTTTTAGTTTTAGGGTATATGGTTTAGGGGTTTAGGTGTAGAGGTTAGAATTTAGGGATAGCTGTTCCAATTTAAGGTTCAACTATCCCTATATTGTAACTCCTACACCTAGACCTCTAAACTATATATACCCTAAATTAATTTTCTATACCCTAAAACTAAGGTGATTCGTCAGTGTATAAGATATTAATACTTACTTTATTTGCTCATGAATGCTTTATTTAACTGTTTCTGTGTATGGTTGGTTGCTTATTGTTTTGGGCATTTTTTTTTATTGTATGCGTTACTTTTTACTGTGCAGAAATTGACTTGAGAGGCTAATCTTGCAGAAAAGGGCGGCTGTTGGTTGAGCTTATGAAGTTAGGGATGTCAAAATAACTCGAACCGATTCGGTGTGTTTGATTCGACCGAATCAAATTTTAATTTTAAATTTAGGGGTGGGGTGAGTTATTTATACTGTTGAGTCGGGGCAGAGCGGGTTCGAATATATGCTAAAAATTCCATGCCCTGCCCTGTCATATATTTAAATAAATATATATTTTTTATTATATTTATTAGAATATCAGTATATATAAACATTTTTAGGGTTGTTAAGCTAATTTTTTTTGTTTGTGCTTATCGTAAAAAGTTAAATGTTGTTCAAGGTTTAACATATCTAATTCTGACGGTCAACGGCTTAAGTTTATTTTTTAAATATGTAATTTTTTATGTGAGTAATTTAAATTTTGTTTTTATTTTATTTTTATATAAATTTAAAGTCTGAAACTAAATTTTGTGGCTGTAATGGTGGATTGATTGAATCTGACTTTTATAGTCGCCAGATATTATTTTTTTTAATTTTTTTTTTGGGTTGGGTCAGTTTGGGGTGGGGTTTAAGAGTTGGTATATCGAGGCGGACGAAGTTAGGTTTAGTAGCTTATAGGTTGGGGCGGCCAAAAAACCGGCACGCCTCGTGCCCATCCCTATATGATGCATCTATGGCCATGTCTATGAGTGACTCCGATTCAGAAAAGTTGACTTTTTACTTGATTCGACATGAAAAAATTTGATATGATTTGACTTCAATCATAAATTTATAAATTTGATTCGACTAAAAAATGAGAATAAAGGTACTTCATTGCTACTTTATAAGTGTCACCAGTTATTGCTATTTTGAAAGAAAAAAAACATATATGATAAGACAAGTAGTGACATTATTTTTATACTTTAATCTCTCATTTTATTTCCGATACGAGATTAATGTTTTTATCTCTATCGAAAATGTAAAACAAATACAAAACTAACATACACTACTTATAAGTTATAATCACCTTAATTTTAAGAAAAACAAAAATTAAAACCAACAAATGGGATGGGCAGTTGGCACAACAAAATCTTACATTTTGTTCAGTTTTGGGCTAAAAGCCAGCCGGTCCAACCAACACACACGACAGCATTCATATGTAAAAAGTAGGTTCACATGGTAATGGTCCCTTGTCTCATGGGTGGTTGATGCACAATTCACGTAAATGAACTCTTTGGCACATATTTTAACAAAAAAATAAACTTTAATCACTTATTTCAGCAAAAAAATATTTTAGGTAATTATTTCAGCTAAAAATAAAACTTTAGGTACCTATTGTAAAAAAAAGACATAGTTTAGGCGCAAAATGATAACAATATACAACAAGACACGCAAAAATGACGAGATTTAACGTGGTTGGACTTTGTCTACCTCCACGAATGATCTACACGAATAATCCACTATCAACGTAAAGAACACGAAAGGTACAAATACATAATATCCTATATAACCTCAAAACCTGATATATACATCAAAACTCGGTGTATCTAAAACACTCTTCCCAACATTCTTACAAAAAAATTTAGCGCATAAAACTAACAATCGGTTCATTTATATCGATTTTGTTTAATTTAATAATCTTAATTACAATTTATGTATAGATTACAATGGTTTTGTCCGGAGAAATTAGGGGAATATTACCCTCTGAATTTATATATAGGGATATAGGGTTGTTTAAGTTTCATTTTGGATTTATATGCAGGCGGCCTCCTGAACTTGTTTAATATTTAAAGTGTTCAGTGCAAGGTAATTTTGAGAAAAATTAATTTTGACATAAATTCTTAAATATATTTTAATGTCTCTTGTTTCTTTAAATTTAATCCATAAATGCCTTATATATTCAACAAAACCGTTTTGTCTGGTAGTTGGCGATATTAAATTAAAATAAATAAAATGAGTGAGGAAAATATAAAAGAAAAAGGCTGGGAAGATGTAGGCTAATAAGATCCAACCAAATTATAGGTACCGGTTGATTGCTGGACTTGAAATTATTGCACATGCCTCACTAAATTGTGTGTTCAATTATAAACGTCCTAAATTATGCGTTCAATTATAGACTCCCAAATGTTAATTATGCCATTGGTTAGTGGTGGTGACAGGGACGGAGCCAGGATTTGGAATTGAGGGGACAAACTATAAATATTGGAAATTGGGGGCAAATTTATAAATAAACTAAATTTTTAAAAAATTTAAATAAAAAAAAAGTGAAAAAAATTCTTCGGGGGTGTTGGGGGGGATTGCCCCTTCCGGAACCTTAGTAGCTCCGTCCCTGGGTGGTAGTGTCTAAATTGAAGGATGTACAAATATAAAGAGTTAAAATTATTATTATCTTGACTACAAAAGAATCATATCATCGATTTTCTTTTAAAATGTTGTGACATGTTATTGAAAAAAAAACATTCATGGTATTGAAATGTGTTTCGTTAAAAAAATTATGCTCCTTAAACCTATATAAAATATATGCATTTTACCCAAAATATATTTAAGTTGAGAAAACAACACTTTGGACTTTAAAATATATGCATCTGCCAAATCCAATCCAATGTAATGGCTTTTTTAGCAACAACAAAAACTTGCACCATCTACTAACTGGGTTGATTCAAGTAGTAAACAACTTGTTATCACTTAAGTATATCTCGAGTTCGAGATCTTTTATATATAAAAGATTTTCGCTAAAAAACTTATCCACTAAAACTAGTTATACGATGTGAGTCGATCCGACTTAATAAAAAAAATATTGTAAAATCATTAGGGCAACAAAAAAACATGCAACACCTACCATTATTACATGTCTAGTCAATGTCCTTGTTCACACCCACCTCCACTCTATTTGTATTAAGCTTCCACTATCCAAATCTCTCTACTATTATAATTAAGAACTGGAAACAAAACCAAAAGTTTGGTAATAGAAGATTGGGGTTGATTTATATTTTTTAGGATTAAAATATAATGTTAATTTTTTATTAATTTATAATTTGTAAGTTTAGGAGAATAATTGATTGAGTTTAGCTTGATTTGTATTATCGTTGTTATAATACACAGAAGAATTTGCGATCTAGTATGTTTAATTCTCATTATTTTTAAATATTTTATCAATTTAGTGATTATGTTACTATTGTTTTTTAAATTCTATATAAAAATGTTTTTATTACTATTCAATGGAAGCGAAACATAGTATTAAATTGCGGTTGCGGTTACGGTTGCAACTTACAACGTCGTGGTTGCGGCAGTTGCAAGTTGCAACTGAATTCAGATGGTGGGACGAAGTTGATCAGGTTTCACACTTAGATGATCGATTAAAAATTGTATCTTTCTTTGCATTTCCTCTGTTTTGCTGATTATTTTTGTTCGGTTTTAAGTTCTGTTTCTTTTGCCGGTGGCGGTTCCATTTCCCGGGGACGTTCGACGGCTGAAGCGGTTGGGCGTCGGTGGGGTCATCACTCTCAATGAGCCTTTTGAAACTCTGGTTTTGTTATGGAGCGAGAACCGAGCTATGCTATAAAGGACCATGCCAAGTTGTGCAGGGAAATCACGTGTGAAGAAGAAGCCAAAGACGTCGGATATCACGTGTCAAGGAGCCAAAGACGCTGAATGTTATCCATTTAATATAAATAGGTTACTAGACTCTAGGAAAAGGATATCAAATATTTTGTTAAACATTGGCTGCGGCTAATCCTTCCCTATCCCCTATCTTCTTCTTATCTCAATTCTCAATTCCTTTTTCCTACTGTAATTCTCCGGTTCTTTAATAGATCTTCAGTTTGATTTCTTGAGATCATTACAGGTTTCCACTTCTTTATACCATGTGAGCTTTTCTTTGTTTAAACTCTTCAATTGCTTAGATTACAAGAAAAAAATAACATTAAAGATGAAGGGTCTCGTTTTAATAATTGTACAGTGCCCGGAAAACTTTTGAACCGCACTTGAATTTACTGATCACACACACATATGTATAGTTTAAGGTGAATGGATGTTTGGAAATAGCTTGTTTTGTGTGTTGATCTTTAATTTTATTGCTTTATGGTTTAATGGCAGGCGCACGGAATTGATCACCTAGTAATTCCGACGAGAGATTATTCAGTTGCTCCTTCGGTTTCGGATATCAGCCGAGCTGTGGACTTCATTCATAGTAAGACACTTTCCTTCGATCGCCGGTGTTAATCACCGTTGCATACTTGTTTATCTCACCTGATTTCCCCTTCTCTTTTGGTTACAGAGAATGCGTCGTGTGGCCGAACCACCTACGTGCATAAGCAGATGACACCTTCCGGTGCCCTCGAATATGTTCGGTCTCGAAGACCTCGAGTTTTGCTTGTATATCCGAACGGAGTTTCGAAGGCGGTGAGCGGTGTAGCATTATAGTCTACCATTCCAATGTTACCATCTATTCATTAATTAGGTTAATTGGCTACAATTCTTGGCCGGTATTGTTTGTTTATACATGTATACTATTTGGTACAGAATGAATGGACCCCTGTTCATGTTTGCATACATTTTCAAACATAAAAAATGATATATATCTTCATCCCAAAACATACTTTCGTTTTCATGGAAGTACATAAATATTAGTCTCGGAAAATATGCTTCGAATCCGACACGACCGAGGATGGAGAAGGGCTGGATTGACCATATTTAAAAAGCAGCATTGGCCTCACGGTGCTGGTATGGCCATCAGGCCATGGTGTTGCAGCTGTTGTAGAGAATCCAAAAAAGGCAAAATTAATTATAATTCTAGATGCATTTACGGTGTCACGGGGACCTCCAAAACTATAATGATCTGGCCGTTACGTTGCGTTACGACCACAGTTTAATACTATATGATGGGACCAAATCAAATCTCTGCAAACCCATAAACCCTAACAGTACCGCTAATACTGAAATTCTTTAATCTTCTTCCTTTCTAAAGCATCTTCCCACCTGTGTTTGGGTTCCCCCAAGAATTAATTAAATTACACTAAAACCCCCTTTTTTTTGCAAATATAATATAAAAATAATTACAAAGGGGAGATGGAGTTGTATAATTTTTTTGCATGTTACATATACAAATGAGGTTAGCTGTTACCTTCCCTAACTTATTCGATACACATGTTGTGTAGTATGAACTACACAACCCTTTCTTTTTTGGATTATAAATTTAGTTTAGAGTTTAATTTGTATGGATTAAAAATTTAAAATTTAGATTTAGAGATTTAAATTTTATTTGTTAAGAGTAAATGCAGGGACGGACCCAAGACTTTAGGTTAGGGGGGGCGAACCTATAAATTTTTAGGGGGGGTGAACTTATAGAAGCTTAGGGGGGGCGAAAATACATTTTTAATAGAAAATACATAGAAAAATTTTAAAATTTTTCTAAATCATATATGATTTTCAAAATTTTAGGGGGTGCGATTGCCCCCCTCAGCACCCCCTCGGTCCATCCCTGAGTAAATGTACATAAAATCTGAGTTTGAACAATTTTGTTTACAAGGTGCGTGTGTGTTTTATTAAGTGTTAAAATGGAATAGATATTATTATAAAACCATATTAAGTATATTAAAAAATACTCTTTATAGTACATTAGGATATGCTTGGTTCAAAAGCTGATATTTCATTAGATCCTAATCCTACATCCTAATCCTACTTAGTATTGGGAGGGGAAGGGAGACTCTAGGGGAAAGAAGGGGAGTGCTTCTATTAGTTTTCGAACTCATGACCTAAGAGAATATGAGGGAACAAAGATGAGAATAGAAATTTTCTGCCTTTTTTTGGTACCCCTATTTATGCCTCCACACTAAAAATTAAGTTTAGTGTTTAAGGTTAGGGGTTGTGGTTAGGGTTTAAGAAATTTAGGGTAAGGTATATTTTTTAAGGTACAGAGTGTAGGGTTTAAGATTTAGAATTTAGGGTTAAGACTTGAAATTTAATTTTTTTAATATTTTTTAATGTTGAGCATAAAAAGAGACACCGAAAAACAATAAATTTTTTTTATCTTAAAAATAAACAGCTTGATTAATCAGCTAAATGTGCTTGCACGCGTTTACGAGAATAATTGTATAATAGCAATGGAAATATATGACAAGAAAAATAGAATCTTGCATAATAGGATATGAAGGGTCAGTTCAATGCTTAAAGGTTTTTCTTGTCTCTCTGCTCATTCCCTTGTTCTCCATGCTTTATTCCCTTTCAGACGAAGCTGCCTCACCCTCTACTTGCATATAAGTATATTTTTATTGGTCCGACACTTCTAGTGCTTAATAATCGTATGAATTTTTACTATATTTAGAGTCGAGTTAAATTAAATTTTTTAAATCGTATTAAATTTCCTATCATTTGATTTAATAAATGTTGGTTATATGTGTACGTGTGTATATATACAATAATAGTATAATAGGCAAAATGACAAAAGATACCCTTGACGTTTGTATGTTTTGTCATTTGACCCATTATTCTTTTTTTTTAGTTTAAATATGCCCCCAATGTTTCATTCGTAGTCCAAATATGCCCCCAACGTTTGTTTGTTTTGTCATTTGGCCCTCTATTCTTTCTTTTGGTCCAAATATGCCCCCAACGTTTCATTCGTAGTCCAAATATGTTCATGTTGGATGTAAACTGTCAATCAACTGAAGGTCAACGGCTTATAAAAAAATTTTAACGTGACATCAGCAGATTTTAATACGTGGCAAGTCCAGTCAGCATCAGCTGTTGAACGTTAGTTGACTGACAGTTTTCATCTAACAGGGGCATATTTGGACCAAATTGAAACGTTGGAGAATATTTGGACTACGAATGAAACGTTGGGGGTATATTTGGACCAAAAGAAAGAATAGGAGGCCAAATGACAAAACAAGCAAAAATTGAGAGGTTATTTAGACTCAAAAAAAAGAATAGAGGGCTAAATGATAAAATATACAAACGTTGGAGGCATTTTTTGTTATTTTACCTAGTATAATATATAGTAAAAGCTTCGAATTTGGGATTTAGATATAAAAGCAGTGAAGAAGTTTTCCGGGTTGCAAAAATCAAAGAGAGACGGGTACTTTAAAATATGCTTTATTCTTATGTACCATTGGAAGACAGGCCGGTGTCGAGCTCTGGGCGAATATAAAAATGGGCTCTAAATTAGACATTTAAATTACAGTTGCGGTCGTATTTATAGTTATGCTATGTTTTATTGTGATTGCGGGCATTATAAATGCTATTTCAGTCACTACGAATGGTTGTGAAATCTCTTAATAACATACACTATTGTGAATATAATAATTACGGGTATCGCAGTTTCAGATGGTGCCGCTACCCATGGGGGTGTAGCATATAAATTAGAGGTGCAATTGACCCCACTTGATTTGTTGGGGTATAGGATTTTCAAGGAGGTAATATAGAATTTTACATAAGAAATATTAGATTTGACCCCACTTAATTTGTTGAGCTATGGGGTCAACAATGCTTATTCTAGTGGTATAAAAATCCTCAATACCTCATACTTCACTCATGACTCCACTATAAGAAAATCTTGGCTCCGCCACTACCGCTATCGTCATGTAACGGTCGTTGTTGCGGTTGCATAACGTTATTTAAATCTATGTCCATGATAACAAGTAACGAAAAAATTAATTTTAAGAGTAGGTACATAATAACAAGTATTGAAAAATAATTTTAAGAGTAGGTACATAATAACAAATATTGAAAAATAATTTTAATAATAAATATTGGGAAAAAATTAAACATCTATTAACAAATTTTGAAAATTCAGTCCCCTAATAACAAATATTAAAAAATTTAAATCATTAAAAATAAATAAGATTCGAATAAAATTAGAAATATGTTTAAATGATGGACCCTGAACTGGCACCCTGTTGCCCCTACCCAGGGCCAGGCCTGTTGAAAGATTCAAAAATTCCAATCACATTCTCTTCTCTCTCTCTCTCTAAAATCCAAAAAACCAAACAAGTACATGCACTTACTAAAACAACAATGGATAAGAAAGAAAACATGCAAGTAAACTTCATCGTGCCGAACGTCCTATTTGTCACCTCAAGGATAAATAACAATTGTCGACAAATTTTATGTACAGATTTTTTTGACGGTCTCTTTTTATAATGTGTCTTAACATTGCACCAAAGTTTATAGGTAGAATTCGTTTTTTATACATTTAAGGAACTGTTTGAAGGGTTGAGGATCCAACATTTGAACCCCAAAACCATGTGAAAGTACATTTACTTTTCATTAGGCAAAAAAAAACTTCAGTGCCAATACAAATTGCAGCAAAGGAAAGGAGCTCTCATTTCAAGGCAAATTGCAAAGGATAAAAAAGGGATGAAAATACTTGAGCTGTTAAAAATGAATTGCACCAACTTTCTTCATGCATCATTAGGAATACCAGTTTTCTTTTCTTTTCCTTTTGACATTGATTTGGTGAATGGTGAGCATACATGATGGTGTAGTTGCAGGGCTGTCCCCCTTTGATGATTATATTGTAGGGACAAAGCAATGGAAGGAGACTAGTTTTGTTTCAAACAAGATTTGACCATGGAAATATATATATTCTATACACAGTAGGTGGAAACTGAAAGTTTCCGCAAGCGCCTTAGTTTTAGTGTATATAGAGTTAGTTTAGGGTTTAGGGGTTTATAGGTTAAAACCTAAATCCTCACCATATTACCCTAAAAACTAAACCCTAACCTATAAACCCTAAATTATAACCCTAAACCTTAAACTGAAACAACTATCCCTAAATTCTAAACCCCTACACCTAAACCCCTAAACTAACTCCTTATACCCTAAAATTAAAGCGCTTGCGGAAACTTTCAGTTTCTACCGCCAGTGTATAGGATATTAATCCTATATATATATATATATGATGGAAAGTTGTCATGATCATGATCTATAACTCCTAAATGAAATGCGGCATATACCAATTGGCTAGCTCTAGCCTTGAAAATCTTCCATAAAAAAGAAATAAAATTTTGAAAACGTGACACACCAATGAAATAAACAGTTCTGAAACAAATATTTTCGGGAGTTTTACCTAGATAATGGGGTGGATGAAATTTTATTTCACTAAGTAGGTTGTTGTTACAGTGATTAGAGAAAGTCGTTTGAAAGACAAGATGAATTTAAGAAATGGTTGAGAAGAGACGACGATTTTAAGATCAGCACTACTAACATATCAAAATCGTCTTGTCTTCCCGACAACTTAACGGATGGATGAGATTAATAGTAAAATATGTGAAGATTATCACTTGGGAATTAAAAATACGGAGTCAATCTCAATCACCCATTTCCCCCATCTAACGATCCAAAAAAGATGTAAAACTTAAAGAGTTTTACACAGTGTAAGTTGATACTAACCCTATATATATATTTATACTAGAAAAGTGAGTAACAACAGCACAACATAGAATCAACAAGTACGAGTTGCAAATTTGCACAAACTCTGGTACTTTTTCTGTTTGAAAAAGAACATAGGGAAAGAAATTATACAAAAGAGTCTTGAAACAATAAAACAATAAGAATAGACATATAAAGATGATATTGATGGTGGTGAATTTCATGCAGGGAAGGGATTTTTTTGTTGATTTGGCATTCCTTCTATTTGTCTGTATAGACCAGCCTTCTTCCCACTTGCTTTCTTTACTTTACTTTTACTTTCACATTCTTCTTTTTCCTTTTGTTCTTTCTCTCTTTCCAACATGGACTGTTTTACAGTTAGTTCATTTGAGACTTTGAAAGTCTCTGGTCCTCCCCCATTAGAACTTGACCAGAGCTAGGCTTCAATTACTACTAATGATGATAATAATGATGTCTGTAAGGAATTTCCTTTGTTTTGTCTTTAAATTTTTCTTTCTTTTTTTGCTTCTACCCATGATGATCCTGGTTGTCAGGGTCAGGCCAGAATGAAGAGTACTTCAACCATTCAGCTTCTTGTGGGTTTGTAATGGATGATTCCTGTTCCAAAACAACATCTTATAATTAGGGTTTTCACCAAAACACAACAAAATGAAGAAGCTGCCTCTTTTTTGTCTTCTCTCCAACTACAACAATCAAACTGTTTGTTGAGGATGGAAATCCTCTACCCTTTTCGGTGCCCCTACTTATGCCCACACTCAATATTAGGTTTAGGGTTTTAGGTTAGGGTTTAGGGAATTTAGGATAGAGTGTATTTTTTAGGGTATAGGGTGTTGGGTTTAAGATTTGGAATTTAGAGTTAGGGCTTAGGATTTATTTATTTTTTGTGTTTTTTAGTGTTGGGGCATATATCTAAGGCAACATATAGTATGATAATAGGGTTTTTTTCATGCATGTTGCTGTCTTTTTTTTCCTTTCCCATGAACCCAACCAAAAGAATGTTATTCACTGACTAGCTGTTTTCTTTGCTTTTGGAACTTTTCTTTTTTCCATTTTGTTTTCAAAATAGCTTCAAAGGGGGATAATTTCCAGGATTTTACAGCAATTGTAAAGCAACATGTATTCAAATGCAAACCAAAGGTGGTGTAGGGAAAGTAGTATAGGCTTTAGTTTTCCAACTACTTTTTCTTTTTATATCTTGTTTTTTGTCCTAAAGAGAAATATAAAAGAAGATTCTACATAGTTTTCAGGGATTTGATTTCATCTGAAAGGCTTTCATGGTTTCACATTCTAATATACTTGATTTATATGTAACATGTTTAGTTGTTAATTTACTATAAACCACCTCAAAATTGCCTAACATATTGGTTTCTCACTTTCTACTATATATATATATGAGTATGAGAGTGATAAAAGAGGATGTGTCGCGTGTCATGTTCATTTTTAGCTGACTTTTTTTTTAGAAAATTTGAACAAAATGACAATTTAAATATCAAAATGGATAAAAACAGTTAAGATGTGGAAAAAGTAGAAAACAGATATATTTTAGGGGTTGAATCGTGAATTAAACCATCTTGATAAAGCTGTGCACTCTCTTCAACAGCACTTTTATTATACTAGTATGATAGCTACGTGCATTTCTTTACAGGATGCTGAATGCCATGCTAAAACTCTGATGAAAAAACAAAAGAGAAAAAGAAAAGAACTGTGGTCTCTCTCTCTCTCTCTTTAATTTCAATAAAATAATATTACTAAAGAATTTAGTATATATATATATATATATATATATATATAGGGATAGGATCAAATTACACTGTGTAAATTTTTTTAAGTTTTATACATTTTTTGGATCGTTGGATGAGTAAAACAGATGGATGAGATTAACAGTAAAATATGTGAAGATTATCACTTGGGAATTAAAAACACGGAGTTAATCTCAACCATCCATTTCTCTCATCCAACGATCTAAAAAAAAGTATAAAACTTAAAGAGTTTTACACAGTGTAAGTTGATCCTAACCCATATATATATATATATATATTCACTTCTTTTTATCCTTTGTATTTATATATTCTTCACTTACTTTTTCTTTCTTTCTTTCTTCCATTGCTTAGTTGGTATTATATGAGAGAGACAAAGCTCATAGGTTTCAGGGTCAAAAAGTTCATACTCACATCTTTAATATCTGATGATGAAGTGCAACCCATTATTAGTTCCTCCAAACCTGATGCAGACCTTCCAGCTCCCAGTTTATAATGTTGCTCCTGCTGCTGCTGTTGCTGCATTTTTCATTCATTTCAACAATATTTAATGAACAATAAGGATTTAGAAAAGTAAATTGTAAAGACAGTTCATTGTTCCCAGTTTAGCTGACAATAAAAAGCAAGCATGGCTACTTTGAGTCTGCCACATTGACTACATTAAACCCACCAAAATCCCAGAGTTTCAGTTTCATGGTCGAGCTGCATGCATCCCCATATTTCATAATTAAACCATAAAAAAAAACAAGTAAATTAAAAAAAATAGGCTTCAGCTTAATGAGTACCGTACTTAATATGTAAATGTGGCATGCATGTGTAAAACACTGTGTCATTTTGTTCCTGCTGAGTACATAGAGATTATGTATATATCAGAAAACTGTGCTTTTTTTAAAAGCAAAGTACCACTCAAAGTTGTGGTTTCTAGAGAATTATGCATAAAATATGTTGTTCACACACAATGTGACCTTGTTTAAACTATTATATATATATATACATACATATACATATATAATCCTATATATAATACCTGGAAATTTTCGTTTTGAAGCATTATTCTGGAGACATGGAAGGAATCGTCGTTGAGAATGACGGAGGTGTGGGGGAGGGGAGGTGGGGAGACAATGGTGGAGATAGGATGCGACGGCCTGCTAATGTGGAAGGCCGTCGTAGCCATCTGAATGTGGTGTTGTTGGTGGTGGTGTTGATGTTGCTGATGATGATCATGAGCCATATGATGTGGCCGAAGACGATCGGGTATCTCTTCACAACCGCCTTGAGTCGGAGCGTCCCTTGCGGCCGAAGCTTCTCCGATCCCCACCTGCAATAGACAGTTTTCTAGCTAGTAAATGTAAGCCATGGACTAAGAAAACAAAAATAGAAAGCAACCCTACATAGAATTGTACAAGTTGATGGATAATTTGCATTGCATTACAAGGTACCAATGTCAATGTCAGTTTATGCTTTTATTTCGTGGTTGTTGGTGAATGTTAAAAAGTATAGGGAGACCAAAACACAATGTATGAAACAACATTGTACCTCGTCGAAGCTTTTACTAAATGGGGTGAAACTGAAATGGTCGGATTTCAACTGTTGGATGTCAATGGCAGTACCAGCGGCATAACTCGATAAAGCAGCGGCGACTTCATCTCTAAGAGGGATCACTTCCTTTGATGAAGAACAGCTCCCACTTCCACTATCTCTTCGGCTATTCGGATCATTGGCAATGGCATTGGTTGCATCGACAGTCGTCGTCATCGTCATCGTCGTTGTTCGATCCGACCAGTTGCACTGCCTCGGTTGAGTCTGATAAAATATCTTGGATACAACAAGCTCCCCCTCTTTCTCTTCTTCGTGCAGACCGAGATGGTATTGGTGCATCACCCAATTCGTCTTCTCCGGTTTCCGATTCTTGCCGAAATTCGTGTAGAGAACCAGGATCTTCTTGCACCCCTTTTGCTTGCCGTTCACCATCACCGGCCTCGTCTTGCCGGTTTTATGCCACCTCGTTTCTCCGCCTTGTAAGTCGCATTCGGTCTGAATTTTCCTCCGTTTTCGTGTCCCGGTGGTGTAGGCCTTAGATGGCCTGTGGAAGAAATGCCTACTCAATCCATCTGTGGTCACTCCTACAAGAAATGCAACAAAAACCAAACCCAAAAGCAATCAAAGTTAGGTTCACTTAGGTGCAACAAACTTCAATGAAACAATGCATATACACATACATATACAATATACATACACATATACATATACATATATATACACGTATATTCTGAGCTACCTGGGAGTTTCTCAGGATGGGTATAACAAATACCATCTTCTCCTTCAATGGTGGGGATGAACTCATCAATCAAAGGGTGGGATTTCATGTCTTCAGCTTCGACTTTAGCTTCAAGGTGTTCTATCAGTTCTTGGTCAGTCGGATCAAATTTAACCCCAGCCGGTAAACCTAACCAGTCCTGCAAATTTCCATATCATTGAGAATCAAAAGCTTAAACTAAATCAAAAAAAAGAAAGAAAGAAAGAAAGAAGCTTTAATAAGAATACTTTGAAGCTTCTCACCGGCTTCCCTTCGAGCTTGTGGCCGCAACCAGGACAGTGCTTGGATCCGCACAGCTGATGCTCCTCGAGCTTGGCATCGATGAGATCGGAGCTGCTGACGGAGCCCAAATTACTCTTGCTCATATTGCTTCTTCAGAATCTTCACTCCCCTTTGCATCAAACTACTCATATCCAACTTAACTTTTCTGCTGGAACAAACATCAAACAGGTTGAAAGCACCAAAAACCAGAAACACTAAGCAAAACCCAGATCAGAACTACAGTTCAAGAGAAGATATTTGCTTTCACTTTCCCTCGAGGAAGAAGATATTTGCCTTTACTTTAACTGAAGATATGAAAAAAGGGGAAAAAGTTGGTAAACCACAACACTCAACCACCTTTGCTAAATCAATGGCGGTTTAAGAGAGAGAAACAAAAACCCAGGTGTCTGTTTTTGAAGAATGATAATATCTTTCTTGCTCTAAAGCTTGAGGACTTGACTGGTAAAGCTAGGAAAAGGAGGAAACGGTCTCCATACCTATATATATACTTCAAAAATATACGTAAATACTTTGTTTTATACATACTTATATAGTATTGGATGCTAATTAATCTACGGATTTATTGGCTTAGAGATATGATGATGAACGTGGCATTGAAAAAGCTTTGAGTAAGGAAGACGACATGTATATATATATATATATATATATATACACGGGAAAATTACACTTGTTTTCCTTCGTAATATACGGAAGTTATTATTTCTCCATGTAGAATTTTATGTTAAGGAGTGTGAACTTTTATATATAATAAAATTTTATATGAGTTTAAAAATTCCAAATGTTCGAAATTAGATTATTGATATAAGATATGAAAGAAAATTATTAAAATATATAAAAATTTGAAATTTCGAGAGGGTGCCCCTAGCGCTCCCTAGATTCATCCCTACATGTAGTGGTATCACTTGGGGTAAGTGATTGGGGGAGGGCAACTTAAAATTTAAAAAAAATATTGGAGACTTAAACTAAGATTTTTAAAAAATTTGAGGGTTTAACTGGAATTTTTAATAATTTTGTAAGATTTAATAAGAACTTTTAAAAAAATATGAGAGGTGATTTAATTAAAAATATTCACTTTATAAAAAATGTGTGAGGACCAAATTAATTTTTTTTTAAAATTAATGGTCAATTTTTAATTTCCTAAAATTTTTAGGGGTCAGGGCCCCCTAGTCTTAAACTCTAAATCCATAATGCTAAATTTTAAACTCTAAAACATATATTATAATCATGAATCCGAAATTTTAAACATTAAAATCATAAAACCTAAATTAAACATATATAAATTAAATTCTAAATTTTAAACTCATAAACTCTAAATTAAACTTTTTAGTTTTAAATTAAATTTATTTATAAAAAATAAATTTTTTACTGTCGATATATATGTATATATTAACAAAAGAGAGACCATATGATGAGAAAAGGATGAGAAGTGAACTCACATGGGATTTGAGATGGAGGGTTATGATTATTCTTTTCACCATTAATGGTTTGCAGAGAGAGATAGAATTACGGAGTTGCTTGATATACAAGGCAAATGAGCAGTGTGTACTCGATAGACCACCACCACCACCTCAAAACTATATATTAAAATCATATACTATAGTAATTTATTCATATGTGTATATAGAAATAAAACGTGTATAAACTATGATATCAAATTATATAGTATTTACCAACAACTAGTTAGTTTAATAAAATAAGACATTAAATTCTTTAAGTAAGGTTAAGGATTCGAATTCTAACATTGTAGATGGAGAAAACTGGTTTGAGAGGGTCGCACCCATATTTGACCTATGCAAATTCAATATGAATTAGTCGACCAATAAGTTGGATACGATGATTAAACTAATCTATTGGGGTATTCATTGTCGGGTACTCGGGTACCCGATTCATATATATTTTTAATTCTATTTTTTAAAAAATTACATATTAAGCACACAAAAAATTTTAAAAAAAATTAAACTTAAAAGTATATAATACAAACATAGAAAGAATTTAGGGATTTAAATTTAGTTTTGGAGTAAAAATATTAAGAAACTTAAAATAAAAATATAATTTGAAATATAAGAAATATATATTAAAAATGGTCGGGTCGGGTTGGATACCCGGTAAGGGAAAACTTTCGGCTCGTGTCCCGGCCTGCGTACTGGAAAAATTACCGGGTTAGGTACCCGGCCCGGTCGGATAATTTTTTTTAGAGAACTACCCTCTTTTTAGGTTCGGGTCGTCCGGTCGGATTAACCGAGTCGGATAATATTTTATTTATCTCAAAATAAATAGAAAATTAGTTATTACTAAAATACATAATGATTATTTCTCATCTTCTCCTTTATTTTGGTAGGAAAGTTTATTTTTTAAAGTGTTGAAATTTTATTTTCTGAAATATTATTGTATGAAATTATAATTACATTGAGTTTTAATTTTTATTTAGTGTAAGTTTTATTGATGGTTAAAAATGAAAAAAAAAATTATATGAGATCACATTATGAATAATACAAATATATTTTGTGTGGGTTAATTATGCTTTGGTCCTTATAC
The DNA here is from genome assembly GCA_958450335.1 of Hibiscus tridactylites. NCBI lineage: Eukaryota > Viridiplantae > Streptophyta > Magnoliopsida > Malvales > Malvaceae > Hibiscus > Hibiscus tridactylites. Next base: position 50,854,335 of record OY288292.1, on the reverse strand, counting down.
TATTTAGACTTTTAAATTTTACTTTTCCCCAGAATTTTAGTTCTTTTACTTCTTATTTGAAAAGTAATTAAAGTCCAATTGGTAAATTCGTTAATACATTTTCAGTATATTTGATTTTTTTTTATATTTTAATATTCAAAGTTTTGATATAAGAATGAAAGTTTAAAGTAAAGAGATTAAATTCTTAAACAAGACAATCAAAACGACTGGTTTTTTAAAATTAAACATATACTGTTATGATTTACGAGACCAAATTAATAATATTAAAAACAGTGAGGTTAAATTTCAAAAGTATGGAGAGTATAGGGACTGGTAAGGGAAATTTTAAAGTATTATACACTCACAAGTGGAACAGTTATGTGGGCCCAATTTCGTAGATCTTTATGCTGGAAAAGCATTTTGATTAGATCAGATGATTGTTAAGGCCTCACGTTTATAACATTCATGTTCTTTTGGGGTTAGTCAAGGACTGAATCATTCTACTAAACATATAAATATAAATATAAATCAAGTGAATAGGAGTGTAAACGAGTTGAGTCGAGTTAAAGTAGTGATGATGTCAACTTAATTTGTTAAGGATTTGGGTCGGGTTCGAGCTTTAGTAAATTTTAACGAACCTGAATAATTTGAGCTCGAATCGTTAAGAACTCGAGTCAAGTTCGAGCTTGAGTCGAGTTCAATCGAGTCGAGTGTTGACCGAGCTTTGACCGAGTTGAGTCTGTCTTGTCTTATTTAAAGCTCTATTAGGAAAAAAAACTTTGATAAACAAGTTACGTAAATTTACACAAACTTGTTAATTTTTAGGGTTTATGATATTAGTTTAGAGGTTTTAATAAATAATAATAGGGTTAACTATTGGAATGGTCGCTTATGTTTTCCTCCAGTATAGAGTTAGTCACTCTGATTTTGAAAAGTGTAAACATTTGGCCACTTACGTTTTCGGGGCGTAAACTTTTAGACACTCAGTCGTTTGTTGCCGTTAAACGTTGATTGATCTGGCAGCAAAAAAATAAAGGTAAACTACTGCAATGGCCACTTATATTTATTCAATGTCATTTTTGGTCCTCGATTATTTTAGATTTTCATAAAATCTTGAATTTTATAATTTTTACAAAACAATCCCCAAATTCTTAATAGTTTATTTTTTTATTTTTGTTCTTCATTACGTTGAAGATGTAAATTGAATTTCTAATAGTTGGGTCCCCATATTGTATTGTAAAACTAGATTCGGACTAATTAATTAATGTATCGGATATATTAAAGATGCGAAGTGTATTTCTAATAGTTGTATTAATATCATAAGTGTGAAAAGAACTTTTATACGAGTAGATTTTGCATTCTGAAGAGATATGCTTTCGAGATTGTTACTTATGTCCGTGAACATTAAGGCTGACTAAAAAAACTGACTCAATAATCTAATTCGAAATCCAAATACTTAATTCATTTTTTTAAAAAATTTCGGATAATTTAATATTTAAAAATTTAAATAATCGAATCAAATACAAGTCAAATTTTAATTTTGGATTATCCGAAAACTCAAAAAGAAAAAAAAAAGGGCCTTGGGACTCTCCTCCGTTTATTGGTGTATGGGCTGCTTTGAAGTTGGGCATTGAAAACTTGTACGGTCTACGCTCATGGTTGGGTCTAATTTCTTCTCCACCAGTGGGCCGCTGGATTCGTGGCGTTTTGGAACCCGGATAGGACCAGAGGCAGAGCCGCATTGTTCCCTTGGCACGTGTGTCGTGTTATTTGGGATATATACATGTATATTTAGGGAAAAACTATATATTTAGTATCCAACTATTCTCGCGTTAATGTTTTATTATTTTTAGTAAAATGGTACCTAATATTATATTTTTGTTCTATTTTAATATTCCGACCGTAAAAACTAACGGAAACAATGACATGACTTTGTATAATCATAGTTTTAGTCCAAAATACATATATATTATCAATTTAGTCCAAATTCATCAATTTAAAACATCATCTTAATTTTAATAGAATTTTTGCATGTTTGGTTTTGCCTTTGGGGTCCAAAAATCCCGATTGAACGGGAAAACATGCATTGGTCATCGTGCCAACATGTATGGATCTAAAAATTCAAACGTGATTTTAAACCCCAAACGTGATTTTGAGAAAAGCAAGGTAGAAGTAGTTTTTGCGTTTCGTCGTGATTTTGACACTATATTTGTATACAATCGTGATTTTTAAGAAGAAAAAAAAAACTCCCAAACATAAATCACGTTACTTTAAAATCAATTATACACAAAATTAATTCTATAAAATCACGTTGATTCAAAATCAATTCTACCACCGCAAAATCAAACACACTTTGTCTCATCCCTTTTCCACCCCTCGTCGGTATCTCAATCATGGAATTTCGGTCCTCTAATGAACCCCGCATTAGCCCTCATTAATCCCCAATTCTTAAACTTTTGATTATTTGTAGCGCGTTTTTTAAACTCCAAAACTCAAAAAAGTGTTCCATCGGAAGAAGAAAAAAAATGAAGAATTTACAATTTTAATCTAAAAATTAAAATAATATTTAAATTTATAAAACTTTATACTGAATTGATAGAGTATAAGTTTTTGGACTAAAACTTTTATTAACTTAAGTCACGACATTATTTCTGTTAATTTTAAACGAGTCGGTACCAAGAACAAAAATATAATGTTAAATATCATTTTACCCCAAAAATCGTTAGATATCAAAACAGTCACGCGGCCATAGTTAAAATACTAAATATGTAATTTTTCCTATATTATATTTTAATAGAGTTGTGCAATCGAAAATTTGTGCATTTTCAAGTCGAAAATGTGTGCAAAAGTTATAAAATTCAATCTAAAAATTATGCCAAATCATGTCAGATATTTGAGATATCTTGATATTCGATCCGAAAATTTGACTATGTAAGAACGTTATATGAACATACATAGTTACATACCTCTCACCATATTTCAATACTTGTTTGCCAATGTATTCTGAAGGAATTATTGGGTATTGAATATGAATTATGGTTGAAGTTGTCTCCAATAAAAGAAAACTGAAAGAAAATAAAAACTGTTTAAACTGTTTTTATTATGTTGTCTACAATTATTGTGCTAATATTGCTTATGTTTTTCGGTTCGGCGGATGCCGCTGGAAGATTCATAGAGCAGCCATTTTAGCCAGAAGATGACATGTCAAATGAAGATGATTTGAAATGTGAAGCGCAGCATACGGTGGATTCACTTGACTTTTATAATGTGTGACGACTTAAAATAAGGTTAAAAAATTGCAGTCAAAATTTTTACAGAAATTATAAGAATTTTAGTTTCGATTTTTCGGTATATACCGAAATTCTTACACTTTAAATATTTTAAACATTTTATAAAAAATACGGTATATACCAAAAAAATTGATACCAAAATTTTTATAATTTTTATAATAATTTCAATTGCGCTAGCTTATTTTTTAATGCACAAATTTTGATATTGAAGCGTGACAGAATTTTCAACCCTTTATTATTACAAACAGTGAATTAAAACCAAAGCTTGTCGTCTTGCTCAAATATAGAAACTTGCGAAAACATGCAAACGAGTGCAACCGAATCCGAGTTTAGTAAATACTAAATGGATTATTTATTATAGTGTATATAGACGGTAGAAATTTTTATTTTTATAAATACTTTAATTTTAAAGTTTATAATTTTAATTTAAAGTTTAGAGTTTATGAGTTTTGGTACATGGGATTTATATTTTAACATTTAAATATCTAAAAACTTAAAAAACCAATTTAAAATAATAATTTAAATTTAAATTTAACTAAAAAAACAAATGGCTCGTCACCATCAGGTGAATTTGTAAAACGGGGGATCCGAATGGTTTTTCCCCATATATTATATCCACCCAAAATATATGACACCCATTTGAATTTCATCCAAATAACAGTAGATTGTTTATATATTTAAATATGATAAATTCTAGTCTTTATATTTTTCAAATTTCAAAACTCTAATCTTGACACAAAACGATACAAAAATTAAATTACATAAATTTAAATAATTAATTAAACTAAGTTGCTAGGGTCGCTCATAATAAGGTTAATGTAAAACCTAATCCGGATAAGTCGATCATGAATCAAATATCGATAATTAAAAAATAATTAAAAGAATAGTTACGGCTATTGTTCAATTTAAGACCAACATATTTTTTAATATGCTTGTGTGATACAATGATAACATTTGTTCAACTTTCTTAGTCTTTTTTAATAAAGCACACACACCGTACAGAATTAGTGCTCAAATTCGGGTCACCTGGATAAATTACATCATCCTTTACTATTGGGACAACAAGAATTGAGCAATTTAAAACCAACATTTAATTACATCATTCTATAACATTTAGGTCACGGTCGAATTTTTAAAATGGCATACCCCTAGTCGCATCCTTTTCTCCTCCTCTTCGTCGCTTGAAGTTCGTTTTTTTCTTCTTCTAATTTTACATTATCGACGGCGACATTAGTTTTAGTGTTGGTTGCTGATTAGGGATGGCAGACGAATATAATTTTGTTGATTCCGCACCGCACCCGCCCCAATTAGGGTGGGGATAGGCAGTGGCGGATGGAGAGCTTGCCTTGGGTGGGCCCGTGCCCACCCTGAAATTTTTAAAGTTCACATATTTGTCTTTAATTTTTTAAAAATTCATAAATTTTTAAAGTTCACATATTTGTCTTTAATTTTTTAAAATTTTATGAATTAGTCCTTAATTTTTATTAATTTTATGACTTGTGCCCACCCTGAAATTTTGAAATTTTTATTATTATATCCACCCTCGAAAAAGTTTTAGTTTGTGCCCACCCTGAAAAATATTTCTGGATCCGCCACTGGGGATAGGTATAAGTTTAGTGGGTAGTAGGCGGGTGTGGATATAAAAAGTCATACCCGCCGCGAGTAGTGGGTAGGTGGTGGATTTAAGACCTTACCCGCCCCGCTTTCTACCGCTCGTTTGCCATCCTTATTGCTGATCACCGATTATATTTTTTATTTATTTGTTTCGTTTTTTATTTTTTAATTTCTGTTCAATTTTCTTAGTTATTTAATAACGCACACAGAACGTGCATACATAGTATTCGAATTCAAATCACTTAAATAAAATATATCATCTTTTATCACTGATACCACTTCACGAGTTAATTATTTCTATTCGACTTTAAATCTAATTACAAAGCAATAAGTGCTAAATTCTAGAGGGATCCCAGTCCTGAAAGTAACAGATCTCACGCCTTTCCGTGAAGCCCGTGTATTGAGGACTGAGTATTTATTTTTTATTCTAATTTTTATAATCTGACACGTCACGTTATCATGCGACCTCTCTATTTTTATTTGTCTTAGTGGACAAACGCGTGCTAGCAGAGTCGACCATGAATCTTTGTATTTCTAAATGTATAAATACGTACTATTTCTGTAATAATTGAAAATAAGATGTCTGTGTTCGAACACGGACAAAGTTAGGATTAAATATTGAAAAGAATAAAAAATTATTAAGTCTCTAAATCTAAAAATTAAAATGAACAAATGTTTTATTTGACTAAGATTTAAACTAAAAATAACCTAAAGCGCTTAAAAAATTCTAGGAGGAACATGGCTTACTCCCTTTATACAAGAGAATCTTGTTTTTTAATAGTCTTAACAAAGACAGATCTTAACACTCGACTTTGAGAGATTTTTCGAATGAGTATTTTTTTATCATATTGAAAGGGTAATTTTTTATATATTATGTAACACAACATTTTTATAGTAAATTTTGTCATGGTACTTTTTCACTATATAAATACATGGTAGTAATTTTTTTATTTTTTAATGAATTAATTAAAATTTTCAGTATTTAAAGGGACTTAATGATATATTTTTAAAAAATTAAAGGGACAAATGATAATTTTTTAAAATTTTAGTGTCCCCACATGCATAGATATAGATTCGTCTCTGAGTTTTAAATTGATTACAAGGTAATTTTTGTTTATACTTTTTTTTAATACTTTGATATGACACATGTTTATTGCAATTAAAAATATTCGAGTACAAATCTCTTTAGATGAATATTATTTTTTTCGAGGAAACTTAATTAAATATTAACAAATAAAAGGGTTGTTTATATAATAGTAATTGGAAGGAAATGTTTGCTTTATGATGTAGATTTGGTTAAATGATTTGATGTGAAATATATCATGATCATTTCAAGTGATACGATATGTTCACAAATTTATTATGACCTAAAAAATCGAATTGTATATTTAATCTGATTCAAGTTTATATATTATTTATTGATTAAATTATTATTTTTTAAATTTATAAATTAAAATTTTAATATACTAATGTAATTATATAATACCATATGCTAATATTTTTTAATTATTTGACAGCGTATATACATTTCATGTACAGATAATATTTAAAATTAATATTATTCATGACACGTGATATTCGCTATTAACACCGAATCATGTAGTTAAATAATATCACAAGATTTACAGCTGATTGTAACAAAAATGATTATTTTATTCGATTTTTCTAAGCATATGGTATTAGAATAAAGTGGTTTAGGCCTTAATTACACCACATTTATTATGATCTCATTCTAAATGTATCTTTATATTTAAATATTTTAATTTCATCTTTAAATTATGATTCTCATTCTAAATTAGTTTTCAAACTTTTAAATTTCTTAATATCATCACTATTATCAATATATGCTAATCATATCACACACTAATAAGATCATTATAAAAATTAACTACTATGTAAACACCGATGTGACGTAAATGTCACTTTAAAAATAAAGTTAGAATGTCTAAAAGTATAGAAATTATTTTAGGACGATTATTATAATTTGAAGATGAAACTAACAATTTAAAAGTTTAAAAACCAAATTAAAATTAAAAATGTAATTTGAGAATAAAATTGAAACAATTAAAAGTTTAGAAGTCAATAATCTAAAATAAAAATCGCAACTCAAAAAAGTGTGAGGTAACATCGATGTCAATATCTTCGTTATCTGAATCCTCTATTTTACTTGTATAAAAAAAAGAAACAGAAAATTTATGAGAATTGAATGGTAAACTCAGGGCCGGTCCTGAATTTTTGGTGGTCCAAGGCGAATATAAAATATGGGCCCTAAATTAGAAAATTAAATTACGATTGCCGTCGTATTTACAGTCATGTTAGGTTTTATTGTGGTTGCGGGCATTATAGATGCTATTTCGGTAACTACAAATATCGTGGTTGTGAAATCTCTTAATAACATATGTTATCGTGGACATAAAAATTGCAAGTAACACAGTTTTAGATGGTGCCGCTACCCATGAGCGGATGTAACATATAAATTAGGGGTGCAATTGACTCTACTCGATTTGTTGGGGCATTAGACTTTTAAGGAGGTAATATAGATTTTTTATATGAAATATTAGAATTGACCCCACTTAATTTGTTGGGAGTATGCGGTCAACAATGCTTATTCTAGTGATATAGAAACCATCAATACATCATACTTCACTCATGACCTCACTATAAGAAAATTCTAGCTCCGCCACTACCACTACCGTCATGTAACAGTCGTTGTTGCTGTTGCATACTATTATTTAAATTTGTATCCCTAATAGCAAGTAATGAAAAAATTAATAATTTTGAGAGTAGGTCCATAATAACAAGTATTGAAAAATTGGGCCCCTAATAATAATAATTGAAAAAAATGAATTTTAAGAGTATGCCCAAAATAACAAATATTAAAAAAAACGGGCCCCTAATAACAAGTATTAGAAAAAGTTGAATTTTAAGAGTAGACCCCTAATAATAAATATTGAAAAAAAAAAAAATTCTATTAACAAATATTAAAAAAATTGGGTCACTAATAACAAGTATTAAAAAATCAGACTATTAAAAACAAATATAATTCGAATAAAATTATAAGCATGTAATTTCCTCAAGTTGTGGGCACTGGGCGGGCGCCCTTTCTGCCCCTGCCCAGGGCCGGGCCTGGGTAAACTGAGAATAATCGTTAGCGGCCTCCGCCTGCCAGAACTAGACATGTACCAATCATGGTGCCAAAAGTTATAAATGAGACGAGATAGATCGTAACTATTCGAGTTTAATTCGGTTAACAGATGACTTGTTTAGACTCGACTCGAGTTCTTAATGAGCCATGTGGAACTACTCGACACCCGACTCAAAAAGCTCGTGAGCTACTCGAAAATATAATATACTAATTTTTTTAAAATTTAAAATCTAATTTCCTAAACCTAAAATCCTAAAATATAAACCCTAAACATAAGTTCTAAACCCTAAAATTTAAATCCTAGATTCTAAACTAACCACTTGAACCTCTAAACCCTAAATTAACACCATAAACCTTAAAATTAACAAGGTTGCACAACTTGTGTATCAAAAAATTTCTTCCTAATAAGGCTTTAAATGAGACGAGACAGATCACAAGCTATTTGAGTTCGACTCAGTCAAAGCTCAGTCAACACTTGATTCAATTGAACTCGACTCGAGTTCTTAACGAGCCGAACTGAGCTATGATTATTCAAGCTTGTTAAAACTACTCAAACTCAAACTCGACTCAAATTCTTAACGACTTGAGTCGAGCTCAGTACTACTCGAACACGACTCGACTCGTTTACGCCCCTAGCGCGGAAAGGGAAAAAAATAAAGCCAGAACCTCCAGGTTTTGCAATCTGACCACACAACATGAAAGATTCATTGAAACACAAATCAGCCATTACCTCACCTAGCTGGTTAACAAATATATAATGTGTTCAGGTTTAAACTAAAATACACAAAGATGCCAAATTTCCAATGGACGTAATTTTGACAAACATGTGGTGTGCAATAATTTGCTTTGGATTAGATTCTACAATACAATAACTTTAGGCTACAGAATAACCTTAATCCAGTGTGCGTAATCCGTAATCACACACGGTATTGTCTTTTCCCAAAAAAACTGAAAAAAAACCAGTTTTTTAAACAAAGAAATAAAGTCCAACTTTCATTTTTCATCACCGACTGTGATTGGTACAGTGAACTTTCAACTTGGGATAAGAAAAAGAAGCCAAAGCCGTACGATTGCGGCCACCCTTTTGCCTTTTGTTTTTCTCAGCGTCAAAAACCACACAATAATTCCACAGGAGCGGCGGAACCAGGTTTTTCCGATGATCTTCTCTTCTTCTGCTATATAAACTCTATTTCTTCGCGAAACTAAAGCTCGTCTCAGTTTTTCATGCCTTTTTCCGCAGTCAAACAGTTACTTCTCCTATAAAAATGGGGTTTTCTTGCTTTTCTTTCGTTTCCAAGAACTCGTCCCCATGTCCCGTTGAATGGATTCCCTTCTCTCCCGTTGTTCCTCGTCGTTTTTCCCTTCTCCTCTGAATCGGAACGATTACAATCAGATCAAGGCTAAATCGCGCTTTCCGCTGCCATCCAGTTCGGTTAATTTCGGTTATTATTACAGTAGCGGTTGTCGTTTGTGTAGTAGCAGTAGTTCCGGTGGTTTGAAGATCGATTGTTCGACTTCTCCGACGATGGCTTCCTCCGCTTCGCCTGAGACTACTAAGCCTAAGGTCGTCACCGGTCCCGGTGGTTATGTTCTGCAAGATGTTCCTCACTTGTCGGATTACATACCTGATCTTCCTGTACGTATATAATTGGATCGGGAAAGTAAAAGGAAACTATCTTTTCAAAAGCTCGATTTCCCAGTATTCTCTCCTTTTTATGGTTTAAATTCAGGGATTTAAAAAACGGTCGGTCAACCGCGATATCGGCTGCGCCGCCGTCCGAAACCGCGATTGGTGTAAAAAGCGGTCCGCTATCGCCGCAATTCAGCTGCTTTTGCCCGAAACCGTGATATAGCGGTCGCGATCGCTACCGCGATTTAAAACCCTGGGTTTAACTGATTAATTAGTTCAAAAGTAATTTCTGAAATGTTTAAATCTGATGCTTTTTCACTTTTTTTTCTTTCCATATGAAGGTTTATACCAATCCGTTGCAAGACAATCCAGCATATTCAGTTGTTAAGTAAGCTCCATTTCTCAACTCTTTTTCGTTCTCGCTTTTGCTATTAAATTTGTATTAATTGGGTCAATTTCCCTGTTTCACCAGGCAATACTTTGTCCATGTTGATGACACTGTTCCTCAAAAGGTTAGGTTAGCCTTACAATTCTTTAATTCGTATTTGTATTTCGTAATATATTCGGCTATGGGTATGAATCGAAATGTAGGAAGAAACTAAAAGGATTGAAGTATATACGAATTGGATATGTGCTTTTATCGTAGTTTTAATGTATTTTCGGTTGTATTTATAGATTGTTGTTCACAAGGATAGCCCCAGAGGAGTGCATTTCCGACGAGCTGGACCGCGTCAAAAGGTATGCGCTTGTGGCGAAATGTGGAATGACGGGACTCTGAATTGTGTTTTTACAATAATCTGTTTGGTGTTTGATGGTTTTCTAGGTATATTTTCACTCCGATGATGTCCATGCCTGTATTGTAACGTGTGGTGGTCTTTGCCCTGGACTCAACACCGTGATTAGAGAGATCGTATGTGGCTTGTACCACATGTATGGCGTGAAGAAAGTTCTGGGGATTGATGTAAGTGATCATTTGGCCTCGAGTTTGTTCCTTGTCGAGTTGCACATAAATAAGAAAAGTTTTTCTTGAACCATTAATATGGTTTCTGGCTTTAAGTTGCTAATGATAGCAACCCATCTAAACGATGTAGTGGAAACATATAAATGCTTACTATATGGAATTCTTCATTAAATGTGTCAATCTACCATTCTCATGCTGGTATGTTTAACACATGATTAGAAGATGTTTTAAAGTAAATGTCTTCCATCATTGAATGAGTTGGTGCATTAATAATCAATGAGTTTTGTGCATTTGCAGGGAGGATACAGGGGGTTTTATGCTAAAAATACTGTGCATTTAGATCCCAAGGTTGTCAATGATATCCACAAACGTGGTGGAACAATCCTTGGAACATCACGAGGTGGGCATGATACTTCAAAGATTGTTGACAGCATTCAGGATCGAGGAATTAATCAGGTCTGATAGAAATACTATGATATTTGTGATTGTTGCCAATAAATTGAACTATAATTAGTTATTATGATCAAGACATATCGATCTAACTGACATATGAGTGTCTGTGGTAACTCAGGTTTACATTATCGGTGGAGATGGAACTCAGAGAGGTGCATCTGTTATATTTGAGGTGATTCTTTGATAAGATATACATGCCTTAATTTGCTATGTGAGTTTTATAGGTATTGAAGAAAGTTTATTCCGTGCTATACAGGAAGTTAGAAGGCGTGGTCTCAAAGTTTCGGTTGTCGGAATACCGAAAACCATTGACAATGATGTCCCGGTAATCCTCTTGGCTTGTATAGAATGTTGCTGAACCAGAAGCATGTTAGAAACTGCAACTTATTTTATTTGGTTACCACATGGTCTTTTACCTTTGTTTCCTTTTCACACATGATAGGTTATTGACAAGTCCTTTGGCTTTGACACTGCTGTTGAGGAGGCTCAACGTGCCATTAATGCTGCTCATGTTGAAGCTGAAAGTTTTGAGAATGGCATTGGTGTTGTGAAGTTGATGGGTCGCTACAGTGGTAAGTTTCTTGTCAAGTGACTACATTTAGTTATATTGGTTTAAGTTGCATCATTTTAAATTATATTGGTTTTGTTCCGCAGATGAGTTTACCTTCCTTTTTATCTTACTTCTTTGTTTCCTATAACCGTGTTAGATTTCCCTCTTTTTTATTCTTAATGAAATCTAACCCCGAGTTATGTTCAGGTTTTATTGCAATGTATGCTACTCTTGCGAGCAGAGACGTGGATTGTTGCTTGATACCAGAGTCCCCCTTTTATCTTGAAGGACCTGGGGGACTTTTCGAATACATTGAGAGACGACTCAAAGAAAATGGGCATATGGTTCTCGTGATAGCGGAGGGTGCAGGACAGGAGCTGCTTGCTGAATCAATTTCACAGAAAGATGCTTCAGGAAACAAGCTTCTCCAGGATGTTGCGCTATGGGTATCACAGAGGATCAAGGTATGCCATATAGATTCGACTTTGGAACAATTCACAGGCATGTAATGATGTATGATATGGAAGTTTTTGATGTGACATGCATTGGATTTTGCTTTTTATTTCCAGGATCACTTTTCAAAAGATAGGAAGATGATCATAAACCTCAAATATATAGGTCAGTCAAATAAATATTTAAGATCTTTTTGAAGATTTCATTTAAGAAACCATAGTTTTTTTTTTTTCAGTTGAAGTTGCTAATTAACGACAGAAGTTACTGAGCATTTGTCTTCATCTTCTCGCAGATCCTACTTATATGATTCGTGCTATTCCAAGTAATGCATCCGACAATGTTTACTGCACACTTCTTGCTCAAAGTGCTGTTCATGGAGCAATGGCCGGGTACACCGGATACACAAGCGGTCTTGTCAACGGCAGACAGACATACATACCTTTCTACGTGAGTTTGAAATGACGTAAAGAGCTTTAATTTGTAAATTTAGTCTAGAAAACCAATGTTTTTTTATTGCATGCTTTAAAATGCCATAGTATTCAATGATTGTGTCATTTTAGCATCCCTTCTGCAACATTGAACCTTTCTGGTTATCTGCTTGCATCACTTCTCATGGTGGTCGGTTAATTTTGTGTTTCTTCCAATGTTCAGATTCTAGTATTCCTTGTAACACTTGCATTCAATTGCATCACTGTCAATAGTAACTTTCTTTCGGCTGCTGTCTGAGTATATGTAATCTCATTCAAAGTCCTTATTTGCATCGTATTCTGTCGCAATTCTTGTCCCAGTTTCAACATTTTAAGAAGCGGGAAACCAAAAGTTGGAATTTTCGAGTTGTTTATTTACAATGATCGTTTTCTTGTTTACCGTTGTGGCTAAACTGATAACATGAGAAATTTGGTGTGTGCAGCGGATTACCGAGACACAGAACCATGTTGTGATTACAGATAGGATGTGGGCAAGGCTTCTTTCTTCAACGAATCAACCAAGCTTTTTGCACCCCAAAGATATCATCGAAAACAAGTTCGATGAAGAACCCGCATGTCCATTGTTGGACAATGGAAACTGTGCCCCCAATTGAGGTTGATAGTTTACCGATGCCCGTGTGTAGCACATAGTTTATAATAAGCAGATTGGCCGGGTGCCTAGTGTTCTTCCATAAGTCCTGAACGTGTTCTATTCAGCATGTTGTTTTCGGTTTCCAACTTGAATTTGTATCAACTTCCACAAGACCTTATGCTTGAAAAACTTTCTTAGATCTTTTATTCCCTTCATCTTAATGGGAGTTATTCGTTTAAGCTTTATTTGCGATTTGGTTTTCGAATTATACCCTTTTTTCCGCTTTATAATGTCGATTTTTCGTTGATATTCGATTGATATCATTATTATCGATTACTTTTAAGCATTTAAGAATGAAATTGTTATGAAAAATGTGAGAACTAAAAGGGTTTGGTCTTTGTCTGCAACAAGCAAGGGCAATGTTATCTTGCTCACACCCATTTAATTTTGCTTTAGTTGCATATTGCTTCTACAACTTATGTTTGGCAGGTTATTCAAAGGGCTGCAGGCTTGCCATCTTTTCTAGGGTCACAAACAGCAGTTAATTTTCCGCGGTACGAATCTTTTCCGAATTTACGACCCGTTTCTATTGGTTCTTGGAGTGTTTGAACTACTAACTGAACTACAGCTCCACCTGACAAGGCCTCCAGCTGATGCCCCTTTTCTCTCAGGAATATCTTTGTCTCGTCTGCAAGCTCGATGTGATCACCATTGAAGCAAGTCGAGTTTTCGTAGAGAACTACATTTGGTATCAGCTGCAGGGAACCAATATGAAGTTCATTGAATACACTTTCGGATAAAACTATTATACCTATATACTCGATCGATCGAATCGTACCTTGTGGTATATCCTTGGATGTTGAACTGCAGCTAAGGGTTCCATCCCCATGATGAAATGATTTAGAAAAACCTGGGCTACTGCTGGTATTATTTTCATTCCACCACTGCCACCAATGACTCCTGCAAGCTGATTATCCTGCCGAAAGAGGTATTAAGGTTAGTTAAAGCGAGAAGACATGTAGATTTTTCGGCTGCACGATCGTACAGGGAAGCTTTGAAACCTTGGTAATAATAAGTGGTGCCATGGAAGATAGAGGTCTCTTGTTTGGTCTAATAAAATTTGCAGGAGCAGGAGGGAGCTTGTCTGGGGATATCTCCGTTGGCGCTGAGAAATCACCCATCCCATCGTTAATGAGAATCCCGGTGGAAGGTGATAGCACTCCAGCTCCGAAAGGGACATTTACGGTGGTGGTCATCGATATGGCATTGCGATCTGCGTCCACGATGCAGAAATGGCTAGTTCCGTGGTCTCTAAGTTGACTCCATCTGGTAACGAAAAGGATTACAAAGCTCAGAAACTTCGTCGACAAGTATCTAAAAGGTTTGTTTGTATACCATACATACCTGTACATATAATAGCTTGCAGGGAAAGTAGTGTTGTCGAATATCTTCTCCTGGATTTGCTTTGCGTAAGAAACGGAGAGCATTTCGGATACATATTTGGTTATGTTAACAAAACCAGGGTCACCCAAGTTCATTCTTTCAGCAAGCATGTGTTTCGTAGCTTCAATCAGGCGATGCAGACCGAGATAGCCCTTTGCAGCATTGGAACTTCCATAGCTGTCCAAGATGTTCATAACCTGTTTCATGTCAACATGTTTAGAAGCCTTAAAGTCCCAATTCTACTATGATCTAAAGCATGTATCGTATATATATACGCACCAGAGACAGCCCGAGTGTTCCGCTCGAAGGAGGTGGCATTCCGTATATAGTGTAATTCATCACATTTGCAGAAATTGCATCTGTAATTTCAACCTTGTAATTCCCTAAATCCTCCATTGTCAAGATCCCACCAGCCCGTCTCACATCTTCGACCAATTTTTCTCCGACAGTTCCGTTATATAAGGCCCCTGGTCCATGTTCTGCCAGTTCCTCTAGGCTGTGGGCAAGCTCAACATTGTAGCACTTTTCACCGGCTCGTAACAACTTCCCCTCCGGTGCGAACACATTCCTTAAGCCGGGATCATTCATGATCTTCTGTGCATTTGAAGCAATGTTTAACCCGAGATATGGTTCAACGACAAATCCGTCTTTAGCTAGTTTTATTGCAGGCTCAAATAGAGTCTTCCAATCTAGACGACCGTATCTCGTCCAAGCTTCATGAAGGCCAGCGATCTCACCGGGAACTCCCATTGACAATCCACCATTGTACTTGGCTCTCATATCATTTGCATACATGTCCTGCAGTTTAACAAGCACTACAATGTTAGCAAGCACAAGATCAAAACTAGGATCATTACGGTTTTCGTGGCTCGAGTCCGCTTCTAAGGATACTATCGAGAATATTCGTTGAATTGGAATAAGTTTGGCAGCGGACCACGAGATTTTAGTGATCTTCTCTACCTAATGAACGAGGATTCCGCTTTGAAATTGTTCACCCTGCACCTAGTCACTTACCCCGAGTTCATGGCTCAACAACATGAACTTCTAGACAAATGCTTCATGTAACTCGGCCGGATAAAGGACGTTACCGAGTTCGATTTAGGGGTTCGACCTTAGAATCTACAGGACAGATACATACATACATGCATGCATACATACATACTCAAGCATTCAACCAAAAATAGATCAACTTGTCCTAGAAATAATGTAGCTAAAACAGAGAATTCTGAACCTGTGAAGCAGCTAAGGGGGCAGTTTCTCTCGAATCGAAGGCTTGGACTTGCGAAGTCGATGAAGATCTAAAAACCATGAAAGCTCCACCTCCAATTCCACTAGACATCGGATTGACAACTCCGACGCACAATGCCGTTGCCACCGCGGCATCCACCGCATGCCCGCCTTTCTTGAGCATAAGCACACCGGCTTCGGAACAACGGCCATCGTCAGCAGCAACAACACCGTGCTCCGACTCGACACTGCCGCCGGTGCCACGAACTTCAACCCTTTCCTTGTTCCTGTTTCCCCCCTTAAGTAACAAATAACTAAAGTCCTCTGAGAATATAATTAGGCCTGCAACTGAAACATACACCATATCCCAACATCAAACAAAACAAACATGGAATTTCTTGTTCATATTTGTGTTATTATTACAAGAATCTCAGCTGTCAATTAAACAAATGGAAATGTATCTTACCAGAAACTAATTCAACCATTCATTGAAAAACACAAAACATGAACATGGTTTTATTTAAAAGGATCAAAAAACAAACTTTGGGTATTATTTATAAACATTTGGCAGAGGAAATGAATATATATATGTATATACAGAGAAAGAAAATTTACAGACAAAACCAGTCGAAAATAGACAAAAAGACAAGCAGAGTGAAGTAAAAGAAGAAAGAAACAAGAACTGACATGAAAAGGTTGCACAAACAAGGAAGAACCAGAGAGCTGTGCTCCGATCATTGTTTCTCTTATTGTTCTTCTGATTTGGCACCGAATCTAGAAGGGGAGCTTCCATGTTATGTCTCCCCATAGGAGAAATTGTTGTTTGTTTTCCGGGAAAATAAGAAAAGGAGAGAAATTTTTGCAGAAGGTTAGGTGTGGAGAGGGGACTGGAAGAGTGGTGTGGTGTCATCGTTTTGAGTTAAAATTATATAAATACGTTTGAAAGAACCAAATATGAACAAGCCATATTTTGTTTGGACCAAAAAAACTAAGGGTAAATTACCTAAATCATCACTGAATTTTACTTTTAAATCTATTTTGGTCATTAAAAATTTAAAATGTTTAGTTTACTTTAAACATTGAACGTTTTTGTCACTCTTCTGTTAACTTTTTGATAACGCCCATTTATCGGAGAACGAAAAAACTTCTTCAAGATCTGAACAGTGAAAAATTTTACCGTCACGATAAAAGCAACATACTGAAAAATTTTATCGGAGATTTTTGGCCAATTCGCGAACTTTGGAGCACTTTCCGGCTAAATAAAGGTCAAACTTAGATTCAAGAGGCCGAGACGAAGTGATTGGTGAAATTAGAGAACGAATGATCATCATCTACGATCGTTTGAGGTTTAAGAGTGACAAAAAAACATCCAATGTCTAAACTTTAATGACAAAAAACGTTTAATATCTAAACTCTAGTAACTAAATTAAACTTTTTAAAACTTTAATAATCAAAATAAATTTAAAAATAAAATTCAGTGATTTACGTAATTTATTTATAAACTAAAAAAACTAACTTAGCCATAGAAAACCAGATATGAAAGAACCAAATATGAACGCCAGAAATAAACCAAAAGGAAATTTTTTAAATTTTAATTAATGAGCAGTCACAAGGTAATTAACTGATATTGCATAAAAAGTATCTTATTTATACTGCACTAAATACAAAATTTATATTTATATCTTTCTTGCTAAATATAAAGAATGAAGATGATAAGCACGAACCAATTTGTCTCAGTGGTTAAGAGAACGGTTGTTGTTTTTAGAGATTACAGTTCGAGCACTAGCATTTATAGCAGGGTGATTGAGCATGCATTGTCAAATGGTTGAGACTATATTCAGAATAAATACTACTTGTAATCACCTTAGCTTTCAAAAAAATTTGAACTATTTTTGAGTCGAGTCGAGTTCATGAAATTCGAGTCGAGACGTTTGAGTTTCTGTTCAAATTTAATTGTAACCATATATAATACGTATGTATCTTCATTTTTTCTCATATGTGATATATATATATGGGTTTTATTTTGATGCACAAGCCGTGTAAATTTTTTTTACACAATCCTTTTATAAAATTTAAAATCTAAATCATAAACCCTAGCAACCTAAAACCTAAACCCTAAGCCATAAACCCTAAACTCTAAATTCTAACCATAAACCTTAAATTATATACCCTACATACTAAACCCCTAAACCCTAACCTAAAATCCTAAACCCTAAACCCTAAAATTAAAGGGCTTGTGTAAACTAAAGTTTATACAAGCTTGTGCATCAAAGTATTTTCCTATATATATATATATATATAACTCAAACTTTAAAGACTCGACTCGAACTTGAAATCTGATCCTTAAATTAAAATGGGCTAAGGCTTAAATATATAAATATGTAAATGTAATATATATTTAATATTTTATATTAATTAATTGGTTTCAAACTGAATTAATCGATAGCTGTACTTTAATTATACTCTCTGTCCAAACAAATTTCAGTGGCCAATCATTTAATCAAATTAATTTGATTTGGTCAATCAATTCAATTTTAACCAAATAGTGAAAACCCCTATTTATTACAGTAGATTTAGTTAATATTCATATTTAGATATTTTACTTACATTCTGTAATGAATTTACGCTGATATTTAACCTTGATCTTCATTATCAAAATATGTTTTATTTTTTCTAATGACAAATTCGTAATTCCAAATATATTATTCTAATTCCATATACTTTCACGAATAATGGATTTTGATCACCGAACTTGGAGTTGTTTTTCGCTTTATATTTTTTAATAGTCTAAAGATAATTACAAAATGTCACTAAACTTTAATTTTTTATATGAACATACCACTAAACTAAAAATTGATACTATTATACCATTGAACTATCGTAAACTACACAAAATACCACTCAACTGTTAAATTGTAACGCACCGTTAAATACAAAACGTCGTCGTTTTGATGTCTAAAATAGGCCAAAATTACGTTGTTTTGATAGCAAAAAAATTAAGAAAACACTACATTTGGAGAGGCACAAACCAAGAACCTCAAGGATGAAAGATTTACACTAAACCACGAAGCTAACTTAAAGACTTGATATAATTCTAACGAAAATAGTATATAAATAATAGTGCAGTTGAACTTAATCTCATTTATTGCATATATAATTTTATAATATTTATAATATAATTTTATAAATAAATATAATTTATAATTTATATTACAAAATTAAAATATTATTTATAATATATACAACTAAACCCTAAAACTCAAAGGCTCAAACCATACATGTAACTAACTAAACTACAAACCATAAACCCTGAATATATATAATTAAATTTGAAATCCCAAACCACAAACCCTAAATATATATAACTAAATCTTAAATCTTAAATCCTAAAACCCTAAAGCATACATGTAACCAACTAAACTACAAACCCTAAACCCCACATATATATATATATATGATTAAATCTAAAATCCCAAACCCTAAATACATAACTAAATCATAAATCCCAAACCTAAAACCCTAAAGCATACATGTAACCAACTAAACTACAAACCCTAAACCCCATATATATAATTAAATCTAAAATTCCAAACCCTAAATACATAACTAAATCATAAATCTCAAACCTAAAACCCTAAAATTAAAATATTATTTATAATATATGATGATTTGTAATATAAATTATAAATAATATTTGGGGTTTTGGGATTTAGTTATATATTTAGGGTTTTGGATTTGAGATTTCATATTCAATTATATATATTTAAGGTTTGTAGGTTAGTTAGTTACATGTATGATTTAGGGTTTGAGGGTTTAAGGTTTAGTTGTGTATATTATAAATAATATTTTAGTTTTGTAATATAAATTATAAATAATATTTATTTATAATGTTAATATATTTATAAAATTATATCATGAGATAAATGAAATTAAGTTTAACTGTAATATTATTTATATACTATTTTCGTTAAGATTATATTAAGTCTTAAAGTTGGTCTGGTGGTTTGGTGTAAACCTTTCATCACAAAGGTTTTTGGTTTGAGCCTCTCCAAATTTAGTGTTTACTTATTTTTTTTAAACAAAATGACGTCGTTTTGGCATATCTTAAGCATCAAAGCAACTATACCAAACGACGTCATTTTGCATTTAACGGGTCCGTTACAATTTTAACAGTCGAGTGACATTTCGTGTAGTTTATGATAGTTCAATACTATAATAGTAACAAAAAACAAAGTTTAGTGGTATAGTAATATCAATTTTTAGTTCAGTGGTATGTTCGATACAAAAATTAAAGTTTAGTGGTATTTTGTGTAGTTTACTCAAACTTAGATATTTAGTATTTCCGGATATTTTACCGATATGTTATTTATTTCATATTTCTGTTAGGATATTATCAATATTAAAGCCAATTATTATTATTTAAATATAAAAACAAACAATGTAAGCGGTTTTGATGAAAAAGATAGTTATTATTTTTACCACGCCCGGGTTCAAAAAGTTTATATGTAAAATGTATGTAATTTATCAAAAGTTAAAATAAATAAATAAATATTACCGTAAAATTACACTAAATACTCAAAACATAATATAAATACTGTAATCAGAGCCTGGATAGAAGGTGCATTTGCTTAGGGCATAATTTATTTTCTTAGTACTTGTAATCATGTCCAATTTTTTAATACTTATTATTAGATGTCTATTTTTAAAATTTATTTTTCAGTACATGTTATTAGGAGTCTAAAATTTACAATCCTTAATACTTGTTATTAAGGGTCAATTTTTTCAATATTTAATATTATGGTCTAATTTTATCAAATATTTATTATTAAGACATACTCTTAAAATTTATTTTTTTAATATCTTTTTATAGAGGCTTAATTTATTTTTTTAATACTTATTATTAGTTACCTGTTTGCGATACAAATTTTTTCTCCTACATATTGTTCCTACTCTTTTGTTGCGACACTCTGTTACAACATGCATTTTAACCAGGGGCGGATTTTGGGGTCGGAGTTTGAGGGGGCCTACTTAAAATTTTTAAAATATTTGAATGTTTAAATTAAAAATTTTAAATATTTTGATAAGTTTAATTTAATTTTTTTTAAATTTGGAGTCGACTAAAATTTTCAAAAAAAATAATACTTTAAGTGAACTTTTTTAGAATTTTAAGGAGGGTACTTAATTAAAAATATTCATAAAAATGAAATATAATAAAAATATTTTAAAATTTTGAAGGGGCTAAATTGAAAATTTTCAAAATATTAAAGACAAAGTAATAAAATTTCAAAAGTTTGGGGGGCCAGGGCTCCCACTGGCCCCCATTACCGTCCGCCTCTGATTTTAACATTCGTCAAGAACAATCCTGAAACCAAACATGATATCAATGTAGGTCTTGTGTCCAAATACTAACATGTTGGGATAAAAATTTTCTGCCTCTTTTCGGTGCTTCTATTTATGTCCCAACATTAAAATATACTATAAAATTAAATTTTAAGTCTTAACCTTAAATTCTTAATTCTAAACCATACACCTTATGTCCTAAAAAATACACTTTACCCTAAATTTCTTAAACCCTAACTGTAAGCCTTAATCTTAAACCCTAAACACTAAGCCTTAAATCTAATTTTGAGCATAAAAGCATAAAATATAAAAACACCGAAAAGGAGTAGAGAATTTTCATCAGTTGGATTGGGGTTGTGTTGAGTCAAGATGTGACTTTGAGCTTAAGTTCAAAGGTTTGCGTTCCATTGTTGACCATGTTATTAATGTATTAATGATTATGATCATTTATTAAAACCAAATTATATGGACACGTCTCTTTTTCCTTTTCTTTCTATTTTTTAGTGAAATAATCTACAAGATTAATTCTGTTAATCACTATTCTTACATTTAGTATTAGTTGAATAGAGATGATGCAATTTTAATGATGGTTGGTGAGTTTTTATATTTTTTGAATTTTATTTGTCTCTCTGTATGAATTCTTTATGTACATAGTCTCAGAGTTTCTTTTTATGCTCGTAATGTGTTATATTACAGATTTCTCTATTATTAATAAAATTCGAACTTTTATTTAAACGAAATATAAATACTTTAAAACATTGCAAGGCTTTTTCTCTAAATTCTATAATTTTGACGAATAGAAATCGTATGTCTTTTTTCAGTGTCCCTATTTATGTTTCATTATTAAAAAGTCAAGTTTAGGGTTTAAGATTAGAGCTTATGGTTAAGGTTTAGAGTACTGAATGTAAATTATATTTTTAAGGGTTTAGAATTTAAGGTTTAAGATTTAAAATTTAAAGTTAGGACTTATAATTTGATATTTTAGTGTTGAAGCACAAAAATATACACTAACAAAAGACAGAATTTGTATCCAATTTTGACATGCTCGCATCTCGGGATGGACCTTCCTAAAACTGAATGGAAAGACCAGGTCCAAAATTAGGGTCATAAATACATTTTTATTTCAATGTCTTTTATCTATATTTGATTCGGTTAATATTATATACAATCATACACCATTAATAAGTTAAATATTAATCAACAGAATTGATCTAAGTGGTAAGCAGCTTAGTATCGTTTAAGAAGTTCTCGAGTTCGAGGTGTTCTGTATACAGAAAATTTTGCTGGAAAATTCATTCACCAAAATTAAGTGTACAATAAAGATTAGTTCAGATTAGCGCGGACGAATTTTTGATGAGAAGGGAAATATGGACCATGGTGAAGCAGAAACCGCGTGAAAGTTAGAAAAAGTGTCGAGCCTTACGGATATCTGCATACGTAAGAAAACAAAACCTGCCATTGCCAATGAGTCTGCAGCTGACACCAAATGCATGCAATCTCCGTGCTCTCTCCCTCCTTCCTCCTTTCTCCAACAAACAAATTCATAATCCCTAAATGGAAAAAGTACACACAAAATTATCCCTTTTTTAAACTTGCAACAAGAAATAGTCAGACCAAACTCAAGTTTCCACAACCTTATTTACTCCCACACCAACTCATCCGAGTTAACTCAACCATTTCCACATTCTCTCTCACAAGTTAAGTGGTTTCCATGGGAAGAGCTCCCTGCTGCGACAAAGCCAACGTGAAAAGAGGGCCATGGTCGCCTGATGAAGACAATGCCCTCAGAAACTATCTCCACAAACACGGCACCGGCGGCAACTGGATCGCTCTCCCGCGTAAAGCAGGTACCCTAAACTCTAAATTCTAAACCCGAGACTGTATCTGTCTCTACATATGTAAAGACAGACAATTAATTTCTATGTCTTAATTAGGCCTTAAACGCTGTGGGAAGAGTTGTCGTCTGAGGTGGTTGAACTATCTTAGACCAGACATCAAGCATGGAGGATTCACCGAGGAAGAAGACAACATTATATGCTCCCTCTACAACAACATAGGAAGCAGGCAAGTCAATTTCAAGTTTTCAAGTTTCAACATTTTTTTTTGAATATGCTGCTGCGATGGAAAGGCAGCATATGTTCAACTTTTTTAGTCTTTTCAAAGACGGCACACACATCATGCATTACTGGTGCTCGAACTCGGGTCCCAAAAGATGATAAACATATACCTTTGTCGGTTTAATTTTTGTCTACATCTAAAAACAACCCATGTTCTTGGTTGATCTAGGTGGTCTATTATAGCTGCCCAACTCCCGGGAAGAACAGACAATGATGTGAAGAACCATTGGAACACAAAGTTGAAGAAAAGAGTTCTACTGTCGGGAAAAACCAGCACCGGCGGCTCTACCTGTTCGGTCCCCGTCGCAGACGGCACTGCTACATCGTCTTCTTACCAGCAGAATCATGACTATTCGGGGTTGGTTTTGGACCAGATCGATCAGTTTCCTCTACCGGGGCTCATGGATTATAACACGACCACGAGTACTGCAACTGTGTCATCATCGTCTCAAGATGTTTCGGGTTTTTTCGGTTCGTCTTTCTTTTCCCTGGAGGATTATTCCACTGTTTGGTCGGAAAATGGAGGTGCTGAAGATCAAAGGATATTACTTGAACAACTTGATTTTGAGGGCTCTCACTTTCTGTGGCAGTGAAAAACAGTGGGATAATAATATTATTATTAACCCTAATGTACGTATTCATCCAAATTAATGAAGCTGGAAAAAGGGATTGCTTTCTTTTAATTGTTATGTGAAGTTTTAATGTAACACATTGTGAATAAATTAGTCATGTGGCTTGTACTATGTTCAACGTTCTACTATAATGAATGTTTAATTTCAGTGCTTTCTTTGGATGTTTGAATTTGATCTACTCGAATAGAGTTAAGAAATCGTTATAGTCGTCGAGACTAGTGGTTCAATCGCGGTTCATCTTTTCTAATTTAGATGGAATACTGTGTTCTAATTATAATAGTAAGAGACGAGATTTTGATTATGATCATCTCTCCTCTTTTCAAAAGAATACTTTATTTTCTTGAATCGAAAAATCTTAGCTCCGTTTCTATAAGTATGAATGTAATTAAGATTGGTTGATTGTTTAAATGTGAAAGGTTCATGAACCATAGGGAATATATGCAGGTACTGAGTCAGCAAAATTGAGTGTTTGGTGAGTTAAGTCACGAAATTTTCGTTGGTTGGTGGAGGGTCGAGTCAAACTCAGAGTTGAAGCAAAACGCCTATGCATGCATGCATGATTCTCTCTCTCTCACGCTTCTTCTTAATTTCCCCATCCAACTTTCAATGTTTTGTAATTTAGGTTAAATGTTTTCCCATTGCTGGTCTTTTGTCTTTACAAAGTCTTCTAATTCAGGTTTATGTCCACATCATATATGTTATATTTAATATCTTAATCAGCTTTAGATTTGCAAATAATATATATATATATATATATATATATATATATATATATGAGATAAATATTCAATACACAGGCGGTGGAAACTAAAAGTTTCTACGAGCGCCTTAGTTTTAGGGTATATGAAATTAGTTTAGGGTATATGGTTTAGGGGTTTAGGTGTAGGGGTTAAAAATTAAGGATATTTGTTTCAATTTAAAGTTTAGGGTTATAATTTAGGGTTTATAGGTTAAAACTTAAATCCTCACCATATTACCCTAACCTATAAACCCTAAATTATAACCCTAAACATTAAATTGAAATAACTATTTCTAACTTCTAAACTCGTACACCTAAACCTGATACCCTAAACTAACTCCCTATCCCCTAAAACTAAGGCGCTTATAGAAACTTTCAGTTTCCACCGCCAGTGTATAAGATATTAATCTATATATATTAAGAATCAAGATATCTATTATTGATAACAGTGACTGGTCTCTTCGTCGCGAGTGCTTTCACTAATTAATATTTAGCAGCGATATCATTTATGTGTTGGTTGTTGACCGTCGGTGATTTTTCTTATTTTATTTTTTAGTTCCCAATTAGGATTTATTTTGTCTTGGATTTGTTATTTCCGCACATCTTGTTGCGTTAGTTTCGTTTGTCTTTGTGGCATGATTTTCTTTGTTTAGCGACACAGTTCTCGTTTACTTTTTTTGTGATAGTTTTGTGTTCGTGTAGCTATCATCACAGCGCATGTCCATGATCAAGGAAAGTCGACTGTAACACCCCGAAAACCGGTCTAGTCGGAAATAGGTTCCGATGGTTGAATTTTGGTGTTAAAAATCTTAAATTTTGATTAGTTTATGTTCTAGAACTTTATGAAACCTAAAAATCAAGTTAAAATTGTTTTATATGCTCAAGTTAACGTTTCTGGGCCAAGCGTTTCGATACACCTGAGACCTGTATCGAAACGGCCTGGCTAAGGCGTCACTACAATAAATTTATCAATTAGTGACAAAATTTCTATATGACATTGCATATAACGTCACATAATATACTACAAACGTGACGATTGTTTTATTTCGTCACATTTAGTGATTAATGGTATATCTTTGAAGACAATTTTAAAAAACGTCATTGGTTTTCGTCATTATATTTTTGGTGCTAAAATTTGTTTCCAAAAATTTTTGGAGGGAAAATTTTCAATGACGTTTAGATTAAGTGGTGACGTTGCAATATCGTCACTAATAAAAATTTGTACTAGTGACGAATTGTTATTATGAAAAATCAATTTGAATTAGTGACGTTGCAAAGTTGTCATCAATAAACTTTATTCGTGACAATTGTATTCGTCATATTTTATAAGATAGAAAAGTTGACATTTTATTTATGTCACAAAATATAGGTTTTAACACGACGAAATTTTTTTTGTCACTCATTGTTATATTTTTTATTTGTTATATGATAATTTTTAAAAGACATCATACAATGTGTGACTTAATGTTTGTCGCCGAAAATTTGGTGGGAAAATTTTACAATGATATCTCAATTATGTCACTAACTCAAATTTTATTAGTGGCGAATTTTTAATTTTTTTAAATTTTAGGCGTACAATTTCGATAACTCCTAATTTTTTTCAAAGTTGTGTTATATATATTTATATATATATATATATATGTATATGCATAATTAAGACATTTATGTTTAGTTTAGTATAGTTTAAATAAATGTGTTTTATTTTTTAGTAAGTCTTATTCGATTTAGAAGTAAAGACATAAAAAGTTTATGTTTAAAATAAAATAGCCTTTTTTTGTAATTTTGATTAATTGATAGAACTTATTAGAGATAGTGAACCTAATTTTATTTGACCTAACTTGAAAAAGTGGGTGGTGTAACCCACTTAGTAAAAAAATATTTTGGGAGAAAATAAGATCTGCGGTGGATGCAGAGGTTCTCGGGCATTTATTCCCGAAACCATAGCCCATCGCTTGCCTCGATGGGGTGAGGGGGTTTCTCCCCTGCAGTACGAAATAGGTTATTTAACCCCTTTTGTGTGCGTACACATGTATGTACTAGGTGTTCATCGGGTAATGGTACTTAAATTTCTAATATTTTTGTGTTCGTACTTAAAAAGGAGGGTTTAGTTTTTTTAAGCCATTATTTAAAAAAATTCTTCAGCACTTTTGGTCTTCTCCAAAACCCTAGCCGCCTCTCTTTGTACCCCCAACAATCAATCACCCTCTTTACTCACGCTACAACACCAACTTAGCAGCCCGATCACTACAGTGCTACAACCCTTTGCTTTGTACATCAGAAGTGTGAGCGGGCCCTTCATATGAAATGCTTCGGTGCCTCCACACCTCCACTGTCATGCGCATACCAGTGCCCTCACACCTCGTCATACAACCCATTTTACCATTCTGATCTCCAGCGCGCATCAACCCGCTGTCGTGTGTGCCTAAACCTTGTGTCTTCCCAATCTGCTACACCACACTTGAATCGTATTGACTCGGTAAATCAAATGTTGTTGTTATTAAAATCATTATCCATTTTGGTATGCATTTCTAACTCAAAGATCGTTTTTTTTGTGATGATAGATTTGTGAAAACATGTATGAAACAATGAGTATGGTTCACAGGTTGGGTTTTAGAGTCAGAAATTTATGTTGTTGGATACTTAAATTATAAATTAAAAAATTAATGTATAATTGTTAGTTGTACAAATTACGATGTTGCTAATAGACAATATTATTGATTACTAAAAGAAGTAGATAGATGCAAGCTCATTAATCAATATTAGAAACTCTTCTTTTATCATATTATTATTAATATTACTATTTTTTTTTCTGATTGAGGCTTGTTCTCTAATTTTAATGTTCAATGATAGGAAGTAAAAAGACAATTTTGAATTGGCATTGGAAGCTGATAATTCTAATACGCATATTAAGTATTGGTTGTTCAAATTGCATTTGAAGTACCAAGTTCCTGAGGATGTAAAGTCATGTGAGTAGATGGTTGTTTACTTGTTTATTTCAAATTTATAAACATGATTCCTGACGTAATTGCTTAGCATTTTTATTTAATTATGACATTGCATAATCCATTGAACCGAGTAAAACCAGAGTTATTCTAAGTAGTTATTGTGGTATAAAAGTGAAAAGGTATATTCTTTTCATTAGTTTTGCCCATAACATTTTTTCAGTATATATATTTTCCTTCTATCTTCTTAAGTATATGCAGGGACATTTTGAAGCAGTCGCAATTTATGAATCTCTACTACTTAGAGGTGAAATATACAAAGACACTTTTTCATGATTTTTCTTTTGACACCATACTAGTGTAATTGTAAAGTTTTCATAAGGTTATCATATTAGCATGTAGTTTACATTAGCAATGATGGGAGTAAAACATAAACATATTTCAACTAGTGAATTTTAATAGTTAATGCTAAATATCACTTTAATCAATAGTTTTTTATATTAAGAGATCATTTACATAATAAATATGACTTTAACTTTATTTACTTTATACATTTGGTTGACATATGTTGAGATGAATTTTTTAGAATTAATATTCTTATTGGCATCTTTTTAGGTGCTCAAGTCCTAGAATACCTAACATTTAGTTTAGAGAGGGTTTATGCTTTCGAAAGAAGAAGGGAAAATGTAGAACCTCTAGAAAAGAACCATTGTTGAAATAGAAAAAGAGCAAACCAAATAGCAGCAATGGTTGAATGTTTCCTTGGACAAAATGATTGCAAAGAATGGAGTTGAAAAAGCGTCGGTTGAGTGAAAATAGCTATGCCGATGGTGTTTCACAATCTACACACAATATTGTTGGTATATGATCATATGAACTCGAAGTCAAATACGTAAAAAAAAAAAAAAAAGCTTTTGCAGTTTACATGTAATTTTTACAGTTTTAAGTTTTGATTGTTTTACTTTTATTGTGTAATAATTGAATTAAATAATATTTAGTATAATGTAAATATTTTTTTGAAGAATGATGTGTATTTTTTTCTCATTTTAGTTTACATATTATGTCAGTATTAATTTTATGACTTTTTTTTCTAGTACTAATAATTCTATCTTATAATCGGTAATGATCTTAATATAATTAATGGCAATGTAGTCTTTAATTATGTCGTAAAATTGGTAATACATTACGAGTATTAATTGACAATTATTAAAAAATTATGACATTATTTTAGCAGTTTAGATGACGATGTATTAAGTCTAAAAAATTGACAATATTTTTTTCGTCGTGTATAAGTTAAAGTTAATGTATTATTCGTGACGATAATAATTATCAATAACAAAATTTTATATAATTCAGTGGCGTAACTAATTGTCGTCAAATATAAATTATAAAGTGACGTTATGCATCATCGTCATTCTTACTATTATTCGGTGACAATATATTATGTCACTAACATTATGACGATATTTATTTCGTCACTTATACAATAAAATTATTGTATAATTGGTGACATTACGAATAATTAATGACGAAATTTTACATCATTTAGTGATGTAATTAGTTGTCATTAAATACAAATTATAAGGTGACGTTATACATAAACGTCACTATATGTTTGGCGATACGTGACGAAAAAAGACACATCGTCACGCTAGACATTTAGTGACACACCTAGCGTGACGTTCACCGTGACGTTGAATTTTATGTCACAAAATACAAATAGTGACGCAAATGTAAGTTTCAGTGACGATATTTTCAACGTCAATAACAAACAAATTTGTTGTAGTGCGTACCGAAACGAATTTCAGGCGTTCCGATACGGTCCAACGGCAATAGCTACCTTTTTGGCATTTTGCAAGACCGTATCAAAACGGCCTCGACCGTTCCGAAACGATACCCTGCAGAAAACAGGGCAAGTGCCCAAAAGTCAATGATTGCGGCCTTTGATGAATCACCAGCTTGGTTGGCATGTTCTTTCACGTTTTTAGCTGGATAAATAGCTGAGTATCAGCTATTGGATTGTAGGAGGGAAAAATAAATATTAAATAAAGGATTCTTAAAGGTGAGGAAATGTTTTGATTGGATATTAGGAAGGTGTATAGGGTTTAGCAAACCCTTAGGTAAGGGAAAGCTTTTAATTGGCTGATGTGGGAGGTGGAATTGAATATCTAATTCCTTAAGTTCTCTATAAATAGAAGAAAGATGGAAAGAGCTTTGTTTTTGTTCTTGCTACGTAAGCTTAAACACCCTTCTTTCCTAAATAAGCTAGCACCACCATTGTTGTCTTCTACCTCAAGTTTAAGCAAGCACCTCCATAGAAGCTTGATCGAAGCTTTGTCTTTCCTTGTTTCTAAGTCTAGTTTGATCCGTACAATCGCAAGGAAGAGGACTTAAGCAATCAAGCAAGGTATTATCGATCCTAGGAGCCTTAGCCGATCAAGGTGAGTGTAGTAGCGTCTCGAGTTAGACACGGGTCTACTCGATTATGTTGTTACCTTTGTTAATACTAACCTTGAGTTAGTAGTTTTACGTCATCGATTGTATGTTGGTAAGTGCATGGTAAGATTGCATCAATTCTATGATTAATGCTATGTTATTATTGTCATGTGATGTTTATGCATGTTCGTAATGTGATGTGGATATGATCTATAAAATGCTGTTATGGACCTCAGATTCGAGGTATCGGATACGGTTGGCATGCCAATGAATTCATGAGCTCTATGGAAGAAGAATGACTTGGTGTAGTGAAGGGATGTGTTGTGTGATGGTCAAACCGGTGTAGTGGAGGGTATGGACCATGTTGAATATGAATGGTGTAGTGGTAGAATTTCGTGTATCCGTATACAAGAAATCGATCCAAGGGAAATTATGAATTCGAGATAATGAAGTGCCATGAGGCTATGATGATGATTTATGTTATGTTATGACTATGATATATGTTATGACATTGCATGTTTGGTGAAATGATTTATTGAGCATGTTGTAAGGCATTTTATATGTTATGCATGGTTATGTAACTACCTCACTAGGCAAGTGTGCCTAATGCATTTCATGCATCCATTTCAGGGTAAACATGTAGAAGGGATCAAGATCGGAGAAGTTGGAGCGTTGCACAAGTCACAACGAAGTTCAAGTAAAGTGTTTTGTCTTTTAAACTCCTAATATGGTGGCAAGGTCTATGTATTAAGTAATATGTTGTTTTGTGTTCTGGTATTGATCAAAATGCCTTGTCTTAAATAGGATGAAGATAATGTTCATGTTTTAAGAATTTGGCCTTAAAGATTATATTTTGTGCTTAAATTGGTAAAACCGAGTAAATGGCTTCCAATGTCCTTAAAACTTGGCAAGACTGTAGTTTTCACCTTTAGAATAATGTGTGTTAAGTTCCATTGCAATCGGATCATTGTTGCTATGTTAAAATTGACTAAAACCAGCTAAAATCTGTTGTTTCTGGCCTGCCGTTTCGAAACGGGCTGGAGTATTTCGAAACGTTTTGGTCACTAGAGACCCCTGTTTCGAAACGGGTTCCGAAACGGGTCTAAGTCAAGTCAAGGTCAGTCAACCCGTATCGATACAGGTCACGCCGTATCGATACGGTCAAGAAGGAAAAGTCAAAGTTTTAACTGTGGTCAAGCCGTACTGAAACGTCTTAGGGCGTTTCGATACAGGCAGCTTCTTTCTGGCTTCTATAAGGTTAAATGGATTAATATGTAAACTCGGTAAACATTGTAAGTATAAGATTGATTAAAGTTCAGATTAAAAGCCTAGAAAGGTGCATTAAGTTTTAATAAGTCAAGATGTTAAGAAAGTTTTTGAAGAAAAGAGTTAAAGGTTTTTCCGTATTGTTTTCCGGTAACGCTCTTCGACCCGGTTCTCTACCAGGCCGAGAAGGGGGTGTTACATTTGTGGTGCATTAAGTTTTAATAAGTCAAGATGTTAAGAAAGTTTTTGAAGAAAAGAGTTAAAGGTTTTTCCGTATTGTTTTCCGGTAACGCTCTCCGACCCGGTTCTCTACCAGGCCGAGAAGGGAGTGTTACATTTGTGGTATCAGAGCTAGAGTTTAGTCGGTTCTGGACTAAACTTAAGTATGTTTGAATTGTGTGTTAAGTTACTTTGCCACCTAGGAGTTGTTCTGTTAAGAATTGTGACTTGTCAACTGATCCGATCTCTTTTATATATAGATAGATATGTCTCGTACTAACGAAGAGGAACGTGAATTTGGAACCCAACAAGTGTTCCAGTGGAAAAGTAGATAATATTCATTTTAGGAGACACAAGTTCAATCGCAATATTCGTACAGTACAGTGTACGTGCATTGTTTAATTTGGTAACAATAGTGGAGAAACTTTCATTTTTCGTTCTGGAAACGGCCAGTCTGAACTAAAACCAATGGCACTGTGGTCAAAAAGGCTGCTGGGGTCCAATTTAATTCATGGTTCTTAGCCATTTGTACAACTTTGACAATTGTACGTGGCTAAGAATTTGCAAGTGAGTAGGTTGATCGAGTATTGATTTATTTAAAAATTATTAAATTAATTTATTTTGAAAATATTTAT
The DNA here is from genome assembly GCA_958450335.1 of Hibiscus tridactylites. Taxonomy (NCBI): domain Eukaryota; kingdom Viridiplantae; phylum Streptophyta; class Magnoliopsida; order Malvales; family Malvaceae; genus Hibiscus; species Hibiscus tridactylites. Next base: position 50,822,205 of record OY288292.1, on the reverse strand, counting down.
TCGTACACATAGAAACTAATATATATATATATATAATATGATATGATATTTGTTTTGGGTTGGTTATATTTACGAGTACTCTTGCTCACAACGGCTCGCCAAGACCACCAGACTTGGCCCAAAACTTGAAGAATGCTAAAGAGCCCGTTCACACTAGTTTTTAAGATAAGGCAAGAGACAACAATTCAAAGGAAGAATTTTGCCATAACGGGTGTGATCGCCTATCGGAGGAAAGAAGACTATGACTTGATAAACTTTCCTTAATTAGGGAATCTTGTATTGATTACGACTTAATCTTGGTCATCCATGTAATTCGATCTAGACCGTTGGTTAGGTGGGAGTTCAAGTATAAATAGAGAGCCTCCCACCCTCATTTGTATCCATCTCATCCATTCATTCTCTCCTGAGAAGAGTAATAGAAGCTCTTGACATTTCTTCTATTTTCTCTCGTCCCTTTCAGTTGTTCTCGTGCTTAGTTTTTTTTTGTTCCCGTTGCCTCTCGAGTGGCTAAGAGTAGCTACCTTAGTGCTTAAATTGCGTCCGCATCCATCGAAGCCTTGAGGGCTTGTCCGAGCCGTTGTGAGCAAGAGTACGCGCAAAAGTTTGATTAGATAGTGTTAAAGCGTTTAAGACCGCACGTGCCCGACGATGTGAATCTCTAGAGGCATGACATATAGTATTATAATTATAAGAAACTAATAAAAAATATATGATGATGGCAAATTTATCTTAGGATAGGATTGACTTGGTGTATATATAAAAGGAAATATGATGATGGCAAATTTATCTTAGGATAGGATTTTTTAGTATAATTATTGTTATTCAATTTAGGTAAATTTATTAATATGCCGATGCGAGCGACAAGCCCACAACAAGTGCAGATGAAATATATGGGGATTTACCTGAACTGTCGCCAACCGGTGCACGTATGCCGCCACCATCACTCTTCGAGCTGTGCTTCCCGTCCCCAAGTGATGTCTGACAGCTAGGCGGCCAATTATATCAAAGTGGAAAGGCAAGCGTAGCATAACTTCACTTGTTGTAGTGTTGAGCATTTTATGCGACTGTTAAAGAATTTTTTCTGATAAATTTTAAAAAAAATGGTTTCGTTAATTCTTGTTCTTGTGTTGAGTTAAGGTGTGACTTTGAGCACAATTTTCTCTTTCGTTGCTAGACTTGGATGTGTAGATATAAAACATATAAAAAAATAACAATAGTTTCGTTAATTCTTGTTCTTACTAATTGTCTTAGGATAATATTTTTAAGTATAATTATTGGTATTTAATTTAGGCTTAATTTATATATAATACATTGGAGGTGGAAAAATAAAGTTTACACGAGTGCTTTGGTTTTAGGATCTAAGGATTTATTTTAAGGTTTAGAGTTTATAATTTATGTTTAGGGTTTATATGCTAGAGTTTGAATTTTAGGGTAATATGATTAAGGAATCTAACTTCTAATCACAGCTCCTAAATTCTAAACCCTTAAACCTTAAATTGATCCCTTGCTTTCGAGTTTATGTTTTATTTATGTTAGTTTCTGGTTCTATGGTTTTCTCTTGTCCCTTTTAACACATCAATTATATGTTGTCCCCTGTTTTGAAATGTTGTATCCTTTCTCACATGGTATTTTTAAACTTTCTCGAGTCAGATTAATAGAAATTTTGTAACCGAAACTCGTAAATAGGGATATCCATAGATCAGACCATACTTATCAGACCATACTTATCGAATGTACGGATACTATAATCTTATTTATTATTAAATGAGTTTCGAATTTTATCAAAATCCGTTCTTATTTATAAATGATTAATCGAAACTCGCTTACGCTCGTAAGTATGTTAATTGTGATTACAAACTCGATCATATATACAAGAGTTGTAAAGAAAACCTCATGAATTCTACCTTTCCTTTGTATCCCTATTGTGAGTCAACTCCATAGCAAAACCATCTGTTTAACTCGGTTAACCCGACCCGACTTTTAAACTAAAACTAGTTTATGTTCTGTTTAAATTTTCTTCAATAACATACAAAGCACATATTTATTGGTATTTGGGGATTTAAACACAAACATGTTCTTTCTCTGACAATATAACTTAATTTTTAAGTTGTTGCAAGACATTTAAACCAAGATAGCTACATGGATTGCCCGTATAGAAAAAATATTATATTAGAAGTACAAAGGATAAGGGATTTTGTTTAGATAATGCAAATATCTTTATGTACATTGTCTTTCAAACCTTAAATGCACACAAATTTAAAGTAGGAGATTCAATAATACAACAATGGTCTCTCTTTCATGTTTTGCAACATGACCTGCGGCTGCGGTACTCCGATCAACAAAATCAGTTCTCTACTAGATGTCTACAGAGCAAAAACCAAATCGAATAAATCATCAGCATAAAAGAATGGTGAACAAAACAGTACCGGATCATTTACCGTGTTTTAAGCTTCCGAAGTAATTCCCAGGAACAAACTGAAATAAAATGGATTACCTTAAAGTGCCATCTCAGCTTGCAATGCTGCAAGTTCATCTTCCTCAGCAGTGCGCTTTTGAGGAACAGGTCGAGCTGGTTGCCTACCAGCAGGTACCTGGATTGGAGCTGCAGGAGCGGTTGTTGCAGGCTGAAGAAGTTGTTCTTCCAACTCGGCACCTTCAAGTTCTTCGAGTTCGGCCTCCAATTCATCCTACAGCATCAAAAGTTTTCAACTCATTGTTTGATGAGTATGAATGCTAGACATGGTATTCGTAAACATAGATAAATAGCACGGGAAAAACAAAAGAAGACACTAACCTCATCAAAATCAGCAGCAGCTCCAATCGGAGTTGACAGTGCTTCTTGAATCTGTTTCATGTTTTCGGTTTGTTCATTGATCTCGTCCATTGTTTTGTCAACATCATCTATATTCCTGCAAAGAGAGCAAATTTCAGTAAAACAGTCAGAATGGCCACTGCCTGTGCTTTATGCAAGTGCTAATTTAGACGGCATAAACCACAAGTCGGCAAACATCATTGATATGGTAATGATATGATGGATTTATTGGAACACATACGTTGCTTTCTGCATTGCCTTCATTGCAGCAGCTCCAGTTCTCAATGCATCTACAGTTTCGGTTGTGGCTTTAGCACCTTCTAACATTATCATCTGTGGAAATTCATATATACAATTAGGTAATGGTATCGTTATAATAATAATAATAATAATAATAATAATAATAATAATAAATCCTCCAAGGGAAGTGTTAAAACACTGAAAGAAAAACAAAATTCCAATCTTACTTGATCATGAATACGAAGCTGGAAGTTCCCAAGCTGCTCTATTTGTTGTTCATATAATCTCTTTCTCTTCAAGCACTGTATAGCAGCTGCATAAGAATAGCAGTAAAAAATAAAGAGTTTGCTATAAATGTAACCACTGTTGTTTTAAAATATACATAGCTAAACAATTTAATCCGTTCTCTACAAGGACAAGATCTTTGAATGTAAAACTCTTAAGAGATGAGCACATTACACATTAGAAATTCAGAAAAACATCTTAGCATGTTAAACGTTAATCTGTATTAGATCAACAGCCAATGTACAAATGTCATTAAGAACTCGCAATTAGCGCCAAACATATCCCAATTCCCAAAGATGAAATTTGCAATGCTTTGGTGTGCGCATTGGGGGGGGGGGGGGGGGGCATATTTCACTTTAATATGTCATTTATTTCGAGAAGGAAAGAAAACACTAGGAGCGGCGTATAATGGAAAAGAACCATGATATACTAAAGAAATAAGAATAATTATCATGACACTCCTGCATAAGTAAGCTACCAGTGATCGAATGATACTGCTGCCGATAACATATTAACACACAACCATCGAGAAATCAAACATGAAAACCTTGCTAATTTACAAAGTCAAAAGGTTCCACTAAAACTTGTGTGCATTTTTCTTTTCAACAGAAGAAGTCATGGAGAACTAGGAAAAAATTAAATACTGAGCAGATACATTTGCAACTATACCTCTCTTGTTTCTCCCTTTGGCGAATTCCTTGGCCTTTTCAACCTCAGCGGCAGCCTTTTTCACAAGTACTTTCTCCTTTTTCTCTAGCATTTCAAGGGTCTGTATAATGAAGATGAAATATAGGTAATTGGATTCCAATTTAGAAACAATGTAATACAGGGTTCCATTATTTCGATATTTCCCGGCAATCGAGATTTTCGAGACAACCCTTACAAAAATTTGAACAAACAATTTAACAAATCACCAAAGGTTATCTTATCACATGATATTATTCCACTAACCAGCCAGCCAGTAATTCAATTCTAATATCCAAACCCCAAAGTCCCTACCATTTATGGCTGCTAAATTCAAACCACCCAAATTCACAAAAAAGTCAATTTTCAAATTCACAGCACATAGCCCTTTCGCACAGAAAATAACTGGTTTTTCAATTAAAGAAATTCGAGAATATACCTCGTTCAATTTATCTAACGTGGTTAAAGCATTTGCTTCCTGCTTGGGTTTCCCAAAAAGCCGACCAAGCATGGTTGATTCTCCGCGATTAAAACCCCCGACCGTCTGTTCAACGACGATCACCAATAAGATCAGATCCAAAGAAAAAATAATCAATCACTCGGAAACATGAAGAAAAAAAATACATCAATAAATTAAATTAAGCGTTTTTTAATAAAAAAACAAAAAAAGTACCAAAAAAGGGGAAGCTGTAACCTGTAAAATTAAGAGATTGGGGATTTGGGAAATCGCGGGAGAAGGATAGATTGAGATCTGTAGATTCCTTGCAGAAAGGGATAAAAAGACGGGAAATGGGATTTTATTTATTTTATTTTATTTTATTTTTTCCTTAAGCGTGTTGTGTTCGAATAAAAGCTGTTTTTTTTTCTTTGCTGCTTTCCCTTCTGTTTCTTTACGACGTTGACGTCACTGGCTTTCCGCGTGGGAGACGTTGATTGGCTTATAGGAAATACGATGTCGTTTGATTGCAAATATAACAAATGAACCCGATGATAGATAACTCATAACAGTCTTTGTAGGAGTATATCTCAAACTGTATTTTCATTTCTTTATTGGAAAATTGGGTAAAGTAAGGAATTTTTAGCTAAATATTGTAGAAGAATTTTTTTTTCTCCAATATGTTGCACATTAATTTTTATTTCCTAATATAATGCACTTTCTACAGTAAAAACAAAGAAGGATTCATCTGAGTCCGACTTTGAATAGTGATTTGCAATTTTCGAGTAAAAAATTAAAGACTCACCCAGGTGAGTACGACTTTGAACAGTAAAAAATTTAAAGACTCACCCAGGTGAGTCCGACTTTGAATAGTGAAAGACACAAACACGGGAATGCATTCATGGTACATGAAACACTATTCAAAGTCGGATACAAATGAGGCTGCCTTTAGGAAGATCACTGTTTGAAGTCGGATACACATGGGAGAGTCTTTAATTTTTTATTCGATTTAATAAAATCACTGTTTAAAGTCGGATTCAGCTGGAGTGGTCTTTAATTGTACTGTAGAACCTACAATATTTTAGAAAATAAAAATGAACATACAATATTTTGAGAGAAAAAATAATCTCACAACAATATTTATGTAAATTATCCGGTAAAGTAATGTTTATAATTTTTTTTACAGGTGAAATTAACTAAATATTGTACTCAATTTTTTTTCTTAATAAATATCATACAAGTCAAATTATTTTTACAAATATTATACTTGTTATAGTAATTTTAAAGTTAGATTTAATATAATCCGACTTCAAAATTAATGGAGTAAGTGCTATATTTGTAAAAATAATATGGCTTGTACCATATGTGGGGAGGAGTTGAGTGCAATATTTAGGTGATTTTTCCCATCCTAATCTTATCTAATGGAGATGTGAATATGGAAGGAAAGAGATTATTTTTAGTAAGTCCATAACCCATGACATAACGGAATATAGATGAGTAGCTTGGCCAACCAACCAAATATACTTGCTCTAATAAATAATAGTTTTTTTAACATTATTGAATAAGAGTTTGATGTACTTTATTAGGATAAGATTAAAATTTTATATGGTATTTTTTTATTATGCACATAAATATATTCTATCCGTCTTATTTAATATGTTTAGTATTTGATTTTTTTGTCAAAAATTTTCAACTTTGACTTATTATTAATAAAAATTAAAAAATTAAAAAAAATTAACTTTTAAAAAGTCAACATTAGACATATTGAGTAGGATAGAGAGAGTAAAATTTAGTTTGACGAAGGCATTACATATTTTTCATATCGAGAATATGATGCATAATTCTTTCTTTATATCTATCTTGTTATTGTTATTGTTATTTTACTTTATGAGTAATTAGATCATGCATTGGGAGTGGAAACATTTTGTTTCCACAAGCGCCTTAATTTTAGGGGTTAGATATTTAGATTAGAGTTCATAGTTTATGGGTTTATGTGCTTAGAATTTATATATTGTAATTTAAATTTAGAGTTTAGTGTTAGAATTTAGGAGTTATAGGTAAAAACCTAAATCCCTACCATATTACACTAAACCCTAACCTCAAAACCATATACCCTAACACTAAATCTTAAATTCTAATATCAATCCCTAAATTCTAAGCACATAAACCTAAACTCATAAACTATAAACTAGATCCATAATCCTTAAAAATTAGGGTACTTGTAGAAACAAATTTTTTTTACCATTAATGCATCATATATTTTCCCTTACTTTATTTATAACATTATATTAATTTTACCATCAGTTGTTCAAAAAAATTACCATTACTTATTGTCAAAAAAAATTATTGATTTAATTAATTTATAAAAAAAGTTGAAATAATTTTTTACCCTTTGCATTTAAATTTTTAGTAATATATAACAACTAAAAATTACTGAGAAATTATTATATATAAAAAGTAAAGCCTTTCTAAATAATTTTACATTTGAATTAATTGTAAGGTATATTATACTGATTTTAATTGTGAATAAGATTATAACTGATTATTTAATGTCAAAAATCACAAACGAATTATTGGATTTATCGAGTTTTAAACTTCTCTAAGAATGTGAATCCCATTTGACAATGAAATAATGGAGATGCGGTGGATAATAATATTAACCCAACAAGTGTATTAATGAAAAAATTGATAATGTTTATTTTAAAAGTTAGGAGTTCAAATTACTCTTTCTACAAGTCGTATATATTTGATTAAAAAATTAATAATATGTATAAACAGATATTAACTTATAATCAACTTTACACTATTTAAAACAAATCCGCGGCGGCGTTAAAACGGCGGTTTAACAAGTTTTCGGACAAGGTGAGATTCTAGCAGCTCCAGTTTTTTTTTTTCCGTCTGTTTCGGACAAAAAAAGAAGTCAAAGATTCTCCGGCTCATGTCGGAGCAATAACAAAACTACACGTGTACGAAATCAGATATCGTAACGCCGCCCGCATTGGAGCATATTGAAATTAATGTAGTCTCGGTTCCAACAGATCACCCCGTCACCACATATAAAATATCATTGTTAGGGTTTATATCACTTTAAGTTTCTAAATCCAAGCCTTCGTTTTTTTACCGTTCATCACAGTCACGCTTGGAAAACCCAATGGCGGAAACAGATCAGGCGCCGCCGCAGTCGGACCAACTCGCCGCGATGAACTTGACCGATTCCGTTGAGAAACACGCATTCTCCGACCGTGTCCTGATCCGTTCAATCGTCTGCCGACCAGACGGCGGAGCTGGGCTTTCTGGGCAAAAGGTCCGTGCCGGTGGTTGGGTAAAGACAGGAAGGGAGCAAGGGAAAGGGACATTCGCGTTCTTGGAACTGAATGATGGATCGTGCCCGGCGAACTTGCAGGTCATGGTAGACGCCGGAGTTGTTGTTCTAAGCAAGCTGGTGGCGACCGGCACGTGCGTGGTGGTGGATGGAATTTTAAAGGTGCCACCTGAAGGCACGAGGCAGAAGATTGAGCTTCGGGTCGAAAAAGTGGTTTCTGTAGGCGAGGCGGATCCTGCTAAGTACCCGATTCCAAAAACGAAGCTCACGCTTGAGTTCTTGAGGGATCATCTTCATCTTCGATCCAGGACCAACACGGTATAAATCTTTAGCCAAAAATGAACGTTGATAAATAAACAATATAATTTCATTAAAAAAAGCTTAAATTTTTAATACTACTGAGTTCAATTTGGTAACTTTAGGACTGTTTAATGTTTAAGGTTTGCATGTTCTTATTATAGATAAATATTCTATACACAGGCGACAAGTCTTAGTTTTAGGGTATAGGGAGTTAGTTTAGTTTATAGAGTTTAGGGGTTTAGGTGTAGTGGTTAGAATTTAGGGATAGTTATTTCAATTTAAGGTTTAACTTATAATTTAGGGTTTATAAGTTAAAACCTAAATACTAAACACTAACCTATAAACTCTAAATTATAATGCTAAACCTTAAATTGAAACAACTATCTCTAAATTCTAAATCCCTACGCTTAAACCCTTAAATCTTATACCCTAAACTAACTCCATGTACCCTAAAACTAAGGCTCTTGTGGAATATGATATTAATCCTCTTATTATATCCAAGATATGTTGTGCAATATGCATGGTATTTAGCTTCTGCTTGTTTTGTTATTATTATTTTGTAATCCTTTGTTATTGTATATATGTATTCAGATTGCTGCCCTTGCTCGAATTCGGAACGCTCTTGCATTTGCTACTCATTCATTTTTCCAAGAGCATAATTTCCTTTATGTGCACACTCCAATTATAACTACTAGTGATTGTGAGGGTGCCGGTGAGATGTTTCAAGTTACAACTTTGATTAGTGAATCTGAAAAGCTGGAGAGGGAACTGATTAAAAGCCCTCCTCCGTCGGAGGCGGATATAGAAGCGGCTAGGCAACTTGTGAGCGAGAGAGGAGAGGCTGTTAAACAACTTAAAGCTGCCAAAGCAAGCAAATCGGATATCACCGCATCTGTGGCAGAACTTAACAAAGCAAAGGAAAATCTCTCTAAGCTGGAGGAGAGATCGAAATTGAAACCCGGGATCCCCAAAAAGGATGGCAAGATTGACTACACTCAAGATTTCTTTGCCCGTCAAGCTTTTCTGACAGTTTCTGGCCAACTGCAAGTTGAAACATATGCTTGTGCTGTTAGTAATGTGTATACATTTGGACCAACTTTTCGGGCTGAACAGTCTCATACTTCAAGGCATTTGGCTGAATTTTGGATGGTAGAGCCAGAAATAGCATTTGCAGATCTTCAGGTATGCCGTATGCCTGGCTATGTTCATGTATGCGGACCAAAAAATATGTATGTAGAAATTAAATCAGAGATTGGATGCTTTTGCAGGATGACATGAAATGTGCCGAGGCTTATGTGAAGTATATGTGTAATTGGTTGCTTGATAAATGCCTAGATGATATGGAATTCATGGCTAAAAGTTATGATAAAGGGTGTATTGATCGGTTGAAAATGGTTGCTTCTACTCCCTTTGTACGGATAACATACACAGAAGCGGTTGAGCTTTTAGAGGAAGCTGTGAAAGGGGGTAAGAAATTCGAGAACGAAGTGAAGTGGGGGATTGATTTAGCTTCTGAGCATGAAAGGTATGCAAGTCTTTCATTCTAATCATTTCTTCCACCTGCTTCGAACGTGGATGCTAATATCGATCGTATTTTGTGTTGGCCTTGCAGATTCTTGACAGAAGTTAAATTTCAGAAGCCTGTTATTGTTTATAACTACCCAAAGGGAATAAAAGCATTCTACATGAGGCTCAATGATGACTCGAAGACTGTTGCTGCTATGGATGTCCTTGTGCCGAAGGTCAGCCTTCACTTTCCTTCATGTCGCCACGTCTGATTTTGCAATCTTCCACTTTGCTTTGCTTACATTGTTGAGTGGATGTTTTCCAAACATTTCAGGTCGGAGAACTGATCGGGGGAAGCCAAAGGGAAGAGCGTTATGATGTGATTCGGGAAAGGTACGTGGTAGCGTTTCCACGGGCCAAATCTTATTTATATCGTTGACGTTGGGATATTGAACATGAAAGTGAACCTGACTGACTTTTGTTGTTATTCCTCACAGAATTTCGGAGATGGGGCTGCCTCTTGAGCCGTACGAGTGGTATCTTGACCTTCGGCGCTTCGGAACAGTTAAACATTGTGGATTTGGGTTAGGATTTGAACGAATGATACTGTTTGCCACCGGCATCGACAACATTAGAGATGTTATTCCGTTCCCAAGATACCCAGGGAGAGCTGATCTTTGATCGTGTTTCTCGGTTCTTGCCAGTTGACCTGAGAAAATGGTGTTGATTTTCAGTTTAAAAGTAGTATTTACATACTCGGAAAAGGAATTGTAGAAGTAAAAACATTTCTTCATTTTTGCTGTTGCCCCGTTTCATCCCATCAGCTCCACATATTTGCTTGTTATATATGGATTTTAGTCCTATTTTGTTATTTTCCAATGCAATAAGAGACGACTCCGTTGCTCTGTCTTGTGATTAAAGGTCAAGGTAGGGTTATGACTAGAACATAATTTATAAATTTTAAGCTGATTTATTCAAGTTTCTGTTATAATCACATACAATATACATATATATTTTTCATATTTTTTACATTATATATATATATATATATATATATATATATATATATATATATATATATATTATAGACGAAGTTGAGGGACTTGATTTTAACTTAAAAGGGTAAATATTTAAGTCATCACTTAATTTTGTTCTATGACTTATTTTGGTCACTGAACTTTAAAAAAGATGAATTTACTTATTCAACTTTTAACATTGTGTTTTTTTCATCACTTCTTCATTAACTTAGTAGACGAGAACATGGCTTAGTAGATGAAGTTGTGGACGATTTGATCATACAATTTATAATAAAAAGAATACATTTTTAAAATTTTACCCGAACTCCGCCGGTATCATCTTTCTCTCTCCAGATCTTCACAATAACCATGACCCTGAAACTTCACTCGAACCATTCTTTTCAATGTCCTTGCAACTCACCGTTGTTCATTTGGGAAATCCACATATATTTCTCGCTAAATTAAACTATTTAGTGAAAAAATTTAACAAAAGTCACAACAATAAACAAAGTACAACAAGATAAAAATAAAAGATAAAGAACAGAAGTATTGATTGAGAAATTCAGGTTCTTACATGAGCGCCTTGTTAATCCAAATATGAGTAATTATGCTGTCAAAAGCTTACTCGATGATTTGGTGTCTATGGCAAGAAGAAATAACAGAAATAAGGTATACAAATCCAACAAGAAATAGAGAGAAACAAATTAAAAGAAAAATAGTAGGCAAAAAGATTAGTGTAACGATTCTATATAAATTTTTATATGATATGAAAACGAGATAGTTACTTTTTAGAAAAATTTAACGCCTATGCTTTATTTTTCTGAAAGGTGAGAAAAAAGATAAAACTTCTTATTAATTTAATCAAAATTAAAGTTTGAAACTTATAGAATTAAACTCTTTTGGTTAACCCGAGATAAATCGACAGATCTATGAAAAATTTTAGATAGAAACGAGACCATATGCCAATTCCATGAAAACGACAATAACAAAATAGAGTAGAAAAGGTGAAGGCGGATGGCAGCTAGAGTTTTATTTGGGAGAGAAAAAAATGATCTGAATTTTACTCAAATCGCTAAAAAGATGGGAAAAATGAAAAAAAGAAGTTTTTATATGATATAAAACGATGTCGTTTTGATGCAAATTAATTTTTTTTCAAAACAATGTCATTTTAGTTCTGTGTGCCATGTCATAATATTGTTAACTATTAAACAGTGGAGTGACCAAAATAAGTCAATGTATAAAGTTTAATGAATAAATTAATCGTTTTGAGAGTTCAATGACCAAAATAAGTCAAAGAACAAAATTAAGTGATAATTTAAGTATTTTATTAGAACAAAATTAAATGATGATTTAAGTATTTTACCCAACTTAAAATTAGACCCACTAATTACTAAAAAGTTAAAAGTTACTCAAAGACCCATATTAATAAGTCAATGTATAAAGTTTAATGAATAAATTGATCGTTTTGAGAGTTCAATGACCAAAATAAGTCAAAGAACAAAATTAAGTGATAATTTAAGTATTTTATTTGAACAAAATTAAATGATGATTTAAGTATTTTACCCAACTTAAAATTAGACCCACTAATTACTAAAAAGTTAAAAGTTAATCAAAGACCCATATTAATATTCAAACTATATTTGAAATATTTTTCAAATTGAATTGAATTTATGAAACTATATTTAGTCGGAAAAAAATTCAATTGTTTCGAGTCAAATCAATTTTGCCCATATAACTGTAGCTTAAGGATACTCAAATTTCAATTGCAATAGGACCAAGCTTAAAAAGTCTACACAACAATAAACAAAACATCTGGGGAAAATTATGTCTCATAAGTCATAATTGCAACACTAGCCAAAATTCTCATGTAAACTTGGTGACTAAAATGCAAGGTTTCATAAAACAAAAGATCAATTAAATTACTCATCGTCGTCGATGACCTTGGTGCCCAGACCCTTCAGTCCTTCAGCTGGGATTTCAGCAACAGTTACAAGAGAGTAGAGCTCCTCCTTTGCGTCTTCGTCGTCGTTTCTCTTGCGAGCAATGCGGACCCTAATCCTTCTCGGGACACTTCGGATCCCTCTGCTCCAGATGTGCTTGTTCAGCTTGACATCAACTCTCACATCCTTTGTCCCCATTGCTTTTTCTGCAAACTTCCTGATCTCCTTTATAGCCTTGGGAGCCTTCTTCTTGAATGTGCTGTTTTCAAGATTACCACAAAAGAAGTTAAAAATCAGTTACTCAGTCCTTTCACCAAACATCATCCATTAGCATATGATGAACATATTTTTAGGGGTGAGCAAAACTCAACTCAACTCGAAAAAACCAAAACTTTCGACTCGACTCGAAAAAAATTTAAATACATTTCAAATAAAGTTCGAGTTGTAAAATGACAAACATCATCCATTAGCAAATGATTAAATACATTTCAGGACAAAGTGATTCTCAGCTCCAGAAATAACTCATGATTCCACACAATTCAAGTGCGGAATCATGGTTATTGATTAATCTATATACTATACAGCCGAAGCAGTCTAAACAACAAAAATGCCATACTAAGATATGTAAACTACTTTTGCATTAAATCCAATATTATTTTCCTATAACCAACATCCATTCCTCAGCTTCCAAGCACAAAATTAAACTTAAACAGCGGCACCGCATTGTGGCATTGGCATATGCCATCACTATCATCGTTTTATCGAACACTGGAAAACAATGCATTCCGAGGATCATGAATCTCACAATCACTTAGAGGCTCATCTCTAAAGAGAAATTACTGATCCCCCATGAAAAATCATCCCTTAGACAGCTAAATTCATGACTAATAGCTTGCCTTAATAATCAATAACAACATTGAAAGCTCAAACTGCAAACGATACACATAATCTAAATATAAAGCAAAATACAATGTTGACAGCCAAATCAAAGAAGATCCACAAAGAAAAGTGCACGATACTAAGATCAAAGGAAAGAGACAAGCAAAATAAAGCAAATAAAATTGTTTTCTTCGTTATAAGGGAAAGATCAGTTACCAGCCATGGAGGCGCTTGTGAAGGTTGATGGTGTATTCTCTGCTCACCACCTCCTCCTTCCTTCCCCTTGTTTTCTCAACCATCTTCACTCCCTCTTACGTTAACCCTAACCTGCATTCAGTCACCAATTCGTCATTTCAAAAACCAACTCTTCACCAACGGAAATTAGCATAAAGAACAATAAACAAATTAGAAACAGAGAAAATAGTAAAACAGTTTCCCGCTGGGTTTTCTAGGAAACCAAACAGGGGGGAGCGGCGTGAGAAACCTGATTGGATTGGTGGAAAGCAGAAGCGAGCCGACGAGAGAATGAAGGCTGGAAGGAAGCTCAAGTAAAAATACACAAATGGGAAAACCCTAGCTAGCATACAGCTCTATAAAACGGTGCCGTTTTTATGGATATTAATGGACCATATCATCGGCCCTTCACTGTGAAATCTAATAGATTGCCTTCCGGCCCAAAAGATAATAAAATGGATAATGTCAAATTTGGTACCTCTATTTTTACAAATGTCAAATGTAACACTTATACTTTCACATGATATATAATTTAGTACATGTACTTTAACAAAAATATCAAATGTGATACTTGAACCAGTATTCTATGTATTATTATAGTACTTGTGTATTTATATCGACAAATTTGGCATTTACTAATGGATGAGTCTACCACGTGCGACGAACATTGTTGAACACCACTAACGATGAACACCGATGAACACCATTAATTTTTTTTTAAAATTTTAAAAATCTAAAGGACTAAAATTATAATTAAAATTATCTCTTAAAAAATAAAAATCAAATTTAATAGTTACTTTATAATATTTTTTTAATAGGTTAGAATCAAATATACTCAATTCTCTTAAACCCTAACAAAATCAATCTCTTAAAAAAATAGAAATCAATTTATAATTTTTAATAGATTAGAATCAAATATACCCAACTCTCATAAACCTAAACCCTAACAAATTCAACCCCCATTTAAAAAATTATAAACTAATTTCTATTTTTTTAAGAGATTGATTTTGTTAGGGTTTAGGAGAATTGGGTATATTTGATTCTAACCTATTAAAAAAATATTATAAAGTAACTATTAAATTTGATTTTTATTTTTTAAGAGATAATTTTAATTATAATTTTAGTCCTTTAGATTTTTAAAATTTTTTAAAAAAATTAATGGTGTTCATCGGTATTCATCGTTAATGGTGTTCATCAATGTTCGTCGTACGTTGTAGAATTTTCCTTTACTAATAGTGTCAACGTTAACGCATGTACTTTAATAATACACGAAATGATCTAAATTTGATTCTTACCAAAAATTATGTGCCTTTATTTGATGCCTCTTTTCACGTCTTAAAATTAAAAAAATTTAAATTTTAAGCTAAAATTTTAAATTTTAAACCTTAAAAATACTGTACCTTTAATTCTTTAAATCTTAATTCTAAAACCTAACCCTAAGTTCTAAGTTTATTTTTTTTAAGATGGAGGCATAAAAATGATGGCAAAATGACAAAAGATGCCCCCAACGTTTGCATTTTTTTGTCATTGGGCCTCCTATTCTTTTTTTGGTCCAAATATGCCCCAACGTTTGCTTGTTTTGTCATTTGGCCCCCTATTCTTTCTTTTGGTCCAAATATGGGCCCAACATTTTATTTATAGTCCAAAAATACCCTTGTTGGATGTAAACTGTCAATCAACTGACGGTCAACGGCTTATAAAAAAATTTTGACGTGACATCAGCAAATCTTAATACGTGTGTAACACCCGTGTTTTGGGCCTAGGAGTTAATGGGGTTGCGGTTCGAGTCGGTAAAAATTTAATCAAAACATTTTGGTCATGACACGAGTTAGTTGAAATTAAATAAAAGGGGAGGGACCAAAGATGTAATTTAACCCTAAAGAATTTAAAAGGGATGACACTTTTTGAATAATTAAAAAAAAAAGTTGTCTTCACTCTCTCCCCACTCCCCCATTCCCACGTGAAAACCCAAACCCCATCTTCAAAACCCTCCCAAGTTCCAAGTTACTATTTCATTGATTTGCAACTCAATTTCAAGACCATTTTCAAAGGTAATTATGTTTTCTAACTCTCCTCTTCAACCCCTATCTAACCATGGTCTTGGATTTCAAAAATATTGGATTTTGAAAATTAGGGTTCATATGAAATTTGAGGATTTTGATGGGGCTTTTTAATTTGTTTTGTTAAATTATGTTGGGGGTTTGTCTAAGCATGATAAAATACACCACATATTTAAATTTGGTTGAGTTTTGATAGAATTTCGTAGTGATGTCTTAGGGCTAGATTTAAGGTTGTAAAACTTGAGTTTTTGGTGGGTTTTGTGTTGAAAATGAAGGGCTGTTGGTCTACCTATGATATGAGAGTGTTTTGGGATGATTTGGAAACCATTTGGATGTTTGGAAATTGATTTTTCAGCAAGTTCTTAGGGGAGCACGAAAATTGGGTTTTTAGGAGATTGTGTGATTTGAGAAATGGAAGAACTTGGGTTGTGATTGCAAAGTGGGTTGAAGGTTGAATTAGCATTGAATTGAGAAGTAATATACGTGTTTTTGTTTGACTAGAAGCAAGAGGAAACGCGGAAGAGGCTTTGGGACCGAATCCGGGTGCGTAGGAGGATTGTTCGATTTGCTAAGGAAGGACGGTGAGTGGTCTAAACTTGTTTTAAAGTTGGTTCGAGCGTGAGTAGTGTGTGTGTGTGCAAGTGTGCTTGGTAGGCCACTTCCTTTTAATCCAAGTAGTTAACTTAGTCTAATTTCCTTGAATGCTATGTGCTTGATGACTATGCTCAAATGCTTGTGATTAGATGGTGCATGTATATGTATATCATGATGTGGATATATGTGTTGAGCATGAATGTATTGATGATGTGTGGTTGGTGATACATGTTGTGGTTATAATAATTGGCACTAAAAATTACCGGTTGTAAATGATCGATCATTAGGATAGTGTGCACACAATTTGAGTCAAAACGTACGTGGCCTTGATGGCGTTAAGTCATCAAGGAGGAGTACGGTGATGTAACATTCCACCGGAAGCTTATTATATTTCTACGGGATGATGAGTGGAATCCCATCCGTAGGGCATGTGGCGATGAGTGGAATCCCGCACATGCAAGGTCCGGTGATGAGTGGAATCCCACCGAGGTAAAGTGTTGTCAAGGTTTATATCCGCACAATCGGGGTAATTAAAGTGGCCAATTAAACTTGTTTATGTAATGTGATATATGATGGTGATATGTGGTTTTGATTTATGGTATTGCATGATGATCTATATTGATGCTTAATCTTGCTAGGATTGAGAGACCATAAATGCCACTTGAAAGACTAGCTAGGTCTACTTGTTTTTATGCAATGCTTGATATGCATGAGATTAGGATTGCATGCTTGAACCCTGCATTGTTGTTGTTTTCGTTTTAGAGCACCCTCACTAAGCTTATAGCTTACGCTCTCAATGTTCAACAATGCAGATCATTAGCGTGGTGTTAGCTCGAGGCAAGGCAAGAAGGGCTTCCAAGTTTGTAGCTCAAGTATGGTTATCGATTTTGTAATAGTTAGCAATGTGGCAAGGGTCTTTGTATGAGCATGTGTGACTCATTTGATTGATGTTGTGATTGGTTTGATTATGGATTGTATGCACGTAATACCTTGATGATTGTTGGTGTGTATGATGGCATGCTTTAGGGTGGTTAGGTTGTCTTAGGTATGGTTGCAAACCTCTTGTGTTTGACTTGTGCTTTAAGACCATTTGAGCCTTCAAGTATGCTTATAATTGCCTATATTGCTCATTGAATTGAATGCTATGTATGATTGCTTAAATCCGTGTTTGA
The DNA here is from genome assembly GCA_958450335.1 of Hibiscus tridactylites. Taxonomy (NCBI): domain Eukaryota; kingdom Viridiplantae; phylum Streptophyta; class Magnoliopsida; order Malvales; family Malvaceae; genus Hibiscus; species Hibiscus tridactylites. Next base: position 50,804,725 of record OY288292.1, on the reverse strand, counting down.
TTGACTTCCTTGGCTTAAATATGTATGCTTTATGGTTGGCTTGCCTTAGGGATCGATGATAGTGTGTTGGTTGAAGTGTTAGAGGGATTTAGGGGCCTCCGTGTGCTCTAAATCAGCTCAAACCTGCAGTTTCGTAGCTGGGGTATCGATACCGTTGATTTGGTATCGATACTACCCTGTAGTTTCAGGCCTCGTGTATCGATACTCGAGGGGGAGTATCGATACCTTTTTGGCCACTGGAGCTACTGTCGATTTCGGTATCGATACTCATCTCAAGGGTATCGATACCGTTGTCTTGGCTTTGACCGTGGGAAGTCAACTTTAGGGGAGGGTATCGATACCCTCATTTGGGGTATCGATACTGTCTCCTCAGGTTGACCAAACCCTGTTGACCTAGTCAAAGGGGTATCGATACCCCCTTTAAGGGTATCGATACCCCCTTTAAGGGTATCGATACCGCCTGCAGAATAACTTTAAAAATGGGCTGTTAAGTGTTGGTTTGGGTTCGATTGATTGATTAGTAAATTTTGTTCCGCTGTATGATCACTTAGGATGTAATTCTCATCTAGACAAGACTTAAATGAAAAAAAAAATTATAGGGTTGCTAACCGAGGGAGAGTTCCTTAGGGAGCTTTCACTCGATTTTCCCCGTGTAGCTCACTCGGACCGGTCATCCGGCCAGACCGGGACGAGGGGGTTACATTTGTTGGTATCAGAGCCAGAGGTTACCGAGACCTCGGGCAGGTAAGTGAGGTAAGATTAATGTGTTAAATGCTTGTGTTGTCCGATGCATGAATTGCCATGAATCCTTGATGCTTGATTGATCGTATGATGTTTTGAATGCATGAATGGTCGTGTCTCGTGTGAGTGTGTGCCCATTGCTACTACTACTTAATTTAAAAAGGATTTTTGAAAGAGGAATACTTGAGCACTATTGGACCCTTGCTTTGGCTAACGTAATCCTATTGTTTCTTGTTGTAGTTTATACCTTGCTAGTTGAACCATGAGACCACGTGGGAGGCCTAGGATGGTTCGACCGGAACCACGGGCAGAGGCTCCGAGAGTTGAGCAAGAAGTTGGGGTTGGAGCCCAAGTGGGAGAGGGTGTGGTTGGAGTTGGAGCTCCTCCACCACCTCCACCACCACCACCTCCTCCACCGGGAGTGGGAGGCGAGGCCGGGCCTGGAGGAATGGGACCACAAGGAGGCCAAGGTGGCCAAGGACCGGCCGGAATTGACTTAGCTCCGTTGGTTCAGGCAATAGCCGGGGCATTCCAGGCTGCAGTAGCTGGGGGTCAGGCAGCTCATCATCAGGGTGAGGGCACCGGATTACCATTAGAGAGACTTCGGGGCCTTGGGGCTGAAGAGTTTAGAGGTGCTACTCCGGAGAGGTCAGAGTTGTGGTTTGAGAAGACCGTCCGTATCCTTGCTCAGATGGGGTGTACTGGTGATCGTAAGTTGGGTTGTGTTGAGTCCTTGCTTCAGGGTGATGCCTACACCTGGTGGGTCACCGTTACTTCGGGGTTGGATGAGACCGAGATCACTTGGGAGTTCTTTGAGACAGCTTTCTGGAAGAAGTATCTGGGTCCGCGATACCTCGATGAGAGGAAGAGAGAGTTTATGGCACTGCTTAAGGGGAACATGTCTGTGACCGACTATGAGATCCGATTCGTCAGACTGAGTCAGTATGCACCTGAGCTTGTACCTACTGAGGTGGAGCGTTGTAACCGTTTCCGTTATGGGCTGAGTGAAGAAATCAAGACTTATACTCTAGCTTCTGATTACTTTGATTTTGATGTCTTGGTCGCGAGGGCCAAGGACTTGGAGCACAGTTTGAGTTTGACCAGGCGGTCAGGTGGATCTAGTTCGGGTAAGAGATCCAGCAACTTTGATAGAGGTGATGCCAAGAGGCATCGGGACAACCGGCATCAGTTTGATCATAGGCGTGGTGGCGGTAACCACGGTAGGGGCCATCAGGGTCAGAGAGCTGGTGGGAAGTTGCCCACATGTGCTACTTGCGGGAGGAACCACACCGGTGAGTGTTGGGGAAACTATCATTCCTGTTGGAGTTGTGGTGCTAGAGACCACATTAGGCGTGACTGTCCACATCAGGTGGGACAGGCACCAGCTCAGGCTCCTGCTAGAGCCAATGATTTTCAGAGAGGCCGCGGGCGCGGTAGAGGTAACTTCCAGCCGAGGAACGATGGTCAGAGAAATTTAGCTCATGTGGTTGCAGTCCAGCCGGAGGGCGGAGGACAGGCTAGGGTTTACGCTCAGCGCGGGGAGCAGCATGACACCGATGTGATCGCAGGTAACTTCTCGATACAGTCTTTGGGTTTGCTTTCTTTGATTGACTCTGGGTCTACACATTCCTACATATTGAGTGAGCATGCACAGTCTTTGAATTTGCCTTGTGAGTTGTTAGAGGTAGGAGTTAGTGTTACTAGTTCCTTTGGGGACACGGTAGTGGTTAGGAAGATGTACCGAAGGTGTCCGTTGATGGTTCAGGGGCATTTGTTTCCAGTGGATATGATGGAACTTCCCTTCTATGGTTTTGATGTGATTCTGGGTATGGACTGGCTCACGGAGCATAGAGCTAGGATAGACTTTGAAACTAAACGGATTTCTTTGAAGCTCACAGATGATTATGAGATTGTTGTGGTGGGTGAGAATGTGAAGTTCTTATCCAATGTGATTTCAGTGTTAGAGGCCAAGAAATTAGTTGAGTTAGGGTGTGAAGCATACTTAGCATATGTGATGAACCCTAACATGAGTGAGGTTAGACCTCAGGACATCCGGACAGTATGTGATTTTCCTAGTGTGTTTCCCGAAGAATTGCCAGGGTTACCACCGGACAGAGAGGTAGAGTTCAGCATTGAGACTTATTCTGATTCAGCTCCTGTTTCGATTGCTCCGTATCGTATGGCACCGAAAGAATTGAAAGAGTTGAAGACTCAGTTGCAAGAATTGATAGATAAAGGTTTTATTAGGCCTAGTTCTTCACCTTGGGGTGCACCAGTGTTGTTTGTGAAGAAGAAAGATGGAAGTATGAGAATGTGCATAGATTACAGACAGTTGAATCAATTGACAGTGAAGAACAAATATCCGTTGCCTAGAATTGATGACTTGTTTGATCAGTTGAGAGGGGCGTCTGTCTTTTCGAAGATTGATTTGAGATCAGGTTACTACCAGCTAAAGGTTAGAGAGGTTGATGTACCGAAGACGGCCTTTAGGACTAGGTATGGACACTATGAGTTCTTAGTCATGCCCTTTGGGTTGACTAATGCACCGGCAGCTTTCATGGACATGATGAATAGGATTTTTCATCAGTATCTAGATCAGTTTGTAGTTGTATTTATTGATGACATTTTGGTGTACTCGCGAACTGAAGAAGACCATGACCGACATTTGAGACTCGTTTTGAAGACTTTGCTAGATCATCAGTTGTATGCGAAGCTCAGCAAGTGTGAATTCTAGATCTGGGAAGTAGTCTTCTTAGGACATGTAGTGTCAGCTGAAGGCATTAGAGTTGATCCGAAGAAGATTGAAGCCATTGTTGAGTGGAAGCAACCGAAGTCAGTGACAGAGGTACGTAGCTTCCTAGGCTTAGCCGGATACTATAGAAGATTTGTGGAAGGTTTCTCTAAGTTAGCCGCTCCATTGACACAGTTACTTCAGAAGAGTGTTCAGTTTGAGTGGACAGATGCAAGACAGAGAGCCTTTGAGAAATTGAAAGAAGCTTTGACCCAAGCTCCGATCTTGATTCAGCCTGAGTCCGGGAAGGACTACGTGATTTATAGTGATGCCTCGTATGTAGGGTTAGGATGTGTTCTGATGCAAGACCGAAGAGTAGTGGCTTATGCCTCAAGACAGTTGAAGACTCATGAGCGCAACTATCCGACCCATGACATAGAGTTAGCTGCAGTTGTGTTTGCCCTGAAGATTTGGAGGCACTATTTGTATGGTGAGAAATGCACAGTATACACCGACCACAAAAGTTTGAAGTACATTATGACTCAGCGAGATTTGAATCTCAGACAGCGTAGATGGTTAGAGTTGCTAAAGGACTATGATCTTACTATTGAGTACCATCCGGGTAAGGCCAATGTAGTGGCCGATGCATTGAGTAGGAAGGTGGCCGTGGACTTGAGAGCCATGTTTGCTAGATTGAGTTTGTCCGAGGATGGTGGCTTAGTAGCCGAGCTTCAGGTTAGACCTACTCTAGGCCAGATGATTCGAGAGAAACAGCTCTTAGATAGATCTTTGGCACCTCACGTGCAAGATATAGCTGAAGGTAGACCTTCAGACTACAGTTTCAGTTCCGATGGGGTCTTATGTTTCAAGGACAGAATAGTTGTGCCCGAAGACAGTGATTTGAGACGTACGATCTTGACTGAAGCCCACAGTAGTCCGTTTGCTATGCATCCATGAAGTACGAAGATGTACCGTGATCTGAAGAATGAGTACTTTTGGGTTGGCTTGAAGAGAGATGTAGCCGACTTTGTGAGTAAGTGCCTAGTGTGTCAGAGGGTGAAGGCGGAACATCAGGTTCCCTCAGGTTTGTTACAGCCGTTGAGAATTCCGGAATGGAAATGGAGAACATCACTATGGATTTTGTTTCGGGTTTGCCTTTGACTCCTACGAAGAAGAACTCCGTTTGGGTGATAGTAGATCGTTTTACGAAGTGTGCTCACTTCTTGGCAGTCAACACTACTTACACCTTAGATAGATTGGCCGATTTGTACATTGGTGAGATTGTGAGGCTACATGGTGTGCCGAAGTCCATTGTGTCAGATAGAGATCCGCGGTTTACTTCGAGATTTTGGGAGTGTCTGCATACAGCTTTGGGTACCCGTTTGAACTTCAACACTTCTTATCATCCTCAGTCAGATGGTCAGTCAGAGAGGGTTATTCAGATCTTAGAGGACATGTTACGTTGTTGTATCATTGACTTTCAGGGTACTTGGGAGAAGCATCTGCCTCTAGTAGAGTTTGCCTACAACAACAGTTTTCAGTCGAGCATTCAGATGGCTCCGTATGAGGCCTTGTATGGTCGGAAGTGTAGGACTCCAGTGTGTTGGGCCGAGGTAGGACAGAAACTGTTACCTATGCCGGATTTGCTAAAAGGGACAACCGACAAGGTAAAATTGATTTGTGATCGCTTGAAGGCTGCTTCGGATAGGCAGAAGTCCTATGCCGATTTGAAGAGGAAGGAAGTTGAGTTCTCAGTGGGTGAGAAGGTGTTCTTGAAAGTGTCTCCGTGGAAGAAAGTGATGAGATTTGGCCGAAAGGGGAAGTTGAGTCCGAGGTACATAGGACCGTATGAGATTGTGAAGAGAGTTGGACCCGTTGCCTATCAGTTGCGCTTGCCGTCCGAGCTCGAGAAGATACACGATGTGTTCCATGTATCCATGCTTCGTAAGTATAGGTCCGATCCATCACATGTTATGCCCGTAGAAGAAATTGAATTGAATCCGGATTTGACATATGAGGAAGAGCCCGTTGAGATCTTAGCTTCAGACAGTAAAGTGTTGAGGGGTAGATCAATTGAGTTGGTAAAGGTGAGGTGGCAACGTAGGGGTGTGGACGAGGCCACTTGGGAGAGGAAGGAGGATATGGAAAAGCAGTTTCCGTATCTCTTTCAGTCAGGTAATTTCGGGGACGAAATTCCTTAAGTGGGAGAGAGTTGTAACACTCGTGTTTTGGGCCTAGGAGTTAATGGGGTTGCGGTTCGAGTCGGTAAAAATTTAATTAAAACATTTTGGTCATGACACGAGTTAGTTGAAATTAAATAAAAGGGGAGGGACCAAAGATGTAATTTAACCCTAAAGAATTTAAAAGGGATGACACTTTTTGAATAATTAAAAAAAAAAGTTGTCTTCACTCTCTCCCCACTCCCCCATTCCCACGTGAAAACCCAAACCCCATCTTCAAAACCCTCCCAAGTTCCAAGTTACTATTTCATTGATTTGCAACTCAATTTCAAGACCATTTTCAAAGGTAATTATGTTTTCTAACTCTCCTCTTCAACCCCTATCTAACCATGGTCTTGGATTTCAAAAATATTGGATTTTGAAAATTAGGGTTCATATGAAATTTGGGGATTTTGATGGGGCTTTTTAATTTGTTTTGTTAAATTATGTTGGGGGTTTGTCTAAGCATGATAAAATACACCACATACTTAAATTTGGTTGAGTTTTGATAGAATTTCGTAGTGATGTCTTAGGGCTAGATTTAAGGTTGTAAAACTTGAGTTTTTGGTGGGTTTTGTGTTGAAAATGAAGGGTTGTTGGTCTACCTATGATATGAGAGTGTTTTGGGATGATTTAGAAACCATTTGGATGTTTGGAAATTGATTTTTCAGCAAGTTCTTAGGGGAGCACGAAAATTGGGTTTTTAGGAGATTGTGTGATTTGAGAAATGGAAGAACTTGGGTTGTGATTGCAAAGTGGGTTGAAGGTTGAATTAGCATTGAATTGAGAAGTAATATACGTGTTTTTGTTTGACTAGAAGCAAGAGGAAACGCGGAAGAGGCTTTGGGACCGAATCCGGGTGCGTAGGAGGATTGTTCGATTTGCTAAGGAAGGACGGTGAGTGGTCTAAACTTGTTTTAAAGTTGGTTCGAGCGTGAGTAGTGTGTGTGTGTGCAAGTGTGCTTGGTAGGCCACTTCCTTTTAATCCAAGTAGTTAACTTAGTCTAATTTCCTTGAATGCTATGTGCTTGATGACTATGCTCAAATGCTTGTGATTAGATGGTGCATGTATATGTATATCATGATGTGGATATATGTGTTGAGCATGAATGTATTGATGATGTGTGGTTGGTGATACATGTTGTGGTTATAATAATTGGCACTAAAAATTACCGGTTGTAAATGATCGATCATTAGGATAGTGTGCACACAATTTGAGTCAAAACGTACGTGGCCTTGATGGCGTTAAGTCATCAAGGAGGAGTACGGTGATGTAACATTCCACCGGAAGCTTATTATATTTCTACGGGATGATGAGTGGAATCCCATCCGTAGGGCATGTGGCGATGAGTGGAATCCCGCACATGCAAGGTCCGGTGATGAGTGGAATCCCACCGAGGTAAAGTGTTGTCAAGGTTTATATCCGCACAATCGGGGTAATTAAAGTGGCCAATTAAACTTGTTTATGTAATGTGATATATGATGGTGATATGTGGTTTTGATTTATGGTATTGCATGATGATCTATATTGATGCTTAATCTTGCTAGGATTGAGAGACCATAAATGCCACTTGAAAGACTAGCTAGGTCTACTTGTTTTTATGCAATGCTTGATATGCATGAGATTAGGATTGCATGCTTGAACCCTGCATTGTTGTTGTTTTCGTTTTAGAGCACCCTCACTAAGCTTATAGCTTACGCTCTCAATGTTCAACAATGCAGATCATTAGCGTGGTGTTAGCTCGAGGCAAGGCAAAAAGGGCTTCCAAGTTTGTAGCTCAAGTATGGTTATCGATTTTGTAATAGTTAGCAATGTGGCAAGGGTCTTTGTATGAGCATGTGTGACTCATTTGATTGATGTTGTGATTGGTTTGATTATGGATTGTATGCACGTAATACCTTGATGATTGTTGGTGTGTATGATGGCATGCTTTAGGGTGGTTAGGTTGTCTTAGGTATGGTTGCAAACCTCTTGTGTTTGACTTGTGCTTTAAGACCATTTGAGCCTTCAAGTATGCTTATAATTGCCTATATTGCTCATTGAATTGAATGCTATGTATGATTGCTTAAATCCGTGTTTGATTGACTTCCTTGGCTTAAATATGTATGCTTTATGGTTGGCTTGCCTTAGGGATCGATGATAGTGTGTTGGTTGAAGTGTTAGAGGGATTTAGGGGCCTCCGTGTGCTCTAAATCAGCTCAAACCTGCAGTTTCGTAGCTGGGGTATCGATACCGTTGATTTGGTATCGATACTACCCTGTAGTTTCAGGCCTCGTGTATCGATACTCGAGGGGGAGTATCGATACCTTTTTGGCCACTGGAGCTACTGTCGATTTCGGTATCGATACTCATCTCAAGGGTATCGATACCGTTGTCTTGGCTTTGACCGTGGGAAGTCAACTTTAGGGGAGGGTATCGATACCCTCATTTGGGGTATCGATACTGTCTCCTCAGGTTGACCAAACCCTGTTGACCTAGTCAAAGGGGTATCGATACCCCCTTTAAGGGTATCGATACCGCCTGCAGAATAACTTTAAAAATGGGCTGTTAAGTGTTGGTTTGGGTTCGATTGATTGATTAGTAAATTTTGTTCCGCTGTATGATCACTTAGGATGTAATTCTCATCTAGACAAGACTTAAATGAAAAAAAAAATTATAGGGTTGCTAACCGAGGGAGAGTTCCTTAGGGAGCTTTCACTCGATTTTCCCCGTGTAGCTCACTCGGACCGGTCATCCGGCCAGACCGGGACGAGGGGGTTACAACGTGGCAAGTCCAGTCAACATCAGTTGTTGAACGTCAGTTGACTGACAGTTTCCATCTAACGGGAGCATATTTGAACCAAGTTAAAACGTTGGGGGGCATATTTGGACCACAAAAAAAACATTAGGGGCATATTTAGACCAAAAGAAAGAATAGAGGGCCAAATGACAAAACAAGCAAATATTAAAGGCATATTTAGACCCAAAAAAAATAAAAGGTCAAATGACAAAATATGTTAACATTGAGAGCATCTTTTGTCATTTTACCAAAAAATGATTAAAAGAGGGCAGACAATTTGAACTCAATGTTAACCCGAGTATCATAATAATACCTAAAATGATCATTCAAGTATCATATTAAATATTTTGACAAATTACATGAACCACATCAGACATTTTATCAAGTACAATATTAGACATTTTGCCACAGAACATGTACCACATTGAACATTTCAAAAGTAAAAGCCTCAAATTAGCATGTGTTAAATTAAAAGTTATCACATTGACTATAAAGTCATCTAATATTCTAAGATAGATAAAAGCTTAAATTGAAGTCCTGCTCAAGAATTTTACAGAACAAGCCTCAAATTTACCACATCCTACAACAGTAAATGAACTGATTAACAGTAAATATGCTTTTAACCATGTTCATGCATCATGCCAAGGAGGAGGTTCCCTTCATACATGTTTCTGAGAGACCTTTCCTGCAATCAACTTCACCTCCTTGATTCTCTCATCAACCAACTGCTGCAGCTGTTGTTCTTGAGTTTTCGCCTGATCTTCGTCCATTTGAACACCGCCAACCTCGCCGTTCTGAGACCTGAACATGACAAATGACGTTTCCGTGTCATGAACACTTGGGACCTCGATTACTTGCTTTCCGGCGGTCTCGGAATCTTTCCCTAGGATGTCGGCCTTCACCCGATTACTAATGATTGTTACGTAGTCTTCCAGGTGCTTCTCTATGGGATCGAGGCCAAGATATATCAAAATCTCCCAACATTGAAGAAACTGATTCTTGTTGATTTTCAAAGTTTTCCTGACTTTTTCCACTACATCAGGAGGTGGCAAGAAACGGGGAATATGGGATTTTTTAGACAATCTCCCTTGCTTCAGACGCGAGACGGCTGATTTAACAGCATCCTGGGATGGTTCAAAGGCTAACAGTCGTTTTATATCAAAACTGGTCCGCACGTGCTGGAAGTAATCCAGAGGCTCTTCAACTGTCAAGTCATAAACGTTTTCAGATATAGCAACATTGCTCAGAGCCTCCACAAGGTAGCTGCCGTAACCCTTGTGCTGGTAAGGAGGCAATACCAGAATCTGCCAACAGAAGGAATAATTTCATAAGAGAACACCATTTGTGATTAGTAAAATATATCATTGTGTCACAGTTGTTGAAGAGCGGCAATACTTTGGGTTCCAATCAGTCTACCTAATTTACTAACATGAACAATGGCAATGAAAGAGATTAACCTGGCTGAGTCGCAACCGTGAACCATCAGGGTAATGATAAAAACGATAGAGCGCCGCAAAACCAAGCAATAAATGCCGAGTGTTCTCTGGCTGATCAAATTTCTTCTGACTCAAGAGATATAACTCCCAGCTTGAGTCAGTTACATCAATGGGATTGCTACCTAGTCAAGAAAAAATAACTATTTAGGTTATATTAAGAATGAGATGCATTATGGCATTGACATTCAGCGAAAGGGGACAACTACCATCAACAAGAAGAAGAACCAAAGGTACCAAACGACTATAAAGATGCCCAGCAGCCAAATTATCTATCTTCAGGCGAACAACCTAACACAGAAAGAAAGCAAATCAACCATGGCTAACATTTGCATACATGCAGCTCATTACCATTGCTTTTATAGTAATGTAACCTACCAGAAAGTTAAAATCAAGGTAACTTAATCTCTTAAAATATTTCCCTACAATTTACTTCATGGGACTCTCCATGGTGGTTTGAACTGTTAAGGAGCAGAATAACCACAGCTAGCCTCCTAAGCATGTAAATTAGCATAAAACAGACAACCCCGTGATTGCTCACAGGCCTACAGAAAAAAGGATAGAGAAAAGAAATGACTGTAGGAAGGAAAGGAAAAAGAACTTACTAATTGTGGATGCTTGAAAAATCCATGTAATGCAAAAACTAAAACAAAAGGAGGGCTCTCACAAAGATGATACCAAACCAAGACTGAAACTAGTAACAAGATGGGCAACAACAATGAAGAATCTAACAAAAAGATAATAGCAAAAAGATCAGGAAGACTCCTTGTGCTGTCAGGTCTAATGCAAAACTTAAAAACCAAATAAAACAGAGATAGGACATTAGTTTCAGGCTGGGCACTGGACCTTAGAACAGTAATGACAGTCGCATTTAGACAAACAAACACACTATTCATACATGATTGAAGATGGGATTAATGAGAGTAGCAAATATTTCAGTGCATGCAAAGTTAGTAAAATTACCTCCAGATCAGAAGAGGCGTCTGAATTGCCGTTAAAATGAGTTATATGGCCATTGGAAGCTTTGGTTTGCAACTTCTCTCCATGGGAAACAACAGAACTGAAAAAGGTAACATATTGAGTTCACAAAACCATAAGCAAAGAAAATAGAAAGCCAGAATTGCCAAGGTAAAAGGGAAATAAATCTTTATATGTGCATAAGAAATCATGGCATAATACCTAATGAAATTATTCTCAGTTGAAAAAGTTTGCAGGAAGTCATCTTTGTTCTCCAAAAGAGTCTCACCAAAAATTTTCTGTGCAGAAAAGGACATAAAATCAGGAAAGCCTCAGGATATTAGAGATTAAGCTAAGCTAAACATGAATGTATACCTCAAGAGATGATTTCAGATCTGTAATCCCTTTGCCCCCCTGAATAAACAACAGTGAAAATCACTAAAACATCATGAAAAAGACAAATGAAATGCTTCACTAACTCAATATAATAGAAATGGAGATTAAAACCACTAATAGTTAAGGATTGCAGATTTCTACTTACATCAGATGTGGCTTGGAAGCTAATATCAGCATGCGCACGAAAAGAAATACTGCTAACCCAGATAGTTATCTGGGAAAATGAAATAATACATGAACACTAAACGATCAACAAAACAAAATAATATTTAAAGGCAAATATGCTGCAATTTATGAATGCATATTACCTTCAACCCTTGGTAACCGTATATCTTCTCATCTTCTTCAAAAAAGCTGTTCAAATCAACTGGATTGATACAGAAACCATCTGAAGTTCCAACTTCTTCTTTCTTAGAAACTAAATTGTCATCAATTAAGAAAAGTTAGCACTCCTATAAATAACATCCTTTCCGAAACTAAATGACAGTATTATCGAAGCAAGAAATTCAACTTTGATTTTTAAATCTTTTTTTATACATCAACATGTAGCAAAACCTAAAACATAGGTTATACTTATAACAACAGAAGATAAACTACTCATAAATCGACAACAAAGACTAAAATAAGTTAGAAAAGCTATAAAAGAAGAAGCAAAACTCACCCAGGTAAATCTTAATGCAGTCATTGGGCTCAACTCCAGCATCTGCTTCAAGGCCAAACAAAAAGGAAACAACAGTGAGCGAAATCAAAAAGCAACATGGAAACAGAAAACGTAATTGGGCGGAAAAGCTAAAACACGAAACGATGAAATTAGAGAAGAGGAGACTGACCGATACTGGAAAAACCGACGCGTCGCTTTTTCTTGGGATCGGAGATCGGATCGGCGTTGGGATGTTGTTGCTTCTTTCCCATTTGGCGGAGGGTTAGGGTTTTGCAGAGCGGGAAATGAAGAACTGTGAGGCGGGAAATTATGTTGTACAAATTGGGGGATGATTTAGGGTTATTTATATATCAATCCTGTGAAATCCCGCAAAAGAAACAACAGAAAATGGAACTCATCACGTGCCCTGCGCGTGATGTACATTTTAAAAAAATGGAAATTAATTTGGGATTATTCGGACTGGCCAGGTTAGTTTTGAATAAATTGTAGATTATTTATCTAAATTAAGTCGGAATATATCAAGCTTGTGAATTGAACCTAAGAAATTATCTTAGAGTGGTCTGAGATAATTTGTTTTTATTTAGTGATTTAGATTCGAAGTAAGAGATGAGACGACAATATGAATAATACAACTAAATTCGAGATAAAAAAACATTTACAACCAATAAAAGAGAAAAATTTTGAGGGTTTGACTAAAATTTTTAATTATTTTAACAAATTTAATAAGAACTTTTTAAAAATTATGAGATTTTTAAATTTTTGAAGCTTAATATGAATTTTTTGAAATCTTGAGGGAGTAAAATTAATTTTTTTAAAAAATTATAGGGTTTAAATTTTAATTTTTCAAAATTTTGGGGGTCATGCCCCATTAGTCCCTTACATGTTCTGCCACGGGATCAACTTAAATTTTGTGAAAAATAAAATTGAATTCGAGTTTAGGATAAAAATAATCCGACTCAATATAATTGTACAAATTTCTCTTTGTACATTTAAGATAATTGTTATAATGTTTTTTTCTAAATATTTTTTTTTCAATTACCCCTATTATGCTAAATAAAAATATTTTTTTATATGTAACATGTCGGTTTGGAGACGATTTTTGTCCTAAAATTTGAGTTGATTCGAATCGGTTGGGTTCAAATGGATGTTTTTAATTTATTAGGTTGGACAAAAATCCAACCCGGCCCATGATATCTCTAATTACAAGTGATTGAAACAACAAATCTTTTCGTCAAATTATAGTTTTAATCCTTCTATTATATTCCAATTTGAAAATTGATACGACATAATTTGAACATTCAATACATTTTCGGTTGCCCTCCTGGTTTTCCGTATCTTTGCTTTGGCTAATCTAGGTCAACTCACCACTAGAGATGGCACGGGTCGGGCGGGTCGGATTTTTGGCCCACCCAACCCCGACCTGAAAATACATATCCTATATCCGCACTCGACCCGAACATATCCCTTAAAAAAATCCGACCCGACCCAAAATAAATAATATATACCCGCACCCGACCCGACCTATAGAAAAAAAATAATTTTTAGGGACCTAATTGTAAAAAAATAATTTTAAGGGATTTAATTGTAAAAAATTATAATTTTAAGGATTAAATTGTAAATAAAAATTAAATTTTAATGACCTAATTATAAAAAATATGTATAAAGAGGGACTATTATTATAAATTATCCCTAAAAAATTAGAGAAAATTACACAATTAGTCCAAAGTCGGGTCGGGTGGGATGTTTTCACCCTAAACCCAAACCCGACCCGAATCTTAAAAAAAAACCGACCGACCCAAACCCAAATTTTCATTAAAAAAATCCGACCCGATCGGGTCGGGTCGGAATCCGACCATGTCGGGTAAAATGCCCATCACTACCAACCACATCACATGCCGGCTTTGGTGGGTGAGTCTCCCTGAGATTTTCAACATATACAATGCCTCAAATTCGAGACTTAAGTGATACCAAACTACTTACCACTTGGTTACTATAGGATTAATTAGTCCAAATAATTAAGATTGATATTAATTTGTTCAAATAGTTAATACTGTTAACTACTCCAGATAAAATGATAATATATTTTTTAAAAAATACCCCACCAATACAAAAAAAATCCATATCATCATAATGTATTCAGGTGAGTGTTTTAAAGAAACAAATATACATGAACATTTTAATCAAAATAGACAATGTGTAACATTTGAACTAACTAATAACATTATAATAGTAAATGAATTAAATTATGTCAAATTAAAATACTAATATTAAATTCCAAATTTGAGCATAACAGAGGGGGCAAAACCATGATTTGACAAACTGAATTGTGCTTTGTTAAATTGCAGGCGGGCAATAACATGTTCTCAACAAGTTCATAATCGACACATTAATGGAACTGTTTAGTTTTCTGAGGCTGAGAATCAGCATAAACATGTTTAAAATGGTGTAAGCAACAATGAGTTCAATGCTTACGCCTGCAGATCGTGATCCCATCGCCTAACGGAGCGAGTGAAATTTCGACACGAGGATCGGCGGCGAGCAATTTATTAAACTCCAGAGTTCTTTGTCTGCCCTCTTTCTTTACCTCCGGAGTGCACTCTTCGGACATTGCAACCGATCCTCCCCACAACGTGTTATCGTACACAACAATCCCACCAACCTTCAACAATTTCATCAGCCTCTCATGGTACTTCCAGTAATTGATCTTGTCGGCATCGATAAATGCAAAGTCAAAGCTGTTTTCGTTCCCAGGCTGCAACCGGAGATACCCAAGTGAAATATTAATGACAATCCGGTTTCGATAAGATGCTAAGCACTAAGCAGGGGCAATAAATAAAACTACCAACATAGCTTTTAAAATAATTCGTCCTTACATTTGCAAGAAGATTATCAAGGACTGGCAAAGCCTCCGACTCTATGAAGTCAATTTTGTTTTCGACACCGGCTCTTCTGATAACCGGTAACCCTATCTCATATGCTTCTCGATTCATATCTACGGCTATAATCTGCACGGAAATGAACGGTAAAAAAACAGAGCATAGACAACAACGAGTCAATGGTCTTCAAGTCGGTTTCGTGCAGAGGAAAGCTGGGGATGCTTCCATGTTAGTTTACACAGTTCAATTTTACTGATTGTTTACCTATGGCTAAGCCAATAAGGTATTAGCCTCGGCGGAATGGATGGATTATTTACCTTGCCATCCTCGGGAATTGTAAGAGCAGTGAGCAGAAGAGAATATCCGGTGAAAACTCCGACTTCAATTGTCTTTTTCGCATTTATTAGCTTCAACAGCATGGCAATATGCTGCCCTGCATCAGGTGCAGTAGCCATAACAGCCCTGGAAGACAGCAATCAAGTACAATCACTTCATCGTAGAAGCTAAAAGAGTACGAAACCGTTTTTTATCATCTTTGGCTCCAATGTTTACGAGGTAATCATCTCGTGCTTGAAATTGTTTCAAGCACACATTATGAGCTCTGAAATGGAATCGTTTCGAGAACCACAAAATTCGACAAAAAAACAAAGCAAAACAACATTTTATTACCTTGGGTGGGTAGCAGTGATGTCCCTTAGCTCTTTCAACGGCTCCGGTTCACGTGGATACACACAAGTCTCGAGTACATACTGTCACATTATTGTAGTATGTCTTAAGAACACAAGCAAAGTAACAAGAAATTGAATGGTTTGAGAGCAATACCCGATACAATTCTTCACTCTGCAATAATCCCTTGCTGAAACCTGTTGATCCTTTCTTTTCATAATCCATACCGCTAAATCTGTTCCGAACAATAACTCACATTTTTACGATACAGAAACAATTAATGGAGGCAACCGTGACTCGAAAATGAAGATGCCGAAAAGGACAGTCGTCTTCACCATTAGGCATTAACATTCGAGATCCGAGTCCAGTTGTTATGACACCATGAACAAAGATCAATAGAGCAACTAAAAATTAATCAGATGTATAATTAACCAATTATAGAAACCACAAAAATTGGGTGAAATTGAAGATCAAAACTTCAAGATTTAGACCAATTTCCTACAGAACAAACCGATTAACCACAAATTCCATATCAAAACCTAATTCCCAAAAGCAACAACATTTCAAGTTCCAATTACCTGATTAGGGTAACCTAACAATTCCGGTTGGGTAGATTAGGCGAGTGGAATTGTGAGCGATGCGATTAGGGTTTGATTGGATTGAGCTATAATTGTAAAAAGATAGAGAGATTACCTGGTGGCGTTGACCCTTGAGAGAAAAGCAGCAATCAGGGAACTGACTTCAACTTTCGATTACCACTTTTGACTTTTAGGGTCAAAGTCTAACCTGCGACATGTATAAGGTAGGTGCGGCTAAAAAGACAGCAAAACTTTAAATTTGTTTTAAGAATTAAAATGTTAGATTTTTCTATTTTGGTCACCCAACTATCACATTTTTTTTATTTTGGTCACCCAACTATCACATTTTTTCTATTTTTGTCACCCAACTAATTTTTTCGTCAAAACCGTCACTAACATTTAGTTTCGTTATCATTTTCGTCACCGGCCGTTAAAAAATTAACGGAGATAGTGACATGTCAGGGGATAATAACATTTTTAGTCTTAAAACTTGTACATTTTATTAATTAGGTCTTAATTTAAAATAGCTCAACAAATATATAGGTTAAACTCCAAATTTCCCATTTTCATTCTTCTTCCTCTGCAACATCTTTCATTTCATTATATACACTGCACGTAAAAATCTTACTCTTAATTAAAGAACTGAAGTTTACCCCTTTATTTGTTTAGTTTTCTCTTTGTCTAACGTGTGCCAAGTGACAACAAGCGAATCGAATCCTTGTTTATTTCTTTTCTTCATTTTTCTTATAACTGAAAACTACAGAGAAATCAAGAGCGAATCTTTGGAGAAACTAATTTAACGTTATCCCTTTGAGTTCGAAAGAGCGACGTGGAGGAAGAAGAAGAAGACCTATTGATTTCAATCCCCTTTTCATGTCCACTCCTCAACATCGTTGCGTTTTCGGTCTCTCTCTCTCTGTTTTTGCTTCTGTTTTTAGATTGTATTTGTAGCAATTAATCATTGTTTTTTTCATTCTTTAATTGGTTAATTGGTATTAATCCGAAGTTGTTTTTATTTTTTACAAAGTTACTGGATTTAGTATTTATTTTCTTTTTGTTTTGGCTGGCTGTTAGGAATATACCTTATAATGGTACTGAAGAACATCTTATTGAAATCTGCACGGAGGTTGGACCTATTGTTTCTTTACGGTTGAAAATTTCTTTATGATTCCACATTTGAAATTTAATTTGCTTAAAATGATTCTTTCAAAAAAATTGCTTAAAATGATTAAGCTTCAATTTGGAAAAATGGGATGAAGAAATTAAGATGGACAAATAAACTTGAAAATGGAAAGAAAGAAAAAAAAAAGAGAAGTGTTGTTGCGGAGGAAGTTGAAAGAAATGGGAAATTTAGGATTTGACTCATGTATTTGTTAAGTTATTTTGAATTAGGACCTAATTAAAAGAAATGCATAAATTTTAAGACTAAAAGTGTTATTATCCCATGACACATTTAACGGCCGGTGACCAAAATGATAACGAAACTAAACGTTAGTGACGATTTTGACAAAAAAATTAGTTGGGTGACTAAAATAGGAAAAAGGTGATAGTTAGGTGACTATCTGTGTAGTTTACCCTTTTTTATAACATAATTTTGATTATTTTTTAGGGTAAACTAAACCAGTAGTCACTAAATTTTTAGAGCGCTTTCAATAAGGTTATCAAATTTTTAAAACTTTCATTATAGTCACTTAATTTTTAATTTGCTTTCAATAAGGTCATTGCCGTCAACCATCGTTAAAAAACTTGTTAAATTTAAGGGTAAAATACACTGTTAGTCACTAAACTTTTAAGAGGCTTTTAATATGGTCACTGAACTTTTAAAACTTTCATTACTATCACTCAACTTTTAATTCACTTTCATTATTACCGTTAAAAAAAGCTGATGTGACACGTTAAGTTTAAAAATAAACGTTTTCCCACCATATTTTCTCTCTACTCTTAATTTCTTCCATAAATGTTAATTTTCCCCCTAAAAACATAAATGGATGGGATTAAATGTTCTGATCTTTTCTCTTTAAATTTTTTTAACTTTTAATCTTATTCATTTATTCCACTCATCAATATTCCACTCATCAAATAACCACAAATTAATATAAAACTAATTGAGACCAGATTTAGTTTCAATTTACTTCTAATATAAACCATTTCAACTAATACGATACCAATACATAAATGCCTTTCTTAGATCCATCATATTTTCACATTTAATGGTTGAGCTCAACACATCAAAATGATGATACTGGTGAGATTATGATCTCATAATTCTTTAAATGGAAATTTTTATAATAAAGTTGTTTTTAGTACTTAAAAAAAATATAATTCATTATTTACTTCCTAAATTTAAATTCTTTTAAATGACATTTGAATAAATAATGTTGAATGCCGAAACAACACAAGTCCTTTGAGCCTAAAAAGGAACCTGTATGTAATCATATTCATGCACATTGGAATTAATAGTAAATATCAGTAGAACATTATATCAGAAAGCAAAAACAACATACATACAAGTTCATGGGCGATTCTGTTTGAGAGTATTTAAGAATGCGGTTAAAGTATCATAATCTGGAAGCTTTGGGTGAACATGAGTTGACCTCTCCCCAATTGAAGTTTGAGCCTCCGAACTCTCGGCGCTACTCAATGATACAATCTCTGGGACGGATGTATGCGGCTGTTCCTTTTCCGACATCTTCAAAGTTTCATCAGATGAAGACGTTTTGGTCTCTGAAACCAACTTTGAGGAGGAATTTTTCTCCATTGTTTCCGAGCACAATGTTGTTTCAAGAGTGGAATGTCTCGGCGAATTCGAAGGAGAGACGTTTTTCTTATGAGAAAAAACAGTTCTTGAATGAGCCATTGAACTTGTTTTAGGAAGATCTTCATCAGAATCACTATTTCCTGGCACGGGTACAGTGAAGGTTGATCTTCGATCTTCAAAGCTTGGCATTCTGTTGTATTGGTCTCGAGTGCTACCCGAAATATGTTTTGATCTTTCCTCCTCATCGTCACTAGAATCAAAATGTGTGACTGATGCTCTCATGCTGAGTTTTCTACTCACTTCATCGCTCCCTTTCGGTTCTCGATTGTAAGATCTAGAGCTAACTGAATCCTCCACTAGCGGAGGGGATGATTGCTTAAATCTACCAGATGGTGGATGCATATAGCCCTTATTTCCAAGGCCATCTGTCAACTTCCCTAAGTTCAATTCCTTACTTTCTTCCAGACTAGAATCCATCGAAAGTTCGGTATCTTCCATGCTCCCAGACAACGGTTGATCGAAAATACTGTTTCCAGCTTGATGGGAAAAATTCTTTTTCTGACTACCTATACTAGAATTGTTGTTCCTATCAAACTTGTCTACCTCCTCTTCACTTTCTGAACTAGGGCCGTAATTATCAAAAGTCGGAGGCAAGTCATCTACATGTGAAGGACCTGCCTTCGGTTCTCGATTGTAAGATCCAGAGCTAACTGAATCCTCCACTAGGGGAGGGGATGATTGCTTAAATCTAGCAGATGGTGGATGCATATAGCCCTTATTTCGAAGGCCATCTGTCAAGTTCCCTAAGTTCAATTCCTTACTTTCTTCCAGACCAGAATCCGTCGAAAGTTCGGTATCTTCCATCCCCCCAGACAACGGTTGATCGAAAATACTGTTTCCAGCTTGATGGGAATCCAAATTCTTTTTCTGACTACCTACACTAGAATTGTTGTTCCTATCAAACTTGTCTACCTCCTCTTCACTTTCTGAACTAGGGCCATAATTATCAAAAGTCGGAGGCAAGTCATCTACATGTGAAGGACCTGCCGAGGTTGTCGAACTTTCAAAGAAGACAGGAGTAGACCGCTTTTCTGAGAAAATATGTGATTGCGAAATGGACACTTCAGGTGATTCAACCTTCTTTCCAGTGCTCCAAGAATGTGTACATGGACATGGATGAGTTGGTGATTTTTGAAATGGAGATGAAAAGTTCATACCGTATTCATGTACCTTGTGCTCTTCCTCCAAATGTGATCCATAATCATCAAAAACTGCTGAGGCATTATCATAAAAATCCGTTGTTTCTATCGTGCTTCTCGGAAGGCTTTCTTTATCTTTGAAAAGAAATGAATTCTCAACAGAAAACATTCCCGGCTTCGGACAATTTAAGTCTGATACGACATGAAGATCATCAGCAAAAGCATTTGAACTAGAAGATGAAGAAGAGCTTGATTGCTTCCCAATCCTTCCTTCCTGATAATCAGTAAAATCTGAGGTCGTTCTATCATGTAATTCATTCACAAACTGCTTCTTTTCATCTGAGTTTCTCTGATCATTTTGAGATTTCTGCCAAGTTAAATTAGAAGCAACATCACAATCATCTCTGAAAGTGTTTGATCGAGAACGAGAAGAAGAATATCTTGATTGTTCCCCGTCTTTGACCTCGTGATGATCGACATTCTGAGGATTCTTAATACCGTGCAATCCGTTCACAAAATGCATATGCATCTCATTGCCTGAGTTTCTCTTCATGCTCACTTCACCAAAATGCTCCATCTGCCTGCCAACAGACGTGTTTCTTTGAGAATATGCATCTGGAGTTTGATTAGTAACTAATGGTTTTTCATTGAAGGCAGCTGCTGTCGACTTAGAGGAACCACGAGTGGATTTATCATCATTCCTCATAATGTTACTAAGACCATTTTCAGTCTCTCCTGTTCGATTGTGTTGTTCATTGCTGTCAGTTTGTTCACAATTCGTAGAATTCCTTCCATGGAAGGAATTATTAACTGGATGCCTGGCATGATGTTCATATTGAGAGGTCGAGCCAGTATTTTTTCTCGGTTCCTCATCTCTCATGTCATGAGCTGACATGTTTGACTCCATTGAATACTGCTGGGAGATATTTCCAAGATGTTCAGCAGCAGCTCGGGCATCCATACTCGCTCGTTCTGCAGATTCCGCAGCTGCCATAGCAGCAGCAGCAGCATCCTTGAATTCCATATTCCCATGTTGCCTAGGAGAGGGGAAAGCACTCTCATTACCATAAAATGAATTCCTAAATTCCATCTCTTGATATTCAGTTTCTGCAAAGCAGAAAACCCGAATATAATAATAAGTAACAGACAATGGATAGGAGGATAAGGAACCGAATATAAGAATAAGTAAGAACAGAACAATACGCAGGTTTGAATCTAAGAAGCATACCTCGAGTTGTTGATCTTGGAGGATAAGTTCCAGATGAGATTGAACTATTGGCAGTAGTATTTGAATAATCAAAATTTTGAGGATTAGAAGATGATCTTGAGCTGTGCTCATTAAAGCTTGAGGGCACATCATTTTTAGCAATGTGTTTTGGAGATTGAACATTAAGACTAGGAACCTGAACACTAGTCGGTCTCTGCTCATAATGACTGGTTGAAGCTTGGGCATTAGGACGACCTGCCGGAATTTTGGTGGCCTCCAACAAAGCATTTGGTCCATTCTGCACATTCAAATTCATACAGAAAGAAATAAGTTTTCAAGTAAATCATTCAATCTCTGACAAACAAATAACAACATGCAACCACTTCATAATTGAATATTTATCCAAGGATGAATTTAAGCATGATTATATGTTGACACGTCGAACAAAGACAACCTATTTTGCACTATACTACTCTTACAATCAAGTCATCATATATCTTTGATTCTTTTGCTCCAAATGATTCAGGGTCCCACTTGATGTTGTGTTCCTCTGCAATAGCTGTCAAAATTTTGAGTTTGGTCTGGCCATCAGGTGGTTTGATAGATAACTTTTCAACCAACTAAAGGAAACAGACAACGTAAGGATCAGTCAGTCAAAAGCACTATTATCAAGCTTGGGTTATATTTCAACAATTGTTCATTCATGCAAACTCACCAAACGACCAACACCACAATCCGGACGGAGTTCAAGAGCAGAAGAAGTAAAATCTTTTCCATATTTTGCTGTAAGATGTTTGGTGACATCCTTGAGTTCTGGTATCTCCTCACACCTTGCAGATGCGAAAATGACACTTGAAATTGCTTCCTTCAAGTCGATTGGGCAGTTTCTGAAAGATTCGGGTCGGTCGAACACAGAAGATAGTTATTAAAAACAATGGCAGAATTCAGAAATACCAAAACTCTTAAAAGGTCATCCTCTCTATGAACAAACCATACTGCATTTATCCATACACACATGAACTACCCAATTAAACAAACAGACGTTCAAATTTCTAGCTGCAAGTGCCAATCCACTTGGTTCAAGCATTTACAAAGTAAAGTTCCTCATTCAAATCACCCAAACATGAAGTGAAAGTGAAATACATGTATGTATATGATACAAGTACGATCAAAATTTTAAAGCTATTCGATATATTTGGAGCATCATTCGCCATGTCTATGCCCGAATGTGTCGAAATCGGAGCATCATTCACCAAATTCGATATCAGTCTCAAGTAAAAGTTGATGAAAATGAAATATGAAATAGTAAGGGAAAGTATTTTTACACACTTCTGAGATTCAATCATCGGCATTCGTGCCACGATCAGTTCACAATATATCTCAAGAAGATCATATGCTGCCATTGTTTTTTCTTCATTAACCACATGCTCAACCTGGAGGGAAAAAAAGAGTTAAAAAAGGAAACATAAACACCGCCGCGATTTCAAAACAAAATCACGATGATCAAACTTCGAAGAAAATTCAATACTCGGATTCTGGCAGTTTGATCCTTCCCAGACTCCAATAATTGAGCCAATTCCCTCTTCAACAGCTTAAAACGTGCTTCCCGCTTGTTCTTCATCAGCTTTATTCGCGGTATCGCTAGCTTCAAAGCTAGCTTGCTGCATAAAAACAAAATCAAAACGATTGCATGCATCCTTCTCAATCCAAAAACAACCTTAATTAAACAGTTACTAAAACATAATTAAGAGAAATAATCTACCATTTGTCTGGCTTGAAGCTCCTGCGAAACATTTTTTTTTAATTTTTTTAAAAATCTTTTTGGAAGGGACAATGAAACGTGAGATTTGAATATGATTTGAGCGATAATTCGTAAATGTTTACGATGATTAGGATCTTAGAGGTGAAGGAAAGAAAGTTAGGGATCCGAATCGATTGAATTTTCTCGGAAAATGAAATGTCATTCAATTTTTTTCCTTCATTTTCTTTCTCGAAATCCTTCGTTCTATTTTTGAAAATTTTCGGGAGTGTCGAGTCTGGAAACGAATCTCAATAGAACACTCCAATTAGGGAACACCGTAAGAAAAGGAAGGTATGGGGTTGTGGGGTCAAATTAACGACGTCAAATGAATGTTAAATTACCGCGTTATCCTTAATAACAAGTATTGAAAAAAAATTAAACTTTAAGAGTAGGTCAATAATAACAAGCATTGAAAAAAATTTGGGCATCTAATGACAAATATCAAAAAAATTAAATTTTAACAAAGAGAGAAAATTGAGATGCGAAAAACAAGAGCAATACAATGATATTTATAGGTCTATTTGAAATTTTTAAACTTACTAAAAGTAAAAAATAAATTATTATTAAAACCTTAATAATTACCATAAAACCTACTAAAGCCTATACTAATGTCTAATTACAAACTAATGGTATCTTTTTCTTTTTGTAAAAAAAAACTAAGTTACTATATTACTGTAATTTTGGTTAAGTTGTATTTTAAGAAAAACAATAGTTCAAAGTTCAAACAATCATAAAAATTTAATAATAAATTATCAAAAAATAATAATAATAACGTGGGCCCTATACAACCAACTTTATTCAAATTTTCAATCTTGAAACCTTTACCTAATTTACACATTTGATATATATATATATATATATGGGATACGATCCAGTTATAGAATGTAAAACTCTCTAAATTTTATACGTTTTTTAGATCGTTGGATGAGTGAAACGGATGAATGAGATTAACAGAAAAATATGTGAAGATTATCACTTGGGAAAAAGTAATAAGTTAATTTCAGCCATCCATTTCCCTCATCCAACGATTCAAAAAAACGTAAAGCATTTTACATTCTGTAAGTTGATTCTAACCCTATATGAGATATAATCCAGTTACACAGTGTAAAACTCTATAAGTTTTAGATTTTTTTAAACTTATCCCCAAATCTCCAACTAACATATTTGGGTATGGACCCTGGATAAGGTGGGGCCTTGAGCCGTCTGTCACGCCCCGCCAAAGTGCACCAGGACCGACCGAGGAGTGCCCCCTAGGTGCACTCGGGCCAACAAAGACAAAATGAAGTGCCTTAGACGTTTTAAGGCCAAGCATGAACCAAAGAAGGATCTAGAACGGCCTAGAGAGGCCCATAACCCTCTTAAGACGTCCCTACATGAATCTAGGAGATTCTAGAAGATCCTACACAAGTCTAGAGCGGTCCGGGAGGCTCTCCAAAGGTCTAAAGTCACCTAGAATGCCTTGGAAGATTCTAGAAAACTCTAGAAGATTCTGGAACATTTTAGAAGAACCTGGAACATGCTAGAAGCATCTATAACATTCTAGAAGGATCTAGAATGTTATAGAAGATCCTGAAAGACTATGGAAGAATCGGGACTACTCTAGAGATGTCTAGAACTCTATAGAAGCTTGTGGATGATTAGAGATTTGTATAGATAAGTGTAGAACTATGGGGAGTTCTCTAAAACACTTTAGATAATTAGGTACATGTATAGAGTTCTCTATAACATTATAGGTCTTTTAGATATTTTGGGAGGTAAAATGTCAACCGTTGGATCAAATAAATCTCCACCGTCCATTGAGGACGTTGGAGACTATAAATAGGCTAGTTTGGATCATTTGTAAAACATCCCACGAAATCCATAAGTTCTCTCTTGTAAAGCTTTCTCCAAGCTAATAAAGCTTCTTTTCAAGTTCTCACTTGTTTAGCCATATCGTTGCGTGAGTAAGGCTTATTAGCATTGTGTCGGGAGTGCTAGTGTCGCACGGATTGAGTTTGTGAGAATAAGTTTGTGACACGTCGCTCATATTGCCCTGGTCCAGAAATGACACTACCAAGCACCGAATCCATCTAAACTCTATCCGAATCGAAAACCACGCAATTACGATGCAACTATAAATTCCATAAGATTGCAACAAATAATAGTTCCCAACGTGATGTTTAGCGAGCAAAACACTCAGACCGCGTAAGGTTGATACGCAACCAAACCAATAAATCCATCTCCATGAACTCCACGAACCGAGCAAGTTTAACAAGGCCAAGCCAAATGGTCGAAGCAGTCGAGCACTCTCGGAATAAATGATCAATCGATTCTGGTTGCATTTTACAGACACCACAGCTACTGTCCGAAGCAAGATGGCGGCGTACCCTTTCTAGATTCGTTAAAGGACTACCCGAGCCATTAACCATAGGAAGGACTTAATTCGAGGCAGGCCTTTAAATTCTGCAATGACACGCTAGATATCCTCAGCAGCAACCTCAGACTGACCAGCGCAAACATCGTACGCCGAATGGACTGAGAAGCGGCGATTAGCAGTCCACTTTCAACCCGGTGAGTCCACAACATTAGAAGGCAATGGAGGCTTAGTCGCAAGTAATCGAAGACAGATTTGAATGTGGAAGAACATTCTCAATCTCGCTTCATTTCCAACATTTCAAATCACCCATCACCAACATCTTTCCATACTAAACTGATGCCTTTCTATAGTCGCGAACAATTCCTCTTATCCAAAGAAGAAGGGAGAACATTGAGCCATACTAAACTGATGCATTTTGACACTAATTTTTTTGAAGCCAAAACCTTCGTTCAACGTATCTTTGCACAACTCAAACCGTTTAACCTACGTAACAGCCGCAATTAAAGTAAAGCAACCCCAAACAAACTTACTTATTAACTTCTTTATTTCATCACATGTGCCTTTCAGTAACAATGTTGATTGCATAGCATAAAACGAAATTGTTGATAGATCGGCCTGTGCAAGCGTGATACGATCTGTTCAAGATACTTCTCCAAATCAATCACCTTCGTAAACCCAAACATGGCCGTTATGCTATGACGCAGCTCAGCACACACATTTTTAGAATAATAGATGCTTATCTTAGCTATACTTACTTTGTGACCAAAAGCAGCATAAAATTAGCTAACACTGACCGTACAACCTCACATTACTCATGAGATGCCTCGGCAAACAATATCATATCATCCACAAAGAATAAATGGAGATCTTCGAACCCAATTTGGCGAATCTTATCTGCATTCTATTTTTTTGTTCAGTCCATTTGTTAATAAGTTTGGTAAGTCAGTTTCAAACAGACCAAAATTGAATTTATTCAAGTTTCTCTTCAAATGTAATTGAAAATATTTATATAATGTTATGACATTAATTGTTCTATTAAAAAAATTAAAACAATTTTATTTGAAATTTTTAGACAGATTTATAAAATTACAATTAAATTCAAATTAAGTTTTTTCAACGCCAGTCAAGTCAAAATATGGTTTTATTTTCAACTTGAGTTTTACTCACTGCTAACTAAATATCTTACTATACCACATATATAGCACAAATCAATGGCTTGAAACAATTGAAAGCATCAAAGAAGATAAGAAAAGAGAAATTTGCACCATTATCATCAAACTTGAGTTGGGGTTGGGTGCAGTAAATTTTGTTAACATTACCGGATAACACCACAAGAGCTGGCTTACCAAGCTTAAGCCATTTCGACTATAAAAATTATTCAGGCTATCGAGTCAATCACTGATTTCTCAGCTTCAAAAATTTCACCGAAAACAAGAAAAATGTGCATCTAGAATGGCCGCAATTCAACCGTGCAAACGACGATAAAAGGCATACACATCCATGAAAATCCCTGAAATGCCTTCCACTAACTGATCAACCTTAGGGGTAGTAACCGGTGAAAGTAAAACCCCTTCCCACTATTTCACCGGCGCAAAACCATGCAAAGCATTCCATTCCGAACAATGCAGCAATACCAGCATCTTCAACCTTCAGTTCTGACCTGTGCTTCCACAGGTTCTTGACGTAATCAAACTCCTTCCAGAATGACTCGGTGCGGCCAGGGATACTGCAAACATTGCACCAAAAGAGTTAATCTGATATTACTCGGGATTCTGGTTCATAGATTAAATTGATGTGCTTTTCTAACGACACAAGCATATAACAAGGGAACTGCAAATAAACACAGCAGTAGTAGTATCAGTATGCAGGCGTCACAATCAATCAAGCACCGTCCTAGAAATTTCCGTGATGTTAAAGAGAATGCAAAGTCTCATTTATAGGTTCTCGTCAAATCAATAGTTGATCTATTTACTAGTAAGATCAAACTACAAGCCACGTACGGAGGAGAGGAACAACAAAATGTCTTTTTTTCCCGGAATTCTCTCAGAAAATGGTTCGTTCTTTCTCCAAGGCATGGAGTAGATATAATACTACAACTAAGCTAACAGCAATACACTACCAGAAAACCATCTAAGGTCTTTCAATTTCATCTAACAAACCAATATATCCAATTCGCAATTAACAACCACAGTTTTAGCGGAAACTGGTAAAAATCACCAAAAACATTAGCTTTGCAATAGCAGGGAGCTGTGGTTTAACTTTACAATTGAATTACATATAAAACAACCTCATATGTAGTCATCTCTATCAAAAACAAAACTTTCATACTCGGTTTATGTCTAAGAAATACTGCTAGAATCAACTTGCTTGATATTTGGACTAGTCATATCACATTTCTTTCACTGTACTTTCAAATTACTGACTTACTGTATTAATATTTTAAATAGAGGAACTTTAAATAAACCTTTTTTATTTTAGGCCTCAAACCTTGGAGCTCTACAACAAAAGTATGACATGCAAAAACAATGAGTCATGTCTCACTTGCTCATTCTCCCTTGCACAAAACATTGATTCTCCACATATATAAACTCCCTCAAGACCGACTAACATTGATTCTCACAAGGTCTAACACACATGAAATCTTGTTTATGTGATAATGTAGGTGCAATACATAAATTGACACATGTTTAGCGTCAAGATCTGACACTATAATTTCATTTTCTTTCTAAGATCTCAGTGGAAGATATGTAAAAAAATTGGTATAGATCTACATTTGCTTCATGAAGACACATGTAGACATCCTTGGTTTTATAGATAGAATTATTGCGAAAAGTACTTTTGGTAATCCCCCCCCCCCAAGATGAAATGTCTACTTCTGCCATTGATATATTTAATAGTCAATTTGAAGAAGGCAGAATCAGTAACTCGATAATGAAATCAGAACACATTCGCACATCGTAGCAACTAAGTTAATAAAAATCAGGTGCTAAACAACACATTGCTATCAATTTACCAGAACTTAGAAGCCTTCATGGAAATAACACAGGAAGCACAAATAACCAGAGGCGAAGAAAATATACCTAGCAAGTCGAGTGAAGAACAGCTGCTTAGACAATTCGTTGCATTTCTCAATTGTCGGTGGCTCCTGAATGTATTTTTTGTTCTCCTCCAGCAACTGCTTGTAGTAAGCAGTTCCATTCCTGGTCACGAACTTAGACGCCTGACACGCCTTCGATTGCAACTGTTGCAATTTTGACGCCATCAAAATCTGCACCGTACCGAAAACATAAATAATTGTAAAAACAAACAGAATCTTGTTTTGCCAAAACAATTGCGCGATTGAAAAGAATGCACAAAGAATCAACATAAAAAACACACAAAATTGAAAATAAAATCGCCGCGGATAGTGATCGAGCTCTAAAATCAATAGATCTGGCAAAACAAAACAAGAGAATACCGGGAGATGTTCTAAGATCAAGTAAATAGTAGATCTAAGCAAAGGACGTGAATCTTACCTTTGATGAGATAAAAGTGGAAGATGAAGGAGGCGCGTTGTCAATTTAAGGCGGAGACGAGGGGGTGGACGCCGGACGGCTCTTGGCTTATCACGCCGCTTTACCTTAGAAAGATGACTCACGCTTTTGTGACGAGTGGACTCGTTTGCTAATGACTCCCTTTTAGGGTTTTAAATTAGGTTCTGTTTTCTTATTTATGTAATCTACGGGGGTCTTTTTGCAATTTCAACGAATTAATTTCAGTTTCCATTTCGTTATCAGGATAAATTGTTAGGTAAGCCCTTTTTATTTCGTTTTTATTACGTTGTGGTCCCATTCAATTACATAATATCACGTGTATTTTTTACTATAATTTATGTAAAAAAGTTAAGTTATACAATTAAAAAAAATAAATATTTTATACACAGGCGGTGGAAACTGAAAGTTTCCACAAACACCTTAGGGTATAAGGAGTTAGTTTAGGGTATAGGGTTTAGGGGTTTAGGTGTAGGGAGTTAGAATTTAGGGATATTTATTTCAATTTAAGGTTTAGGGTTACAATTTAGGGTTTATATGTTAAAACCTAAATCCTTACCATATTACCCTAAAAACTAAACTCTAACCTATAGACCCTAAATTATAACCCTAAACCTTAAATTGAAACAATTATCTTTAAATTCTAAACCCCTACACCTAAACCCCTAAACCTTATACCCTAAACTAACTCCCTATACTCTAAAACTAAGACGCTTGTGGAAACTTTTAGTTTCCACCGCCTGTGTATAAGATATTAATCTTTAAAAAAATTGTTAGGTAAGCCATTCATTTCTATATATCTATGTTGGTATAAACCTCGATAAATAGCATCAAACTATTTAATAGTTAATATGGATGGTTTATCTTGTTTGACGGTTGACGGATAGTTGATAGCGAAATTATATTATATCATAATTGATAATAGATTGTATTAACTAATTTTACTTACTAATTAATAAAATGTTGATAAACAGGATCGTGTAAAATTTATACTATAAAACCCAAATCTTAAATTTCTAACCCTAGCCCTAACCCTAAAAACTAAATCATAAACCTTAAACCATATACCATAAATTATAAACACCAACCTTAAATTCTAAATCATACAACCTAAACCCTTAAATCTTAAACCATAACCTAAAACTCTAATCTCTAAAATTAAAAGGCATGTGTAAACTAAAGTTTTACACGGCATGTGTATCAAAGTTTTTTTCTAGCTAATTGTATAAAAGTATTTGATAAAATTAATCGACAACTAATAGCCAGTTGCTTATTTGAACAAACAAAATGACGTACAAGAGTACGATTATATCCAATACTTGTTTGAATAGTTTATTTGTTATCAATATTTGATATGTAAAGAATGTTTACAATTTTTATATCCAAAACTCTAAACCAATAAACGGCTCTAAGCTGTTTTTTCAATTTCTTCACTCTAATTTGTTAGTATTGCAATTCTCAACTTACCAAATAACCAAATTAGAGTATTTAACTAGTTATTTCTTACGAAATAATCTAATTCTCTTTTTAGTTCAAAATTATATTAACCATTCTATTAATTGTGAATGTGGACGGTGTTGATCAACTTAAAAAGGACCGGATCAAGTGATAATTCTCCCAAATAATAGATTTTCTTGTTTGTATCTACTTCGCACGTGTCAAGCCACGACTACAGCTTTTATATTAAGGGTAAATTATAATTTTGTAAAGTAAACTACACCACATACCACTCAACTATGACTTCTAAGTCGGAAATGCCACCGAACTTTAAAATTGTTTGAAACTATCACTGAACTTTATATGTGAGTCGAAAATACCACCCGTCATTAACTCTTAACGCCCCCGTTAAGTCAAAACGAAGTAGTTTTGGTGCGGCTGTTTTGAAGTCTAATTTAACCCAAAACGACGTCGATTAACTGGAGGAAAAATATTAAAATCATGCATTTAGGGGGTTTTGAACCCATGACCTTTTGGTGAAAGAGCTAGCCTTAACTATTGAACCAACATAACATTACATGATATTTTAGCACAAATATTATATATCTCAAACTAGATAAGATTAATTCAAATTATTTTATAAAATAAATAATATTATAAATAATATTAATATAAATATATATTATTATTAATATATTATTTTTCAAAAACCCTAAAATATTCATAAAAATAATATAAATATATTATTAATAATATATTATTTTTCAAAAACCCCAAAATATTCATAAAAATAATATAAGTATATTATTAATAATATATAAAAACCCTAAATCCTAAATTGTTAGCCCACAAACCTCAACCCTCAAACTTTAATTCTAAATCTCAGAGTTTAGGATTTATGGTTTAATGGTTTTTTATATATGAATTGTGTGTTTTTTAAAATAATATATAAAAATAAAATATTTTATTTAAATTATAGAAACTTGTCCTTTTGGTTCAACCGAATTAATTTTTTTTTTGGTGAAATTGAAACTATAACAGCCTATAGGCCTCTGTGCATATCTGATAAAACCAAACTAGCAGGAGGCGGTTCCTCAAAAAGCCGGGCACCAAGCGGAGTTCCACGAGCCAACCTCGCTAACGCATCAGCAACCGTGTTTGCACCTCGCCGGATATACCGAACCTTCACAACCCATCGAGCGGTCAATAATCTACGTATTAACTGCACAAGACCTGAACCATGCAGTGCCAACGAGGTCCCCTGAAGAATACGCGACACCTCCACATTGTCTGTTTCCAGCTCAATTCGTCGATAACCATGGGACCACGCTAGTTGTAGCCCATCATGAGCCGCCCACAGCTCAGCCATTAGAACAAAACAGTTGGCATTATTTATGTTTTAATCACTCGAATATGTTTAGAAAAGTTATATTAAAAATAATTTTTATAAATCTAATTAATATTAATTAGATAAAAAATATTGTTAACTAATAAATTATTCAAACAAATATTGAATATAGTCATGTCCTTATATGTCATTTTGTTTGTTTAAATAATCTAACAGCTATCAGCTATCAGTTAATTTTACCAAACACTTTTATACAATCAGTTAATACAATCCGCTAGTCAAATAAGCTAATGCAATCAGCTATCAGCTATCAGTTAATTTTACCAAACACTTTTATACAATCAGCTAATACAATCCGCTAGTCAAATCAGCTAATGCAATCAGCTATCCGCTAATTGCAAAACATGGCCACTATAAAACTCAAATCTTAAATTCCTAACTCTAACCCTAACCCTAAAAAACTAAATCATAAACCTTAAACCATATACCATAAATTATAAACACCAACTTTAAATTCTAAACCATACAACCTAAACCCCTAAATCTTAGATGATAACCTAAAACTCTAATCCCTAAAATTAAAAGGCACGTGTAAACTAAAGCTTACACGACCTATGTATCAAAGTTTTTCCCTAGCTAGTTGTATAAAAGTATTTAATAAAATTAATCGACAACTAATAGCCACTTGCTTATTTGAGCAAACAAAATGACGTACAAGGGTATGATTATATCCAATACTTGTTTGAATAGTTTATTGGTTATAATATTTAATATGTAAAGAGTGTTTACAATTTTTATATTCAAAACTCTTAACCAATAAACTGCTCTAAGCTGTTTTTTCATTTTCTTCACTATAATTCGTTAGTATTGCAATTCTCTACTTACCAAACAACCAAATTAAAGTATTTAACTAGTTATTTCTTACGAAATAATCTAATTCTCTAATTTTAGTTCAAAATTATATTAACCATCCTATTAATTGTGAATGTGAACGGTGTTGATCAACTTAAAAAGGACCGGATCAAGTGATATTTAACTAGTTATCTACTTCGCACGTGTCAAGCCACGACATTTGACGTTAGTGTTTCTCTTTCGGCCAACGATGTCGACTACAGTCTACAGCTTTTATATTAAGGGTAAATTATAATTTTGAAGAGTAAAATACACCACATACCACTCAATTATGACTCTTAAGTCGAAAATGTCACCGAACTTTAAAATTGTTTAAAATTATCACTGAACTTTATATGTGAGTTGAAAATACCACCCGTCATTAACTTTTAACGCCCCCGTTAAGTCAAAATGAAGTCGTTTTGGTGCAGCTGTTTTGAAGTCTAATTTAACCCAAAACGACGTCGATTTACTGGAGAAAAAATATTAAAATCATGCATTTAGGGGGTTTTGAACCTATGACCTTTTGGTGAAAGAGCTAGCCTTAACTATTGAACCAACATAACATTACATGATATTTTATCACAAATATTATATATCTTAAACTAGATAAGATTAATTCAGATTATTTTATAAAATAAATAATATTATAAATAATATAAATATATATTATTATTAATATATTATTTTTCAAAAACCCCAAAATATTCATAAAAATAATATAAGTATATTATTAATAATATATAAAAACCCTAAATCCTAAATTGTTAGCCTACAAACTCCGACCCTCAAACTTTAATTCTAAATCTTAAAATTTAGTATTTATGGTTTAATGGTTTTTTATATATGAATTGTGTGTTTTTTTAAAATAATATATAAAAAATATAAAAATAAAATATTTTATTTAAATTATAGAAACTTGTCCTTTTGGTTCAACCGAGTTATTTTATAAAGAATGATTCTATAAATAATATAAAATATATTATTTTTACATATACCAATAAAAATATATTATTTTAAAAAATAAAAAATATTTATAAAAATAATATATTTATATTATAAATAATATATATAAAAGTATAAACTCCAAACCTCAAATATATTGTTTTTACACGTACCAATAAAAATACATTATTTTAAAACAACTTGAAATTGAAAAAAAAAAATTTAATTTGAGCAGTAAGTTCTACTTGGTGTTTATGTATTATTGAGCTCTGAAAGTTATTATTTAAATTTGTTCCTACCGTAAGTTAGTGGTTTGAGGAGTCGAAGATATTGATTAGAGGACATGTAATTAATTATAGTATCTTGTGTCATTTTATAATGGCTTTTGATTAGTGGTTTGAGGAGTCGAAGTTATTATTTAAATTTGGTGTTTCTATGGCACGTTGATATTGAAGATGTTTACAACCTAGTGTATGTTATTGTTGAATCTTACTGCACAACAATGTGTGGATCAGTTGTTTGTGGAGTTAACCAAGACGTTTTTTTTTCTCTTTTGTTGATTGGAGTAATTCAATGATCTGCGCTCTTCCAGTGAGCACTCCAAAATTTCGCTATGGTGATAGATTTGAAGAACACTAATAAAAATTTTATGAGAAAATTTAAATTTTCTACTCATGTATGCATACTCTTCACTTTTCTACGTTTATTTTTTATATTTTAAGGTTTGCTTATCTGTGTATTTTTTCTCATTATTTTAATAAAATTTATTGTTTGATTCAAAAAAAGAGAAAGAAACTAGTGAATCGAATAATTGCTATTAATCAAATCGAAGCAGAGAATGAACTATACAGGGAGTGGGGAGAGGCAATCACCCCCACCCCAAAGATTTTTTTCACATGTCCCTCACTATATATAAATGGTTTAAAAATGGATTTATTTATGAATTTATTCTACTTTTAAACATTTATTTTTATTCCCCCAACCCTAAATTCTTGCTTCGTCCCTAAATCTAAAGATATGAAATGCACCCTTTTTAAAGAGTTAACACTAATCTCATGAAAATAAATATTTTAAATAATTTTATATTAAATTATGGGTAATCTTCACCCGTGGTCCCTTTTGTTTTGAGTTTGTTCGATTATGGTCACTCAAATTCAAAAAAAAAACTATTATAGTCACTTACGTTCGAAACCGTTTCTGTTTTGGTCATTGGACCATTAACCTCCGTTAATTAAAAATAATAATTTCTAATTTAACCCCTAAATTTTCAAAATTTCATTTTTCACTATCTTCCCCAAAACCTAACCCTAATATTAACGGAGGTTAATATTACCCAAACTAAAAACACTACACGAACACCTCAAATTTCACTTCTACAAATCCAAATAAAAGAAGGATCAAAAGTTAAAAAAGAGGGGAAAGAACTATTTACAAATCGCATCTCATTTATTCTTCAATCTTCAGATTCTACTTCAAAAGGTTTCTCATAAAGGAAGAATTCAGGTAAAATTTCCGTTTGAAGTTTATAATCATTTTCAAAACACTTGTTTGTTTCAGTTTCAATAATCATCGAATGATTTTATTAGGGTTTCATAAATAAAAAAATTGAAGAAGACAAAAACAACAAAGAAATTATGCCGCTCACTCCAGATCTGTTTAGAAAAATTACGATGGGAGTTTGAGATTGTTTTTAAAATGGCTACTTTTTTTTGATGCTACATTAGTTTTGATTTTGAACCCAAGAAAGCAATAATTTTGTGGTTTGTCATTGGTTTGGTTCCTTGTAACGAAAACTTTGTGATGTGTGGAGCATGGAAGTTTGAGATTGTTTTCATAGGATAAGATACAATATTATTAATTTGGGGTGAAAATGAAGTTTTAAAATTTTGGGGGTCAAATTAAAAATTATTATTTTTAATTAACGGAGGTTAACGGTCCAGTGACCAAAACAGAAACGGTATCGAACGTAAGTAACCAGAATAATCTTTTTTGAATTCGGGTGACCAAAATAAAACAAACTTAAAACAAAAGGGACCACGAGTGAAGATTACCCTTAAATTATTTATATATTTGATAAATATATAATATTTTATGAAAATAA
This sequence comes from Hibiscus tridactylites, assembly GCA_958450335.1. Lineage (NCBI taxonomy): Eukaryota > Viridiplantae > Streptophyta > Magnoliopsida > Malvales > Malvaceae > Hibiscus > Hibiscus tridactylites. Next base: position 50,769,054 of record OY288292.1, on the reverse strand, counting down.
TATATAATATAATATTATTAACTAGTTTACTAAATATATTGATAGTTTAATATCAAAAAGCTATATATTTTATTAACATAATTTTTTTTTGACAAATACTACTACATAGATGACAAATACTAAACATGATTTTTTTTACCAACCGTCCATAAATGTTTGCTCATATTTTATTAACATATTAGTAGTTCATTAATATATAATATTTTCATAAAATATTATATAATAAATTATTATTATATTTAATAATATTTATTACTTTCATAAAATATTATATTATATATTTATTGAATAGTATTTTTTTCATATATTGAAGTTGGAGTTCGACAAATGCTAGAATTCACGTGTGAAAAGCTACGGTGACTGTTTATCGCTTTTATTACAAGGATTTTTATCATACATAGGGGCGGAAATTATTTGTCTCCACACATGTTTTAATTTTAGGGTTTAGTTTTAGGAGTTTTGGGATAAGGGTTTAAAATTTAAGGTTTATTGTTGTAGTTTAAGGTTTAGGGTAAATGGTTAGTGTTTTAAGGTAACTGGGAAAGCTAGATGTTCCTTAATCTGAAGCAGTTTTGTACATGTTGACAACAATTCCTCAACAGGTGGAAGTCAGACCATCTCTTATTCAAGTTCCTAGCTACTGTAATCTGCAATATCTGCATTTGTGTCAGTTTCAGAGCTCCCAAGAGACATGACAACTGCACGAGCAAGTTCATCCTCCTCTTGGGTTTCCTCTAGATGTGAGAATAACCACTCCATTGCCAACTCTACACTATTAGATCCTACTAGCCTCGGAGCTTCTTCTGCCCTAGACCTGGAGAATCCCATCTCTACAATTGTTGCTATGGTGGTTTCATTATGAGGGTACTGTTGTTGGGAACATCTTGCACTTCAACACCAGAGTAGATGTGCCTAATGATAGAAATAACTGTAGTGCTGAAATCATAACTGCAATTAGTAAACTGTGGATGCGCCCATACAGGAAGCACAACCTTGAGCACCATAGATTGAAGCACCTTTACAAAAGTTTCAGCATATCCCTTGGGAAAGGAACATCTCCACTTCCAAGTGGTTGCACAAGCAGGTGTTTGGTGAATGGTGACAAAATACAAGAAGATGCCACCAGGTAGCTTCAAATAGATAATGCATCATAAATCCATGCATGATCTCCATCTTCCTTTTCATCCATATCTATTAACTTCAAATAGATATTGGTTGGTAGCTTCGAAAGTTGTCAAAACTGACTGAATAACTCCATATCCATATAAGCAGTTCAATATAATAGCATTACAAGAATCGGGCCTGTCCTGGAGAACACCATCAATGAAATCGATAACCTTACCAAAGTTGGATGCTTCTGAACCTGAAGAACTTGCATGGCCTCCAAAGTTCATGTGACCCAATGCAATACAGGCAAAACTAGCACCGTCATCGTCCGGTTCAAGCTTGGCATCTTCAAGGAGAGTGATCTGCCATAAAATTTCACGATGAACACAGCCAAGGTCTTCCAGAATATCTTTGCTGCCAGTTCCAAGTTCAGCAAGCAAAGCACTAACCCAACGATTATCTTTGGAAGCAGCAAGAAATACAAGGAAAAGGGGAGAAAAGACTTCATCTTCAGGCTGAACCAAATCCACTCGAACCATTCTTCAAATGTTCCCTAAGAGAAGAACACAAGGCACGAGCTAAAGGAGCAGAGTGATGCTGAGTAAACCCTTTAAAAATCAGGGTGCTAGATAAAGCCACAGACATGCTCAAAAGAAGCTTAAGTAGAGACTCAATTCCTGATTTCTCCACAAACAGGCCATTGGGCCTAATTTGAAGTGATTGAAAATTGTTTATATTTGCCACACATGTGATCAAGATTCAAGAATTTTAAAGTACGTAGTGCACTCAACGGTTAACATATTCCAGTCTATATAAACATAGATCACAATCTAAAGCAGTAAAGCCTATCAATTGTTTTCTTTGTTTTCTTTAGCCTGCTACCATTTCTAGTTTTCCACCATTTTTTTGAGAAGAAGATGGAGGGGAGGCTCTTAACCCCAAGGTACAAGACGTGTTTAGCAAAGTACAACTGGCCAGGGAAGGTCTCATACAAGAATTGACCATCCGTCGAAAGGATCTGTTTGCCTGAATCAAACCAGAGGAAAGAGAGACTACTTCTTGCAGTTCCATCTTGTGTCTTCGAGGACCAAACGTTGGCTGGGTCAAGCCTCCTTTACCGTTACCCATGCAGGGTATTAACCAGCTCATTGATATAATGAGCACTGAAGAATGGATAAACATGGTGGCGACAACAAGTGACGCATGGCTTTTAGAAGTTGCTTTTGTATATGGAGCTATGAAGTATGCGTTAGACTTACCAGAAAGGTATAAAGGTTTTCTTTTTCTTTTTTTTTCTGCACTCTTTTTCTTGTATTCTTTTTTTTATAATATTTGTTTGATCCGTAGGACTGCTTTGCTTGAATTAATAAGAGGTTTACCACCTATCTTGGATGTCGTGCTTGAATGGGAGCAGAACAACCCAGGCGCAGCTGCCGAGGAAAACAACCCAGACGCAGCTGTCGAGGAGAATCCAGCAACACCAGGTGCAGTTGCCGTCGAGAATCCCTCAACTCCAGGTGCAGCTGCCGCCGAGAACCCCACAACCAGTGCAGATGAAATATATGGCGGTTTACGTCCTTTGTCACCACTGTCAACCAGTGCACCGCCGCCATCGATGTTTGAGATGCACTCCCCACACCACCCAAGTGACGGTGCCGACTACTAGGCAGCCAATGATCAATGTGGAGACTGGAGAGTTAACCGTAGCAATTTCTTTACCATTTTGGTTTAGAATTTTGATGAACAGCATTTGATACAGATTTCAAGATTTGATGTGACTGACTGGAGAGGCAACTGTAGCAATTTTTTTTACCATTTTAGTTTAGAATTTTGATGAGCAACATTTGATACAGATTTTAAGATTTGATGTGACTGGATATTATACATTTTATGTGACTGGATATTATACATTTTATGAAATTTGATCAGGTTTTCCATTTTGGATATTATTTTTATTTTGTCTCTGTTTCCCCAACATTGCGTGATTTCACCCAAATTGGGCCACTCGGGCCGCCTCCCCTAAAACAAGGGGCATAGCGTGATTTCACCCAAATTGGGTGTGAATTCTTGGTGTCTTTTGCTGCCTCCCCCACCCCGCCTTTTATAGGCAAAGTGAAGGGGGTGGGGTGACGTGGCTCAATGAGAGCCAAGCACTCTCCCCTTTCTTTTTTTGTTTTTTTTAATTTTTTTCTTATTTTTTGTTTTTTTTCAATATATATATATATTATTTTTTTAATATATATATATATACATTTTATTTTTATACATATTTTTTTATTTAATAATATACTACTAGTATACAATATGGACAAAAATGAGTGATTACAAATTGCCATTAAATAACACCTGTAAGAAGAGCAATTTATCATGCAATATAACAGACGGTTCGAGTTCAGTCGGAGAAGCAAAATAGGGTCTCAAGCAAATAAGTTCTAAAAGTAGTAACCTCAGCTTCACCCAAAATCCCTTATGCAGACCCATCAGGTTCAATATTTGGTGAAACGAATCCTGCTGCCATTTGAGGTTATCAGATTGAAGCTTGGAAAGCCTGAGTTCATCAGCTGGTAACCTCTTTTTTCTTGAAAGAAAAAGGGAGTATTATGTTGGGGTGTAACTGTATACCATTTTGACCTTTCGGCTTGTCGATACGAGCTCGAAAGTGGGTTGAATCTGGATTTTTGATTGATGATTTCGATTGCCAGAGCTTTAATTTTTGGATGTAAATTATGGAGTTGTTGTTATTGTTGTTTATGTGGGATTTTTGAAACTTGAGGGAGAACTTCAAACGGTAACTTGAAACTAGCCGTTGAGACTCGAAGGAGAGCAACGCCAATTAATTGTTCCTGAACGCTGTCGTTTTTTTACTTTTATTTTTTTCTAATTTTTTAACTGGGCCTGGACCGGTTAAACATTATCCTAATTACCCATTTAAGAAAACTTTTATTTACATTTAATATATTACTTTTTAATACCGACATCAGTTGGTTTAATAAGATCAATAGTACTCGAACATTGGCTCGGGCATTTTCTCTACCCCTTCTTACCTTGAAAAAGCAGGGGCACCTTACTTCCTTGAATCGATAACCATCTTTCGGCTAACCTAGCCTCCTCCGTCCTTCGGGACCAACGAGGGGTAGTACATGAATATTCACCTGTTGTCCATCGACTACGCCTTTCGGCCTAATTTTAGGCCCTGACTCACCCTCCGTGGACGAACCTTGCGGAGGAAACTCTAAGCATAAACCTTAATTCTACACATTACAACCTAAACCTCCAAGCATAAACCTTAATGTATAAAGTTTACACAAGCATGTGTACCAAAGTATTTTCTATAAACTATTTGTGATACCCCGAATCTTAGTCTAGTAGTATTCGAATTAATTGTTTAAATTATCAATTCAATTGAGCTTATGATTTTGTTAAAATAGAGTAATTAAGGATTAAATTGAAAGAAAGGACAAATAGAGAAGTCAAATTGAAGTGACCGAATTGAATGAATTAGAAAAAGGCAAATTGCATGCTAAACTCTCGGGTTCCTCTAATGTCCTCACTTAATTAATGGATTTGGAATTAAACGAGGCCAAAATAGTAATTGCCAAAGTCCACTAATATGACCAAATAGTGATCATCTTCTTCCTTCACTCTCCTACCCGAAGTGAAGAGTAAGAAGCAATAGAGAGAAAATGTTGTTAACAATTGTTTATCTTAGTAAAATCTGGTAAAATGATTCATTAGTGTCTTGACCGAATTAAATTAATTAGGGACTAACCGTATAGATAAAACAATAGGCAGTTTTGAATAATTAGAAGAATTCGGGGACTTAATTGTACAGTAAAGGGACTGGTAAAACTACATTGAGTAGTGATTGATCTCCACTACCGTGTTTAAAAATTTGTAAAACTCTATTTTGAGAGGATTAAATTTAACTAATTTTAAAAGTAAGAAGTAATTAAACCATAAGAATTTGGGGTTAACACTTACTTTAATTAATTTTTTAAAAATAAATTATACTAGACAATTTTGAGAGGGGCAAGAGCTTAATAAAATAGTTTCAAAACTATCAATGATCTAAAATGTAGTTAAACCATTCTACATCAAAGAGAGACACGATCTTAATTAAGGTATAATTTCACCAATATTAAAATTAAAAGGTCTTAAAAATAATTAAACTAGTAAAAGTTAATGATTAAAGCTTAATTTCATTAATTTTAACCGAAAAAAGTCTTAAAAATAATGAACATAAAAAATGAAAGGAACAAAAACTCAATTGAAATGGTTTTAAAATATCGGTGGCCTGAAAGTAATTAAACCATTGAAAGTTGAGGTAAATTGACATTCCTCCCCTCCACGTGTTTAAACCCCTATACATCAATCTATATATATATATACATGTATTTGCCCTAGCCTTGTTATTTTAAACAAAATCATTGTTCTTGGCGGCTTCTTCTTCGGATCAATGGCAATTTGTGGTTTCAACTCTGATGTAATGTTTGAAATATTATCAAGAGCGGATTTGGAGACGATGAGTAAGTGCAGACTTCTCTCTCCAGGGAATTCAACGCTCTCACCTACACACCAAGTTTCATGCGATCCCATTGCGAGAGAAATAACACCTTATGCGGCTACTTATTTTATGTCTCCACCCAAAGTCGTGCTTTTTGGAGGGTTTCATGGATCGATAATCCGGGACCGGCTGTTCGTTCTAAAACAATAGACTTTTATTTTTTGTGTGATACGAATACTTCTGTCAGGATTTTAGCTGCTGTTGATATAGGTCTGTTCTTTTGCCAAGTCTCTATTCCAGAAATCAGATATGTTGTTTGTAAACCTACGACTTGCCAATGGCGAGTCATACCAGCGCCTAGATCTCGAGATTCCTCACAACCCTCACCTTATTTTATGACGGTCCTGAAATCAAAGCCTTTGAAGTTCAAAATCCTACGGCTTCGCCTTCAACCTCACGGTGTCTGCAATTTCAAATGTGAAATTTTTGATTCCCGTATCTGGTCTTGGAAGCAATTAGATGACCTAAACCTACCTGATTCCCAGTCCTTACAGGACTACAAGCATGCAATATCTGTATGCGGTCGGCTGTATTGGATTACGCTGATCCAAGACGAGTACAATATACTGATTTTTGATCAAGATAAAGAGAATTGGGCGGTGAATCTGGCGGTGCCGGATAGATTTTGCTTTTCTATGAAATTTTATTTTTAGTTATACGATAGAATGAAATTATAATTAAATTAAGTTTTAATTTTGATTATTATTATAATTATTAAGCTTTGGATAATAATAATAAAACTGAATAGATGATAAAGATCAAAACTAAACAGATTTTGTCACTAAGAATGCTAAAATATAGTGAGATCAAATTTCCAAAGTATGAACAGTGTATGGACCGGTAAGGGGAATTTCAAAGTATTATACAGTCGCATAGTCGCAGTGAATGAGTGTGGAACAATTATTCGGAATGAGGATCGCCGGGAGAGTTATTGTTGAATTGAGACGGGATTTCGTGGTCAGAGGAGGAAGCGGCTTGTACCGGTTCAACGTTCGGGACGAGATCCGGGTCCGTCAATTCCTTGTTGAGGCAATGACGGTGAAATTTGTGGCTGCACCCCCCGAGACTCAACTTAACCCTGCACTCTTCGACAATGGCATTGGTTTGACAGTCTTGACACGAGTAGAAAACGTGGACATTGCACAGGGTACACCGAAGGGACTCCATGTACATGCCCTTCTCGTCGGGAGAAACTGTAACCAAAATATTAGAGTTAAGAATAAACATAATTTTAAAACAAAATAAATGTTAATTAACCGTCTTTTAAGACTTCCGAAATACTTTCGTCTAACGGGAGGGGCATAACCAACAAGTGACTAAAAAATATTATGTACGATAAAATATTAGATAACAAGAATTAATAAAAAACAAGTAAATTACTTACTTGCCTTTGACTCTTGGTTGGTGGTATATCACCAAGATTGCCAAAATCACCAAGGAGTTCGAGGGGCTGATTCTGCATTTTGTCACGGGCCGCTAGTTCGAGCCCTTGTCATATACGCATTTGCCTATAGAAAGGGTTCAAACACAGACTTTGAGCTCGAAGAGACCCCTAGACATAGCCCAATCCGTAGAAGATTCTAGAAGGTTCCAGAATGTTTTGGAAGATCCTAGAAGATTTAGTCCAACATTATCCATTTGAATTGATTTATTTAGATAATATTGTGATATTTAGAGATTTTGTAAAGATATTATGTAAATCTCGACCGTCGATTTAAATTAGTTTTGACTGTTAGATTTGGGGGAGTTCAACTATAAATAGAGACTCTCTACCTCACTTGTAAATCACTCAATTTTCTATCTTCAGAGTAATCAAGGCATTCACTCTATATCCTCTGTGTTGTTTTTCGTGTGATGAAATTCGCCTAAGGCCGCGCGGTTTGCTAGTTCAAAAATCTAGTCATGTGACAATTTGTTTGAGTTCCATATTTGATTGGGTTGTATTGTTGTTAGGAATATGATTGTTTTTATCGGCTTCATTCTCTCATTCACTCTATATCCTCTCTAGTTAGACGAATGTGATTAGAAGCTAGAAATGCTATCTCGAATAGCCAACAATTGCTACGGAGAGCCAACATACAAATCCATTCATGCAGATTCATAGCATCTCTAACGATGTTAATTCCCAACATTGTGTTGGGTATTATGGGAGCGGGAGAAGCATCAGGTGGAGCAACAACTCAATTCCCCTCGAGAAGTCCAAAGAGATAAAAGAACCACGAAAGGATAAAAGTATCTAAAGATGAAACACTTTGTCCAAACAAAAACTAAACAAAACAAAGAAATAAGCACCATTTTGAACTATAATATTACGACATATATAACCTTTCAACAGTAAAAAGAAAACAAATAAACCTTAAATACAAGACTACAACTTATAGTCCCGAAACTCCATAAACATATATCACCTTAACCCTAAACAACCCAGACAATACCAACTAAAACCAACAAACCCATTCTTAAATACTTACAAATAAAATAAAATACATGCGATTATGGAACTTACGAGTCTGGCAGTTATTAACCAGGTCTTACGAGTCTGGCAGTTATTAACCAGGTCCGACCTATTTGCATCAAGAACAAACAAATGTTGGAAAATGTAATAAAAAAGAGAAAGAGAGGAAGTAAACCAACAGTAAAGAAAGAAAGAGAGGAAGAAAGTAAACCACCAATAGTAAAGAAAGAAAGAGAGGAAGGAAGTAAACCTGTAGTTAACGCTTTCACCAAGCTCTCTCGGATCTCTAGATATTTATCGAGGATTTGTGACACTTTGTCCATTCTCGTACAAGGAGCGCTCCTTTTTTCTTTTTTTTTTCCTTTTTCTTATTAAGGGTAAATGCGCATAGAACTAAACCCTATCCAGATCTGCTAAGACAGTCCCAACAGTAACCGAGCCCAGATGTGTACATGCCCAAGTAAAACAGACCAAATCTACTCCTGAACTGTGAGACTCAGCTCTGTTAAAGTCCTTACTTTTGGGCTTGGGCACATCCCTTCCCTATTTAATTTAAATAGTCCAAGTCTATTTCTTAGTATAATGGAAGGATATTTAAATTCTCAATGTCATGTCGAGATTTAGATTTATACAAAATAAAAAGCAAATGAGTATCTTTGGTCATTCTACCAATTAAAATATCTTTAATTTAAATTATTAATATCATGTTAAATGTCGTATTTATGTTATGAAATTTGAAACATTAATTTTTATGATGCATTCTTCAAATTGTCAATGTCGTCTCTTTTTATATTTTTAGTGTGTTCTATTTATAGCTATTAATTGAAATAATATATTATTATTAGTATGGTTACAAGATAAAAAAATAAAATTATTAAAACGAATAATTGCTAATTTGCTCGCTCTATCCATCTTCTTTGTATTCTGAAATTATAAAGAAACCCTATGACCCTTCGCCCCGTTGACCCTCGCCTAACCAAGAAATCACGTCGGCCGGATGAAGATTCGTCGGACGACATTGCCCATCGACGGATATCGCTTCTCCAAAATCAATTGTTTTCATGGACTGTGATGCCACACAATCCCCCATCGCTGCCCAGAAACCTTTTGTATCCTATAAGGATGTGGTTATTGGCGATTTTGTTGATCTTGGCGATAGAGACCTTATTCCGATTGATGATGATGATGATATTGAACTCACTGACGATGACGTCCGCGTTGACGACTCTGATGGAATCCCTTTCATTGACTTCTTTCCCAAAGTTCAGGAACTTGCTTTAAAAAGCATGGAGTTTACCCTAGTCCTAAAGATTTTAGGGTGTCGGGTGGGCTATATGACCTTATACAATAGACTCATGAGCCTCTGGAAACCAACAAAACCGATCAAATTGATTGATATTGAGAATGATCACTTCCTCGTCAAGTTCTCGTCCCGGACGGATTACATTAGAATTTAGAGCCCTCACGGATGGTCCCTGGACCATCTTTGGCCACTACATAATAGTTGAACCATGGTCTGAGGATTTTGATCTAATGCAGTCCCACCCAAGCCGCATTATGGCATGGGTTCGCCTACCAGATTTGCCGATCACCTGGTATAAGAGGAGTCTAATTGAAGCCATTTGCGCACGTATCGGGTCTTTGGTTAAGATTGATTATCAAACTGACAATGGTTGTTGAGGTTGATTCACGCGCATGGCAGTTAAAATTAACCTTAATCAGCCTCTTGTTTCTAAGATATCCATCAATGGACGGATTTAATTTGTGGAGTCTAAAAGGCCGTAGTATTACAGAGAATGTGATTCTTAACTAGGAGGTTGTCCACTCTATGAACCTCAAGAAGGGTACCACAGGTTGGATGGCAATCAAGGTTGACTTGCAAAAAGCCTTTGATCGACTTCGATAGGAATTCATTGAATCCACTTTTTTGATGTCGGTTTCCCTACCTCCCTTGTCTATTTGATTATGAAATGTGTCACTTCTTCCTTCCTACAGGTTCAATGGAATGATGAATATAGTCCCGAGTTCTGACCCATGCGTGGTATTCGACATGGAGATCCTCTATCTCCATATTTGTTCAATTTGACTATGGAAAGGCTTGCTCATATCATTTCTCATAAAGTTGCCACTAAGGAATGGACAACTTTTCGTATTGCTCGTAACGACACTCTTATTTCCAACTTATTTTTCGCCGACGACCTTGTCCTCTACGTCAAAGCAACCCTTGTCAATGCTTCAGTTATTAAATCTAGCCTTGATCTCTTTGGGGCATGCTCCGGTCACATGGTAAATAGACATAAGACTAAAGTCTTTTTCTCCCCCAATACATGTCCTGACATTCGCCATTCTATATGTGCTCATCTAGGCTACCAAGAAATCAGTGATATGGGTACATATCTTGGAGTACCTGTTCGACATCTAAATGATATTGGGGAAATTTATAACTCTATTATTGATCAAATTCAAGCAAAAGCTTGATGGATGGACTAAAGTCTTCTGTTTCATTTGATGTATCGGCCTAAGCCTCTTTTTCATTCGATTTTTTTTGCTAATTTGCTATTAGCCAAATTTAAGGATATGAAATGCACCCATTTTAGAGAGTTAATGTTGGAAGAATAGGCTACTGCAAAACGAGGCGTTAGCACTGACTGGAAAATAATAAAATAATTAAACGAAACCAAACCGTGTCGTGGTATTAACCACTGCCTTAGAAGCGAATTCGCCCCGATGTGTGTAATCGCTACAATGGACGAACGGCCCCCTGAGGTTAGCACGACTCTCCAAATTTCGTACACCCGAAAGATGGAGCGGACTCTGATGGTACTGCTCTTCTCTCAACTCAAAATCAACACTCATGATATGTTTATAGAAACCAAAGAGAATGTTTCTCAAGCAAACTCTATTGCTTAGGTATATCAAAATGAGTGAAATTGCCCACTATTTATAGGCTAAATAGTGAGGGCAAAATCGTCATTTCCACATCACAAATTAATTCTATTAATAATAGAATTAAATATCATTATTATAAGTTATATTCATCACAAATTAATTCTATTAATAATAGAATTAAATATCATTATTATATAACTTATATTTTGAGTATTAACAACAATCCCCCACCAATGCGAAAAAATATCTTTCGTAGATATGAGAGCATTGAAGTTAAAACATGAGAAGAGCAATAGCGAGATTAGTTGCTTAAGCACTAGTGAACGTATCTTGAACTAGTACATAGTGATGATGAGCAATCCCTCTCTTAGACAAGTGAAACTAGTCTTGAACTTTCTAAGATTAGGGTAAACTCATAACACACAACTAACCCCTTCATCCACTGAAGTCCTCGATGTGTCTACAAAGTATATATACAAATGTATATATATATATATAGATAGCCTATTTCCTCAGGATTCTAGTAAGTGTACTAGAAAAACGGCCCAACGTTTTTCATAGAAGGTGGCTAGTCCTTCTCACTTACATAGGTTATTTCATCAAGTTTATCTCAACATAAACCACTCAAATAAGAGCTATGAAATAATTAAGAGCTTTTTCCTTAAGCTCATCCTCTCAAATAAATAGGTGAATTCTTCAAGTTCAATTATAAAATGAACCACCCAAACTCTGGGATAAGAATTCATTAAGAATAAAAACTCAACCTCTTTAATCGGTGAATTCAATAAGTTCTTCTCAATAGAACAACCCAAACTCTTGGGATTGAATTCTTTAAGAGTTGTAAGAAAACTCATCCTTTCTAGCGGCAAGTTCATTCAGTCCCTCGCGATAGGACTTCCCACTCAACACAGGGCAGTCCTTCGCGATAGGACTACCCACTCAATACTGGGAAATGAACTTATTAAGAGTAGTTTATTCAACCAAAGTCGGTAAATTCATCAAGTCTTTCTCACTAAGACCACCCAAAACCTGGGCTATGAATTTATTAAGAGCAACAATGCTCAACCTGTGCATGTACATTATTCGTCATAGGGATAGGTAATAAAAAATGTACACTATGAGTCTTTCCATGGTTTCGTTTGACCACATTGAACTTAGATAACTAAGTTGGGTATCCACCATGAATTCCTCAACCAATGGGCTTTAAACCCATCCCCCTCGACGAATTTAGGACCAATTTCCGACTTAACCCTTTGGTAAGTGGATCTGCTAGGTTCCTTTCTGACTTCACATACTCTAAAGAGAATACTCTGTTCCTTATTAAGTGTCTCACTGATTCATGTCTTATGTGAATGTGTCTTTTCTTACCATTGTAAGCTTGGCTTTTAACCACACATATCGATACTTGTGAATCACACAACAAGAACACCGGAGGAGTCAGTTATTCCCATAATGGAATTTCTGCTAACAGATTTCTAAGCTATTCGGCTTCTTGCCTAGCTAGGTCAAGAGCAATAAACTCTGACTTCATGGTAGAGCGAGCGATACAAGTCTGCTTAACAGACTTCCATGAAATCGCTACACTACCTAAGATAAAGACATACCCACTCGTGGAGCTTACTTCATCATTATCGGTAACTCAGTTGACGTCACAATATCCCTCTAACATTGAAGGAAAGTCAACAAAATCGAGTTTCCAGTCAATAGTACCTTTAAGATACTTAAGTAAGCGTCTGAGTGCAATCCAGTGCTCTCCACTAGGATTATGAGTATATCTGTTTAACCTACTCACTGCATAGACAATATCAGGCCGAGTATAGTTCATTAAGAATATAAGGCTTCAAATAGTTTTAGCATACTCTTCTTGGGAAACACTACTTCCTTTATTCTTAAAAGGATTGATACTAGAGTCATAAGGAGTTCGAACATGGATGACATTAAAACTGTCAAATTTCTTTAACACCTTCTTAATATAGTGTGTTTGATTTAAAGAAAATATTTTTCAATTTTGGTAACTTTTACTCCTAAGATCACATCAACTTCTCCCAAATCAGTCATCTCAAATTTAGTAGACAAGAAATTTTTCGTTTTGTTAATGGATTCAATGTTAGTACTGAATATCAACATGTCATCCACATATAAGCTTATAATGACACAATCAGTCCCAAACATTTTTGAATACACGCATACATCCGCTCCATTAACAATAAAATCAAAACTCAAAATGATTTTAAGTCTACATATTTTGCCTTCTATACCAGGTGTCTCAAAACCTGGTGGTTGCTCCATATAGATCTCTTCATCTAGATCTCCATTAAAAAATGCAGTCTTTACATTCATTTGATGTACATGCAATCTTATGAATGGAAGCGATTGCAAACAAGGCACGTATCGTTGAGATTTTTGTCATAGGAGAGTGCGTATCAAAGAAGTTAATACCAAACTTATGAGTAAACCCTTTGACTACTTGTCTTGCCTTATACTTCTGGATTGACCCATCTGGTTTAAGTTTCTTTCTAAAGACCCATTTATTACTAATAGGTTTAAATCTTCTAGGCAAGTCAACCGACTCTCAAGTGTGATTAGACATTATTGATTCTAGTTCATCATCAATAGTATTTCTCCAAAAACTAGCATCAATTGAACTTATAGCTTCATTATATGTCTTTGGATCCTCATCTAAAAGGAAAGATTAAGCTATAGGTTCGGTTATAGAGTCTAAATCACTAATTTCTGTTATAAAGGAAGTTATAAAATCTGGTCCGAAGGTAGTTGCTACCCTTTGTCTTTTACTTCTTCTATGCTCTAATTCAAACTCTAGAGTTTCCTTGGCAGGAATACTAGAAGAAGTAGGAGTATGACTTTCTCGTTGTGTTCCAACATTTAATCTAGATTTCTTAAGAGGAAAAGATTCCTCAAAGAACACAGCACCCCAAGATTCACAAATTGAGAAGTCATGTAAAGACATAAACCTGTATGTGACACTATTTGTAGCATACCCTATCAATATTGCATCAATGGTTATAAAACCGATAGCGGTTTTCTTAAAGTCAGGCAAACCGACTGTTGCTAGACACCCCCACATTTCTAACATTTTAAGATAGAAACAAATTCATAAGTGTCTTAAACAACGTGTAAACAAGTACTCAATCATACTAGAGTAAAGCTTTTTTATGAGTTTTAACCATAAAATGATATTTTAATAAACTCAAATTTTGTTTACACATGATTATATTCTCAAGGTTTTGAGAAATATTAATCATTAAGATTAGTATACATAATCTCAAACGATTATGAAATTCCTTTTATCTCATTCAAAGAGAATTTTAACTTTCTCCTAATTCGAGAAATTAGGAATATTATGAAAATTTTATGAAGAGTTTATAAATTTTCCTAGCAATAGGAAAAAATATTTATTACAAGAGATTTTAACACAACTCTTAAGATAGATCATCTCTTTCCTTTCATTTACTTACGAAAAGAACTTCAAAGAGATTTAATTGCTACAACATACTTTTAGTAGCACTAATGTCTATCATATTCTCATTCATATTATTCAGCATTTTAGCCCTGAAGAGACCATCACATATTTTATTTACTATGACTAAATTTGGTATTCTGCTCAAACCAAATTAATCTCAACTCTTTTAACTTCTGGTGATTTCTTCAAGTCTATTTAAAATAAACCACTCAGTCTTGGGGATAAGAAATCATTTAAGAATAAATATCCAACCTCATTGTCGGTGAATTCAAAATGTCCTTCTCAATAGGATCATTCAAACTTTGAATTCATTAAGAGTTTCTTGAAACTCAACCTTTCTGGCGGTAAGTCCATCTTGTCCTTCTCAATAGGACAACACATTCAAACTTGTGTTATGAACTTATTAAGAATAAGTATTCAACCATATAAACTTAGTGTAGAAGTTAAAAGAGATCTTATTTATCATAGTATTTTTATAAAAGTTAGCACATTAAAGAACAATGCACCAGGTAGGTTACCATGAAAGAGAGGTGGTGCTCTAGGCACGCTTAAATACCATGTCTTTAATAAAACCAATCCTAGACATGCATTTTCATAATGTTTTCCAATAAGCCATTTATGTATTTTCTCTTTCTTTAATTAAGGTCTCTTAAAAAATTATGCTTGATACTTTTACTCACAATAGTATCTTATTAAGCATACTTAATATAAGGCTCACTACTTATAATAATCATTCATTCTAGCCTTAATCTTTACACTAGTTTAAAACATGCTTACTAAGCTTACAAACTAGCTTAAAGGCTAAAAATAAAGTCATGTATATAAAAGCATGAATTAATAGACCACAAGTCTAAATAATCTGACCTCATGGGTAGAACCATAATATCATAGTAGACTTGCTTATTCTCACCATGCATGTGATCTTCACTCTTCACAACATGTTGAACCAGAAAGACCCCAAAACCTATCATGATAGTCATGAAAATAAGTTACTAACAATAATAAAAAATTATAATTTTACTGATAGTAACAAGATTCTTATCTTTAAAATTTTGGTTTCTTATCTGTAGCGGATTGCTGAAATCAAGCCAAAATTTAACAACTATTTAGTTTGGAGAATTTTCCATTTTAGCTTCACCAGCACCAAACTTCTCCAAAAATTGCAATTGTTATTTACGTCATCCAAATTTCTCGAAAAATCCATTGTATGACATCGTCATTTGCATCATGTTTCACCATGATATATTCATACAAAAGAGAAATTATATGTTAATCAAATATCAGTTCACATAAATAACTTCTCATATCACATGACAATATGAATTTAATACTAACTTGAAGAAAAGAATCGTAATATTCGTTACACAAAATTAAATACATTTCCTTCAATATTAATTAGTATTAACCATGCACTTAATAATAAGTCATGAAACATTCTAAACCACATTTAATTTCCATCTTTTCAAAACGTTTTAAAACTAAAACATTTTAAAACAACGGTTTGCATAGCTATTAAATGTATGAAACCCATTAAACACATAATAAAGCACATTCAACCTATTAAATGCATGCTTTCAAAAAATTAAATGCTTCATCACCTATCGAAACATTTAAAAGCTAATATAATAGGTGTACCATTGAGTTTATATACCTTTAATAGGTATTAAATAGCTATTAAACAAATATATAAACACTTAAACATTCACCTTTGAAAACCAAAGATTTATTTTGCCAACTATATTTGTTTAAAAATATATAATAATTATTAAGAATTTCATGCATTTCAAACGGTTAGATAATTATGGATTCTAAAGGCCTATTATCAATTAATAAAAGCTTGTTCACCATTTCATAGCCTTTATAATAATGATTAAAACCGTTTGTTTACTAAACTTGAAAACAATCATTATTATCAAGTTTATTGTCATGAACGTTTTATATATAATGCCCAACTTTTAAAAAGCATTATACCTCCTAAAACGTTTGAATTACCGATATTAATGCATAAAGAAAAATGAGTAACAACAACCATAAAATTAAAGCACTTTTAAGATAAAACCTTAACTACTCATTATTTTGGCGTTTGGGTTGCCAATATTAATGCATAAATATTCATTAATCATGAAAGTAATGCATGAATAACTTCAAAAATCAAAAGACAACCAAGACAATTCATAATTTTACTTATTACTCTTTATGTGGTGTATAGTTGGTTTCTATCACTATACTTTTACTCTCAACCAATAATAAATCGTAGCATAAATACCTCAATTATTTTCCTCTTGATTTACCATGCTCCTGAATATTGTGTTTCAAAGACACAATCCCATGTAGCATCATATTTACCCAACTTAACACAATCCTACGCATCATTTGCAGTATAATAATTCGCTTCTAAATTGTTGGAAGAATAGGCTACTGCAAAACGAGGCGTTAGCACTGACTGGAAAATAATAAAATAATTAAACGAAATCAAACCGTGTCGTGGTATTAACCACTGCCTTAGAAGCGAATTCGCCCCGATGTGTGTAATCGCTACAGTGGACGAACGGCCCCCTGAGGTTAGCACGGCTCTCCAAATTTCGTACACCCGAAAGATGGAGCGGACTCTGATGGTACTGCTCTTCTCTCAACTCAAAATCAACACTCATGATATGTTTATAGAAACCAAAGAGAATGTTTCTCAAGCAAACTCTATTGCTTAGGTATATCAAAATGAGTGAAATTGCCCACTATTTATAGGCTAAATAGTGAGGGCAAAATCGTCATTTCCACATCACAAATTAATTCTATTAATAATAGAATTAAATATCATTATTATAAGTTATATTCATCACAAATTAATTCTATTAATAATAGAATTAAATATCATTATTATATAACTTATATTTTGAGTATTAACAACAGTTAACACTAATCTCATGAAAAAATATTTAATAATATTATATTAAATTATTAATATACTTAATAAATATATAATAGTTTATGAAAAAATATTTTTTGAATATTCTAAAGATAATTACAATGTCGTATAAACCGGGTCTCTTAGGATTAACGTCATCCACTTTTCTACTAAAACCACCTATTGAGTTCTATAAAAATAATATTTAATATTTTAATAATTAGTTTTCTAAAATGACCCCAAAAAAATCGTTAGGCACCAAATTGAGAAAAAAAACTAAGATTAAATATCTTCTTCACCGTTAAGCCAATCATAATAATGGAGTGGCGTGGCTTGCTTTTATTGACGTGGAAGCTATGTATTGACCACCTCATCATTTTTTTTTCATTTCATCATCTTTCTATCGATCTAATTATATCTCTATGGCCCGATATTCTAAATTTAACATGAATCTTGATATGATAAGTTGAGGACCAGTTTAAAATTTTCGGAAATTTTAAAAATTTAAATTATATATTTTTTTTAAAATTGAGATATAATGAGAAAATTTTAAAAGGGACTTAATTGAAAATATTTAAAGAAATAAAAGTTTAATGAAAATTTTAATTTTTTTGAAGGGAAAAAAATTTAAAAATTAAAAATTGTAGAGGTCAAATGTGAACCATACAAAAGTTTAGAGGGACCAGGCCCTCTTATCCTCACCAGTCTAAAATGGTACTTTTTTTTTTGGTAAATTTGACTTTCTAAACGACTTCATTTTGGTATCGTCTTTCATGTAGTATCCGCTGATTTTAATGGTAAAATGACTAAAATAAAACAATTTAAAAATTAAGTTATATTTTTAAAAAAATAGTGACCAAAATAAAATAATAAAAAGGTGATTGGTGAAATCTGTAATTTAGAAAGAAATTGCCAAATGATTTAAAGTACAGGTGCTCCACTCTAGTTAGTTGCTCGTAGATGTCGGAACCGACGCCAGAAACCATTTCCATGGCTTCAAAATCGCCGTCGTCTCTCTCTCCTCCGCCGGTACCCATGGAACTCCACGCATCCAACCGTCAAAAGTTACTCAATTCTTTTCGCCAACACCTCTCCGACTCCTCTCGCCCCCATCACGGCTTCGTTCTCCTCCAGGTATTCTTATTTAAGTAATTTCTCAATAACCTCCATTCACGCGCGCCTTTATTGTAGTTAAAATTTATCGGATCAATCGATCGAACAGGGCGGTGAGGAGCAAACGCGCTATTGCACCGATCACCTCGAGCTCTTCAGGTACCTCGACCTTGCATCTCTTCAAAACCTTGATTAAATTACAATTCAGTTCAAGGAATGAAATTAATTATAATTAATTGGATTTTAGGCAAGAGAGTTACTTCGCTTACCTGTTTGGTGTGATAGAGCCTGGTTTCTATGGTGCTATTGTAAGTTCTTTGCATTACCTTTTAAAAAAATCACTAGCTTTTAAACTACTGGTTCCTTTCTTAATCGTTGAGCTTAATTTATAAACTGTTGAAGTTAATAAATCTCTGTTTTTATCATTAAAGGACATTGCAACTGGGAAATCCATTCTATTTGCGCCTAGGTTACCTGCTGATTATGCTGTTTGGATGGGAGAAATAAAGCCAGTTTCCTACTTTCAGGTGAATATTGAATTGATTGTTGCCGGCTTGTTATGCCAGTGCTTTGTTTATTGTGTTTTATGTTTGCATTTCTGTTGGCAGGAAAGGTATATGGTTAGCACGGTCAACTACACTGATGAGATTGCTCAGGTCTTGGTTGACCAATACAAGGGATCTGGAAAACCTTTATTGTTCCTCTTACATGGGCTTAACACTGATAGCAATAATTTCTCAAAACCAGCGGAGTTTGAGGTTATACATCATGTCCTCTATTCCACTTTCATTTGCCTTTTCCTTTTCCTTTTAGAACCGTGTGATATTGTATCTGAAGTTCTAGTGTACTTTTCTAATGTTGGAGTTACTGAATTAGTGCATGCCTTTGACTCAAGTTTCCGGTGTTATGTACAAGGACCATATTGTTTGTTTAGAGGCTTATCTAGTTTTTCCTACTTGTCTTGATTTTAGGGAATAGAAAAATTTGAGACAGATTTGACAACTTTGCATCCTATATTGACCGAGTGCCGAGTTTTGAAGTCAGACTTGGAGCTTGCTCTTATCCAATTTGCCAACGATATAAGTTCTGAAGCTCATGTTGAGGTAATCATTTATTCATAGCTTGAACAACAATTGTATATAGTTTTCTGAGCATATATAAGCAGATGTTATCAGCTATAATCTGTCCTTCTGCATGATCAAGAATTTACTTTGTGGCCAGTTGCTTGGTTCTTCTTTTCTTTCTTCATCTTCTACTTCACCTACATTATTAATTTCTTGGCAGATTTATTTTTTCTTTGTGTAATATTGTTGAGAATGATAATTTAATAAATACCTGCCTTTCTTTTTAACTAGGTTATGAGAAAAACTAAAGCAGGCATGAAAGAGTATCAGTTGGAAAGCATGTTTCTTCATCATACCTATATGTACGGTGGCTGTAGGCACTGTTCATATACATGTATTTGTGCTACTGGTGAAAACAGGTGAGGATTACCTCAGGTTCCTGATTGTTTCTTGTTTATCATGCAATGCAGTAATAACTGTACATTAATAATGTTTTCATGCCCGTTTTCTCTGCATTTACCTTTTAAACAAAGCATCAATAAAATAAAACCTTGGATAGCTACAATTGTTTTAAATTCCACTATAATATCTCAGTATCATGAAACATTTTGAATGTCAACAATTTGGCACTCAGCTTGTCATTCTGTATAGTTTGTGAATTCTGATTTTCTTTTGGAATGTTTTACTTGTTCTATGATTAATATTTGCCTATGAGATATTGGTGTTTGGTTAAAATAATAATACTTATGTTTCTATGGTGCAGTTCTGTTCTACATTATGGACATGCTGCAGCTCCTAATGACAGGGTATACTTTTCAATTTTCATCATTTTTCCTATAATGCTTGAAATATATGTTAGTTTCATCTGCTCAAGAAACACACGATCTGATTAGGTTTGGTTACTGATGTGAATGGCATTAAGAGTTTCAAATTGATCTATTCAAGTTAATCTGATAAACTGGGAGTAGTTAGTGAGGTTTCAACTTCATATGTGTCTTTCATGCAGATCTTAGAAGATGGAGATATGGCCTTGCTTGACATGGGAGCCGAGTACAGTTTCTATGGATCTGACATTACATGCTCATTCCCTGTGAGTATGTCTATTTCTTTTGCAATTAATGTCTTCACTTATGTGTTGGATGCTAGAAATGGGCCACTCACTTTTCAATCGAAGCATTTAATGCAGCTTCACAAAAGAACCTCAATATTATGACATTTTGACTCCTTTCCTAGTTCTCTCAGTTTTCTGGTTTAATTTTGAAAAGCTATTGACCATTGAGACTGATTAATCAAAAAAGGAATTGGGATAGCATCTACCTTTAGTATTTGTCCTAAGATTTGAAGAAGCGGTTCTTGGGTTTTGCATGTCCAATTCTTATATCACTTGCATGCAGTTTTGAGTAAATATCTTTGTGGCCTTTGGGGCTGCATCCTTTCGTAGCAGTAGACTATTGGGATATTTAAATTTTCTACACCATGTAGAGAATACTGATTTATCTTAAGAAAATAAAAGGTCTACCATGCTACAGGGATTCTGAGTAAGAGGCTTGTTTGCTCCCTAGTATACAGTGATATAAGCTTTCTCCTCTGAAGTAAATCCTACCATGTATGCAGGTGAATGGGAAATTTACAAGCGACCAGAGCCTTATATATAATGTAAGTCTGTATTCTTTGATCAATGAGTGATAGGAATTACATCAGGTTTCCTCCTATGAAAATCCATATTAATTTGACTATTGAATAAAAAAAGAAAAAACAACCCTTCGATTTTAAGTTGTCATGGTTTGATCTTCCTTTCCTACATGCTATGTTCTGCAGGCTGTCTTAAATGCTCACAATGCTGTTATAACTGCAATGAAGCCTGGTATAAACTGGGTGGATATGCACAAGTAAGGGCAAAGAAAAGTAATAATTGTGATGTAATTTTCCTTATAATATTCTTTTATCTTTAATATGTATCTTCTTGTTTTCTTTTTATCTGTTGAAGATTAGCTGAGAAAGTCGTTTTGGAGTCGCTGAAAAAGGGCAACATCCTTGTCGGGTAAATTCCATTTTCTTAATGATGTACCTTTTTCTTTGATTCACCTCTTGTTTCTACTATTAAACGTAAATCTTATACGTAGGCTTCATTTTTTATTGTAGAAACCTTGATGATATGATGGTTGAACGAGTGGGTGCTATATTTATGCCTCATGGTCTGGGCCATTTATTGGGTATTGATACTCACGATCCTGGTGGTTATCCAAAGGTCCTTGTGATTAACTTATCTGCTTATGAATTTTTTCTCTGTGCTAGTCTTACTCTTCATCTCATTTTGTCTGTAGCTACAATTTTCAATTTTTCGTTTCCCTTGTGGGTTTGTAAGGGTTAAAATCTTGCAGGGTGTAGAAAGACCAAAAGAACCTGGTTTGAAGTCTTTGCGTACTGCTAGACAACTCCAGGAGCGAATGGTACGTGCTATATTTTTGCCTTTTTATATTTTCCACATTTAGGGTTATGATTAGCACAAATATGATGTATGCATGTTTGTACGCTGCTTAAACATTTCATTTGTTTTTGATACTTGTGAGTTGAATGATATCAAAATGTTGGACAAGTATGTTCTAAATTTATATTTGTTTGATTTACAAAAGCATTGGTTAAGTTTGATTTCGAAAACTATGTTTGTATGGCATCTTCTATTTAAATTACAACATGACCATTTTGTGGAATTAACGGCTGCCTCCTTCCATGGACTACAATTAAAGGTCCCAATACCAACCGTTCCTGTTAATTATTGTTTCTCTCCTCATAATTATGCTTTAGTCGATTGTATCACTTAATATACTTTGATAGAACGTAATGTACGACATATTGATTATTTTTCTTCAGAAGACCTGCAGCAACACACCCTTTTAATTTTCAATTCATTGTAGTATGCGCACTTATATTGTTTTTAAAAAGAATTAGTTTGCATTATTTCTGTTGGTTTGAGTTTCTTCCTAGAAGTGATATTGTTCTCTCTCGTAAGAAGTTTACACATGGAATTCAATTAGTGCTTCAAACATGCACTAAAGCGTTACTCTTCGTGTTGTAGGTGATAACTGTGGAGCCCGGATGCTATTTCATTGATGCATTGTTGGCTCCAGCTATGGAAAACGCGAGCACTTCAAAGTTCTTCAACCGTGAAATGGTGCACAAATTTAAAAACTTTGGTGGAGTTCGAATAGAAAGCGACGTGGTATTCTATCTTACTTGAATCTTAATCATTCAAGTTCACAATATCCTGCCTGAATTAAATTACATGTATAAGTTATCTGTCTATGTTTCAATTTTAGTTTAAAAACAAATCACCTCTATCACATATTTACATGCATGTGTAAATGGATGGAAATCGTCTACCCCTTATCATGCCTCCGTTTATGCCTCCACTTTAAAACAGTGGGTTTAGGGTTTAGAGTTTAAGGTTAATGGTTGCGGTTAAGGTTTAGGGAATTAGGGGTAGGATGTTTTTTAGGGTGTAGGGTTTAGGGTTTAGGATGTAGAAATTAAGGTTAGGGTTTAAAATTTAATTTTAAGTGATTTTTAGTATGAGACATAAAATGGGGCATGATTAGGGGGCAAAGGATTTTTACCCTGTGGAAATAGGTATTACATTTCCCTACAACGTTAATAAACATAAGCAAAACACTTGCTGAATACCTTCAATCCTTGTAAACGCCATGAATGCTTTAAAGCCATCTCGTGTATGACGAATCCAATAGAAGGACTTTCATGTGTTATGTATGCTACATATGTTGCAAAAATTCGGTTAGGAACTTAGGATCGACTCTGCATGTCTATTTGTTTTGTCTGTTTTCATTTAATCATGCAGTTCCTTGCTTCGGTTGCAGCTTGTAACGGCCAACGGTAGCAAGAACATGACGAAAGTTCCTCGAGAAACATGGGAGATCGAAGCTGTCATGGCAGGGGGACCATGGCCACTCAACAAGGCCTCTGGTTAATAATACCTGAGAATATGGGGACCGAGAAGATCTATCTCTATCAGCCATTCCACCGGTGCTGCTTAATAAAAGTTGACGTGTTTTGATTTATTGATATTTCGTTTAGATTTTTATCTTATATATGTTGCAAAATTACATAATTAAACATTTGGATATGCTGACTGATCTAGTTTGGACTAGTAAAACAAAAGCATAATGATAATTAGTGAAGGAAACTCGAGCATATGGGACAGTGCCGGATTTAAAAATATTTTTGAGGGTGGTCACACATAAAATCTTAAAATTTCAGGTGATACAAATTATAAATAAAAAAATTTAAGAACTAACTTAAAATTAAAATAAAATATGTGAAGTTTAAAAAGTTTATGTTGGGCATGGCCCATCTTACTGATATGGGTTGCTTCCGCCACTGATATGGGATACGTTGAGGTCAGTGGCTATTAAAACGACGTCATTTCAGATATTGCAATAGACGCATCTTTTCTTTAGGTATATTATTTTTCTTCGGATTATATATCTCAGTTGTCCTCACACTATGGTTTAAATTTTAAATTGGTCCTTGAATTTCAAACATTCAAATTGAGTCGTTCAAAATATTAGCAATGTATTAATCAAGCGCTTCTGTCCATTTAACTATTAGTCTGGGTATTAAATGCCTATTTAAATCCGACATAAAATATTGTTAAGGTATGTGGATTAAAATATATTAAAAGAATGTGTTATTCTTCTTATGAGATACGAGTTCGAGTATTATAGTCTGTAAATGTGTGTAACTTTATACAAAATTAAAATCGGACTAAAATACTACATTGTAATTAAGTTAGAATGCTAAAGAATGACATGGATTAAACATGTTTGAAAAAAAAAAGAAATAGCATCCTTGAATCCTATCGACTAAGATACTACAATAGTATACTTTTTTGAGTGTATTTTTTTGGATGTACTTTCGATTTTCAGGGATTTGTCCTGACTAATACGAACTGACTCACGTCGCACACTAAGATTTGGTGGGTGAGTCTCCAATAGGGATTTTCTACATGCATAACGTCTCGAACTCAAGATATACTTCACGATACTAAGTTACTTACTACTTGGACCAACCCCAATTGTATTACAATAGTATACTCTGAAACTTGATTAGAATGATTTGAAACTTGAGGACTAACTTGAATTTTGTATGATAGTTTGTGAATTTTTAGTGAATTAACCCCTTTTTCTTTTGGAAAAACTTAACAACTTTCGTCCCTCTAAAAATCTACCGGGAGAAGACCACCAACCAATAATAATGTAAACACAAAGCAAATTGCAAATAGCCCACAAGTGGAGCTCACCTTTCCCACCACTACATAAGCAGAAAAGCCCTTCCCAAAACCCTAACCTTCGCCGACTCTCCTCCGCTAAACCCTAAATCACCGCCATCAAGAAAAAAAATGGGTCGCCGCAAAGGAAGCAACACGGCTCAAACCTCCACGAACCAATTCGAAGGAACCAAGATTCGCTTCCAAGACGCCGACGACGATGCAGTCGCTACCGACAGCTCCAATCTCGACGAATCCGTCCTCGGCGTTGATAAAGCTACTGAAGATATCTCCATGGGAGAACCCGAAGTCTCCTTTGCAGATAGCGATGTCGGTGATGATAAAACCAGCGCTGATTATTACTTCGACTCGTACTCTCATTTCGGTATGTTTTCGTATTCCTCTTTTTTTGTTTAAGATTCATTAAAAAACTATGGGTAAGTGTTTTTAGTGTTGGCTTTAGCTTTCCCTATGAGAAAGCTTCGCATGAGGGAATAAAGGTTTAATCTTTATACAAGTTAAAGCTTATTCAGCTCAATAGTTTGGTTATATATAAGTTAACGAAGCTCTACCGTTTCTTATTAAATCCTATAGGAATAATAAATTTAGCGATTTAGCACGTGTATATTTGGCGATTTAGTACTATTTCGTGTTCGGACAACACGTTCTTTGAAGCTTATTTTGATTTGTTTTCTTCGTTTTTTTGTATGCAGGAATTCATGAAGTAAGTGTGCTGGACTTGGACTATTAAATGTGGCGCATTGTCTTGCTTTGTTATTTTCAGTTATTTATAGAATAGTTCAGTTTATTTAAGCCGACCACGAATCGATATGTCATGCTTCCTGTCTGAAAAAATGATCATTTTTGTGTGGAAAAACCTGACAGTCTCTGTATTTCAGGAAATGCTGAAGGATACGGTGCGAACTAAAACATATCAAAATGTTATTTATCAGAATAAGTTTCTATTCCAGAATAAAGTAGTTCTTGATGTGGGAGCTGGAACTGGGATTTTGTCCTTGTTTTGTGCGAAGGCAGGGGCCGCACATGTTTATGCAGTATGTGTTTCTGTTTTTTATATGTAAATATATATTTTTGTTTTATCTGTGGTGACATTTATTTCGTTCTTAGTGACCATCCCGAGTTTGCTTACCGTGCTTAATATTTTCCCATTTCTAGGTTGAGTGCTCTCATATGGCTGATATGGCTAAACAAATTGTTGAAACAAATGGCTTGTCTGATGGTGGGTTTACTAAAGTTGTTGTGTCTTATCATATTGATTCCTCTATTCTTCCCGCTGTTTACATGAGATTTATTTTGTGTTGCAGTTGTTACAGTTTTGAAGGGAAAGATTGAAGAGATTGAGCTTCCTGTTGCCAAAGTAGACATCATTATATCAGAGTGGATGGGTTACTTTTTGTTGTTTGAGAATATGTTGAATACGGTGTTATATGCTCGTGATAAATGGCTCGTAAGTTGCCTGCTACTATTGATACTTCTAAAGTCTCCTACATGATATGTTTTCATGGTTGCTGATATAGGGATGTGCTTTTGTGTTTCTTTTATGTACTCAGATGTTCCTTGATGATTCATTTATGTGCATGTTTGGTAAAACTGATATGCAACCTGGAATACATGCTTGCATATACAGATCGAAAAGTCAGCATAATGTATGCTATATATTGCACATTTTGGAGCTGTATGTGTTAGGTATTGCTTCGGTTGTTGTCAACTGACAATGAATGCAGGTTGCCTTCTATAGGCTGTTTCCTATGATATTTATGCCCAGTACACTCTAGCGCGACTGATCTAAAAATTTAATATGACAAATAGCAATGGTGCATGGTCAATAACCGAGTTTTCTTGAAATTTCCAACACCCCACTTGCTTTTTTTCCTCCTTTTTTCACTTGGTTGGAGGCACTTTGATTAAAATCTGTAACATGGTTGCTTACATCCTCCGTTGGATGCTATGATTTGCACAAAGTGGATTGTAACTGAGGGCTTAGGTTCCAGTTTTAACTGTTAATTGATTGAGACTTTAACTAGATCCTCGTTTCATCTTTTTTTTGCAGTATTTTGCTTGTGGTTTTATGTGGTGGCCAAGTGGCCCTTAAATTTTTTGTTTTGCTCTTGAAAGCAAAATTTTGTTGCTTCCCTATATGCTGTATTTTTTTCATTCAGTTTTCTTATTCCGTTGCATGTGCCAGGTCAATGATGGTGTTGTGCTACCTGATAAGGCTTCTCTTTACTTGACAGCAATTGAGGATGCAGATTACAAAGATGAGAAGATCGAATGTGAGCATTGTAGACTGATCCTTTGATATTATTCTTTGTATTCGAGTTCATAAGTAGTTATAGGCTTCCAATCAGTTTTTCTATTGTTGTTCCTTGCAATTTAGTTTCTGTATTCTTATTTACGCATCTTTTCTCCATGATATCATCTTTTTACAGTTTGGAACAATGTTTACGGGTTTGACATGAGTTGCATAAAAAAGCAAGCTATGATGGAACCACTCGTGGACACAGTTGACCAGAATCAGATTGTGACAAATAGCCACCTTCTCAAGGTGAGAATAAATAATAGCACTAGTGTAACCCATGTATATATCATCGTGTATCTATTTGTGTATATGCTCGCCTGAAATTCTCGACTTATTGTCTTTGGAACTTATCCGCTATGTTCATTTCCTTTTTCCTTTATTCAGACAATGGATATCTCCAAGATGGCTCCTGGCGATGCTTCTTTCACTGCATCTTTTAAGCTTGTCGCACAACGTGATGATTACATCCATGCTTTCGTTGCGTACTTTGATGTATCGTTTACCAAGTGCCACAAATTGATGGGCTTCTCTACAGGTTTATATCTCTTCTTCTGCATTTCCCTTTCATTCTATCCACTAGATTATAAAATTTTATATCCTATGTATCACTTTTGCCCCAACTACATGTTTCCGATTTTTATAAAAAAGTAAAAGAAACTTCCTTGTTTGACTTATTTTAATCGAAAACGAAATACAGGGCCGAAATCACGAGCTACCCATTGGAAGCAAACAGTCCTTTACCTAGAGGATGTGCTAACCATTTGCGAAGGGGAGGCAATAGTCGGTACCATGACTGTTGCACAAAACAAGAAGAACCCCAGAGACGTTGATATAATGGTAAAATATTCATTGAACGGTCGACGCTGTGTGGTTTCAAGAGCTCAGTTCTACAAGATGCGCTGATATCGCCGACTAGCTGTGTGGCATAGGCTGCTGGTGCTGTTTCTAATGCATTTGTGTTCTACCATTCCCTCAACTGCTTAAGAACGAGACAATCATATATCGGGTCTTTCGTCGGGAATGTAAGGTTAGTCGACGTTAATATTTGCATTGATTCTTTACCATGATTGCCTGAGGAAATTAGGATGAAAGATCTTTTTTGATATTCTTAAACTTGAATTACTCTTTATGCCAATTTATTGGCTTGATGTCAGTGTGATTTGGTTCAGTAAAATGATAGTATTTTATTAATGTTCTTCAAATTAAGATTGTTTGTTCGAGTTAATTCAGAGCAATATGAAATTAGATTGAAGCTCTCTAATGGTGAAATATGTATACATATAAATTGGCAAAATCAATATAAAATAATCATTATGCTAAGGGCAATTAATTTTATTTATTCGAGAATATAAAAAACATTTGTTATGGAAACGTGCAAATTTTAATTTGGATTACGGTACGAAATAGATTATATAAAGAAGTATACAACAATATTATCTGTGTAAACAATATAATAAAAATATTATGGTATTTATGTGGCTAGAAAACATAAATTAAGTGTAATGTTTCCCTAATCATAGGCAGGGTGGGATAGAAATGATTTGGTTCAAATGGCTTTGTTTGTAATGTACACTAAGATTATGAATAAATAATATCTCGGAAGTACGCTAAGATTATTAAAAAGAAAAATCATAACTTATTTGACTAGTATTTATTATATTACATTACGAGCTTAAATTTCAATACTACATTTTCTAATTATTTAGATAATAAATAAAATCAATATGAATTTTAGATTTTTCTTTTTAAATTTTCAAGAATTTGTTAAATTTAAGGGTGAACTATATAAATGGTCACTGAACTTTTAGTGTGGATTTATTTTGGTTACTGTATTTTTAAAATATTCGATAAGGTTACTCAATTTTTAGTTTGAGTTCAATGTAGTCATCGAACTTTTAATTCGCATTTAATATGTCCCTCACATTACATTCTTGATATTACTTTTTGTTTTTCTTTAATAAAAAATAGGTAAACTACACCAATTATCACACAACTTTCTTCTCACAACTATTTTGGTCACTAGAGTTTAAAAATTTTCAATTTAATAATTTAACTTTCGAATTGTTTATATTTGGCCACTCTCAAATGATATGTTTACAAATAGAAAAATTCGATTAATACTTAAAACATATTTTGGTTAATTGCTAAATTCAGATTATTCAATTATTGATCTTATATTGTATCAATTAATTCAGATAATCGGTTAACCAATTAACCGAAATATTTGATTCTATAAGTAAATTTTTACTTTATTTATTAAAATATTAAATATGATAAATGGTAAATATAATAATTGTTCGGTTATGATAAAAATATAAAAACAACTAAAAAGTTAAAAATTGAAAGTTCACAACTATTAATCATACTCAGAGCCAAAACTTTTTTTTTATAAAAATATCAGAATGATACCAAGATCACCAGACTATGAGATATTGTAATGCATGAAATTTAGAAATATTATATATAATAGATCAGACCAGTTAAACAATTTTACTTGAAACTGTGAACCGTAATCGAATCGAAATAATTTAATTTAAAATTTTGTACTGGAATCGGGTTCAATTAATCCTTAGAAATTATTTTGGTTAATTGTTAAATTCAGATTATTCAATTCTTGATCTTATATTGTACCAATTAAATCGGATAATCAATTGACCCGTTAATTAGAATATTTGATTCGAGTAATATTTTTTTACTTTGCTTATTAAAATATCAAATATGGTAATATGATAAATTTAATAAGCAAAGTAAAAAAAACATTACCCGAATTTTTTTAAAGATTAATCAAATTTATCTATTTGTATAACCATATCATTTGAGAGTGGCCAAAATATGAATAATTCGAAAGTTAATTTATTAAATTGAAAATTGTTAAACTCTAGTGACCAAAATAGGAGTGAGAAGAAAGTTGGTGGTGATTAATGTAGTTCACCCATTTTTTATTAAGAAAAAACGATAACTTAAGTTAACTTTAACGGGAGAGAACTTACCGAATAGTTTAAAAATACGGTGACCAAAATAAATTTGTTCTAAAAGTTCTGTGACCATTTATGTAGTTTTTCTCAGCGAAGATTTTCTACGTACACAACGCCTCGAACTTGATACCTTATTTAAATAATACCAAACTGTTTACGGTAAATCGATATTGTGTACAATTAAAAGGATCAAATGTATCCATTTACTATTTCATTAATCAATCTACTATACTTTTACGCATACATTTTTATCAATTATTATTTTTATTATAATCACTAATAGATACTCATTAGTCATGCTAATAAGAACACAAATAAATTTGATCCTCACAATAAATTAATAATCTTATACCAACGTTAATTCATTTTGGATAAAAATATATTTTGTGTTAATTATAAACACGCTATTTTTTAAGTTACAATTTAATTATTCAATTTAAAATTTATTATAATAAATTTTTTTGCGGTTAAAATCAGAACAAATATCTAATGTGCTTTGGTATAAAAAAAATTAATTATAAAATTTACACATTATATTAATTTGGTCTTAATTTAAAATAATTTAATAAATTTAACCTAAATTAAAAACCTCACTAATGAATAAAGATTAAAGGATCCTTTTTAAAGATGATTTAATAACTGAAAAAAAAACAGTGTAATTAATTCAATGCAAACAACAGTTCATTCATTTCACATGGCTTAAATCTTCTATAAAAAAACATCAAAATAAACCAAAACCAAAACAAAACCGAGTGTTGTCGTTGAATCTCCCATGGCGTTTTCAACTAAAAACTTATCTTTACCACTCATCTTCTTCATGCTCCTAGCATGGGGCGACTGTAACGTCGTCCGAATCAACAACGATATAGGCCAAGGCACCAATCTCATGGTCCATTGCAAATCGGGAGACGACGATCTCGGAAAACATGTGATCTCGTATGGGGGAGAATGGGCTTTCACATTCTTAAATAATTGGCGGCCGTGGGGATCAACGACGCTGTTCTACTGCAGCTTCTCATGGGGGCGAGAGTTCCGACGGTTCGACATCTACAACGCCACCCGAGATTTTGACTGTTTTGAATGTAAATGGAGTATTACTCCAGACGGTCCATGCACGGATATGTTCGTTCCTTATGTTAACCGTTTCTGTTACCCGTGGGACTAAGATTTGGCTTGATATTTCATGTATTGCATGCACCTTCATACTTTACCTACTTGAATAAATACAGATTTTATTTTGATAAATTGATATTTGATTCAATAATATAATTGTACACGTCGTACATGTAATTTTATAATCTATTATACGAGGACTAAGTTAGGATCAAACATTGAAAGGAGTTAAATTGTTTTATATTAGAAGAATAGGGTGTCATTAAATAATTTAATCTAAAAATTTGGAGAGAAAAATACTTTATTTAATTAATATTTAAATCTAAACGTAGGTAAAATATTATTACACAAAAATTGAAACCACAGCCTGTTGACTTTTATGATTTATTTTTATTTTTTTAGAATTTATTTTTTTTATATTTGTTGCACTTTTGTAAAAAAAACATTAAATTTAATTATATAATTATAATTGAATCATTTGAGCAAGAGTGAGTCGAAAAGAAAGAAGAAAAAGACAGAAATTGTCGAAACGCAAAAGAAAAATTAAGAGAAAATACTTGTAGTTACCCAAGCCGTACTCGATATGTTCTTGATACAGAGACGTATCAAATATGTGATACGAGTTTAGATTGAAATACTTGTATTTGTAAAGGTCCATGCACGAATAAGATTCAGTTTGGTGTTTATGCATTGCATGCACTTCGTAATTCACCTTTACGTAAGAAATAAAGATTTTGTTTTAATAATTATTTAACGGGTTTATTATTTCGTACACTAGCATGAAAAGAAATACTCCACAAGAATACTTAATTTTATTTAAAAAATAAAATTTAAATCGTTAACTCTTAAACTCTAAAACATAATTTCTAACCATAAATTCTAAAATTTAAACTCAAAACTTAAACCCATAAATCATAAACTAAACCGCAAAACCTTAATTAAATCCACTCATGAAAAATAAATTTTCCACAATCAGTACATGAAGTATTTTCTCTTCACGTGCTAGCGGTGTGGAAAATGAAGAAAAAAAATAAAAATACAAAGATCCAAAACAAAGTTATTTTGGTGTAAATTTAAAAAATTTCAAAATTATATGATTTTGAAGTCACCTGACATGTCATAGCACTATTAACAATTTATCGATCGAGTATCTAAAAAAAGAAATTAAAGAATTTAGTTATTAAATTAAAAAAATTAAACTCTAATAATCAAACTAGGAGATAAAAAAAAGTTCAATGATGGAAAAAGTAATTTAGCCTTTATATTTTGCAAACCATAAAAACCGGGAGGCTAATATTATGTAAAATATATAAAATTAATTGCACCACACACATGTCTCTAAATTATAATCATCATTTTAAATTAATCTTTAAATTTTTAAACTTTCGAATTTAATCTTCAAATTATAACTCACATTTTAAATTTTGAACATTCCAATTTCATCCAAAAATTATAATTCTCAGTCTAAATTGCTCTCCGAATTTTTGAACGTTTTAATTTCATCCCAAATTACATCACATGCTAATAATATTTCATATTAATTAATGGAACATTCAACATAAGCATCAATCCAAAAGTTGGAGACCAATTTAGGATGAGAGACATAATTTAGAGATGAAATTAAAATATCTAAAATGAACCCGAGTCTCAAAGGATGATGAGCAATAATGATGTAATTTGTTTTGAAATAAGAGTATCAGTGTAATTTTTTTGAATATGCTGGTGTGATGCAAGGGTAGTATCTGTTTAACTTTCTTAGTCTTTTCAAAGACGACACACACAACATGCATTACTGGTGCTCGAACTCGAGTCTCAAAGAATGATGAACATTTACCATTACCACCAGGACACAAAAGAATTAGCAATAACGATATAGTTTGATTTGAAATAAGAATATCAGTGTAATTAATTGTGGGTTAAAAAACCAACCTAATTAGTTCAATATAAACTCCAATTTCTCCACACACGCCCAAAAACCCATCAATTCATTCGTTTCATATGGTTCAAATACTCTATAAAAACACTAAAATAACCAAAACCAAAACCAAAACCAGAACCAGAACCAAATGTTCTTCTTCTTCTTCATGCTCCTTCTAACATGGGGCGACTGTAATGAATATGGTACTGATGTGCAGGCCGTCAGAATCGTCAACATTCTAGGCCAAGGCACCGATCTCAAGTTCCATTGTAAATCCGGAGACGACGATCTTAAAAAAAGAAGACTCTCGTTTGGCGAGTCATGGGAGTTCGAGTTCGTACCAAATATATGGGATACCACGTTGTTCTACTGCTGGTTCTGGTGGCATGGAGAGTCCGGCAGGCGGTACGACGTCTACGACGACTCCTGGCCGGATGCTCGCTGCCCCCTTTGGGAATGGAGGATTTCACCGGAAGGTCCATGTACCACTCGATATAGGAGAGAACCCTATATCTTTTACTGTTATCCTTGGTAATAACATTCGCTTCGTCACAATGGCGGATCCAGAAATATATTTGAGAGTGGGCACGTATAAAATTTCAAAATTTCAGAGTGAGCACAAATCACAAATATTACAGTAATTTAAGGACTAATTCAAAAAAATTAAAAAACTGAAGGCAAATGTGTGAACTTTAAAAAGTTCAGGGTGGGCACGAGCCCACCTATGTTATATGTACATCTGCCACTGTTTCGTCATGTTTGCTTACACTTCGTGATTTACCTTTACGTAAGAAATAAAGATTTTGTTTTAATTATTATATCACGGGTTATTATTCCACACCACTCTTACTTAAAAAATTGAAATCTTAAACTCTAATCATAATAACCTTTAATCTCTTAAACATGATATCTAACCATGAATCTTAAATTCTAGACTCATTAATTTAAATTGGATCCACTTGTAGAAAATAAGATTTCTAGCGGCGATGCATGGAATATTTTCTATTACTTCACACGCCAACTACAATAGCAGAACTTGGTGATAGAATTTGAGGGCAACTTAAAACTTAAAAAAGTTAAAGGTTTCAAAAATTTTGAATGGTTCAATTCATATTT
Organism: Hibiscus tridactylites; assembly: GCA_958450335.1. NCBI lineage: Eukaryota > Viridiplantae > Streptophyta > Magnoliopsida > Malvales > Malvaceae > Hibiscus > Hibiscus tridactylites. The sequence goes on along the minus strand of OY288292.1, from coordinate 50,734,756 downwards.
TTTTTTCAAAAAATTTGGGATCTAATTATTTTTTTTGAAATGCTTAACAAGACCTTTTAAAAATTATGAGGGATTTAATTAAGATCATTAAAACAATTCTAAAGCTTATAATATGAATTTTTAAAACTTTTGTAAGGGCGAAATTAATTTTTTTTAAAAATATTAAGAGTCTAAATTATAATTTTTAAATTTTGGGAGGCCGTGGACCCACGAGTCCCATAGTGTTCCACCCCTTGCCTACTGTGAAAAATGGAGAAATAATTTTATAGAGATCCAAAATAAGTTATTTTGGTGTAAATATGGATTTTCCAAATCCATGTGAATTTGATATCATCTCACATGTCACTAACACATTTAAAAGTTTAACGGTAGAGTGTATAAAATAAGAGAAATTAAAAGTTTTAGTGTTTAAATTAAAATATTTTTAACTCCAATACCTAAAATAGGAGAGAGAGAAAAGTTTAATGACGAAGAAAATTTATCCTTTTTATTCTTATAAACCATAAAATTCGAGAGCTTATATATTATTAACGAAAGAAGAAAGAAGAGAAATTATGTTTTGTTTCGGAGCAAAAAAAAAAAGAAGCCTTTCTCTCTCTTTCTTTGTTTTGTCGATAACAGAGAAAGAGCCACAGCCATGGCAGACTCAAAACGATTTCGTTTCTCTTAATACTCAAAAGATTTATCTTGGCGAAAAGATTTTCATTTTCCTTAATGTTTTTCATGTTAATAAAATGTTAAAAAATTGTTAATTTTCATATAAACACTGATAGTACCATATAATAATATAATGTGACATAAATGACAAATTGATGATGAAATTGAAACATTTAAAAGTTTGGGGATTAATTTAAAATGAGGGTCATAATTTGGGATGAAATCAAAACATTCAAAAGTTTGAGAGACTAATATAGAACGAGAAGTACAGTTTGGAGATGAAATTACAACATTCTAAAATCTAGAGAGCAATTTAAAATGCTATTATGCGAGGCACAGTCAGGACGTGTAGTACAGTAGACCCATTTAAAAAGGGTAAACTACATAAATGGTCACCGAACTTTTAAGGTAGATTCATTTGGTCATCGTACTTTTAAAATATTCGATAAGGTCACTTAATTTTTAGTTTTATTTTAATATGGTCACCAAATTTTTAGTTCACATTCAATATGGTCCCTCCCGTTACATTCCATTAGCAGTTGACGTTACTTTTCGTTTTTCTTTAATAAAAAATGGGTAAACTACACCAATCATCACTCAACTTTCTTTCCACTCATATTTTGGTCACTAGATTTTAAAAAATTTCAAGTTAATAACTTAACTTTCGAATTGTTCATATTTTGCCACTCTCAAATGACGTGTTTATACAAATAGAAAAAATACATTAATCCTTAAAAATATTTTGGTTAATTGGTAAATTCAGATTAATCAATTCTTGATCTTATATTGTACCAATTAAATCAGATAATCGGTTAACCAATTAACCGAAATATTTGATTCTAGAAGTGATTTTTTTTTACTTTGTTTATTAAAATATCAAATATGATAATACGTTAAATTTAATAATTGTTCGGTTGTGATAAAAGTATAAAAACAACTAGAAAGTCAAAAATTGAAAGTTCACAGCTTTTAATCCCACCTAGAGCCAAAACTTTTTTAAAAAAAAATCAGAATGGTATCAAAATCACTAGACTATAAGATGTTGCAATGCATACAAATTAGAAATATTGTATATAATAGATCATATCAATTAATCAATTTTGCTTGAAACTATGAACCGTAATCGAATCGAAATAATTTATTTTAAAATTTTGTACCGAAATCAGGTTCGATTAATCTTTAGAAATTATTTGGGTTAATTGCTAAATTCAAATTATTCAATTCTTAATCTTATATTGTACCAATTAAATCGGATAATCGATTGATCAGTTAATTGAAATATTTGATTCGAGTAATATTTTTTTACTTTGCTTATTAAAATATCAAATATGGTAATATGTTAAATTTAATAAGCAAAGTAAAAAAAATCATTACCCGAATTTTTCTGTTTGTATAACCATGTCATTTGAGAGTGGCCAGAATATGAACAATTTGAAAGTTAATTTATTAAATTGAAAATTGTTAAACTCTAGTGACTAAAATAGGAGTGAGAAGAAAGTTGGGTGATGATTGATGTAGTTTACCCATTTTTTATTAAGAAAAAACACAAGTAACAGAAGGGACCGTATCAAACTCAAACTAAAAGTTAGGTGATCTTATTGAATATTATAAAAGTACGGTGACCAATATGAATCTGCCCTAAAACTTCTATAACTATTTATATAGTTTACCCTTAAAAAACTTTAAGGGTAAACTACACAGTTGACCACCGAACTATGAGTTGGGTGTCAAAATGACCACTATATTATTTTTTGACTCAAAATGACCACACAACTATTTAAATGGTGCCACGTTAGCCACACGCTATTAAAAAAAATAAAAAAAATTAACGGAACTGTTAAAAAATTGGTATAATTACACATTTGGTCTTTTATATTTATACAATATATCAATTTAGTCCTAATTTTAATCTAATAAAATAAATTAATTATTCAATATGACGGTGACACGTGTCACCACCTTATTGAAAGTATTTAATTATTTTTATTTAATTAATTTTCCACCTCTGATTAGGTGGTGACACGTGTCACACCCAATTGGAGGTGGGAAAATAAGAGCAACAAAACCAACCACCACCAGGATTCGAACCCAAGACCTTGGGGAACCAAAGTCCTACGCTTGCCACTGAACCAATCACCCTTTTATGCTAAAAGGTACACCAATTAATATATGTCTTAATGATTTTAATACCCAGAAAAACTAAAGAGTTGAAAATGCAATTGGATGGATTTGTACCAAGGACCTTGAGGTCCAAAGTGCATATGCTTGCCACTGCACCAAATGTATACCTTGTAATATAAAGTACAACATTTAATATATGTCTTATATAGATTTTAATGCTTGGAAAAAGGAAGGAAATTTGGTTTTAGGAAACTCGAATATAATATTTTTATGATGCATAAAAACATCTAACCCAATTAAATAAATCTAATAATTAAATTAAAGTTAACAATATTTTGTATATATTTTAAACTATAGTTAGTGCACGATTTAAAATAAAATTTTTTTAATATTATTATTTTAATTTTTAATATAAAAATCATTTTAAAATTTTTATATTTTAAACTAAATTTAATATATTTTTCAATTCCACATTTATTTTTATAATTTCACGTATATAATCATTGAATTGATTTTTTTAACTTAATTAATAATTTTAATATTTATTAAAAAATAATTAAATTATTATATATAATTATATTAAAAAAATTAAAAATATATATTAAATTCATTTAGCAAATTCAAACTCGTAAACATAATTTAATATTGTTAACTTTAATTTAATTATTAGTTTTATTTAATTGGGTTAGATGTTTTTATGCATCATAAAAATATTATATTCGAGTTTCCTAAAACCAAATTTCCTTCCTTTTTCCAAGCATTAAAATTTATATAAGACATATATTAAATGTTGTACTTTATATCACAAGGTATACACTTGGTCCAGTGGCAAGCACATACACTTTGGACCACAAGGTCCTTGGTTTGAATCCATTCAATTGCATTTTCAACTCTTTAGTTTTTCTGGGCATTAAAATCATTAAGACATATATTAATTGGTGTACCTTATAGCACAAAAGGGCGATTGGTTCAGTGGCAAGCACAGGACTTTGGTTCCCCAAGGTCTTGGGTTTGAATACTAATAGGGGCGGGTTTTGTTGCTCTTATTTTTTCACCTCCAATTGGGTGTGACACGTGTCACCACCTGATTGGAGGTGGAAAAATAATTAAATAAAAATAATTAAAGACTTCCAATAAGATGGTGACACGTGTCACCATCTTATTGAATAATTAATTTATTTTATTAGATTAAAATTAGGACTAAATTGATATATTGTATATATATAAAGGACCAATTGTGTAATTATACCAATTTTTTTAACAGTCCCGTTAACTTTTTTGTTTTTTTAACGGCGTGTGGCTAACGTGGCACCATTTAAATAGTTGTGTGATCATTTTGAGTCAAAAAATAATATAGTGGTCATTTTGACACCAAACTCATAGTTCGGTGGTCAACTGTGTAGTTTACCCAAACTTTAAAGAAGTTACCAAAAGAGTAATTTATTTTGAAATAAGAGTAACAGTATAATTAATTGTTGGTTAAAAATACATCTAATTAATTCAATATAAACATCCATTCATTCCTTTTGGATGGTCCAAAAACTCTATAAAAAGCATTAAAAAAACCAAATCTTCCGGTCGAATGTATCATGTCATTTCCGACCAAGAACTCGTCGTTATCAGTCGTCTTCTTCATGCTCCTTCTAACATGGGGCGACTGTGTCTCCGTCCAAATCGTCAACAAAATAAGCAAAGACACCGAACTCATGGTCCATTGTGAATCCGGAGACGACAAACTTGGAAAGATAACAATCCCGTTTGGCAAGTCATGGGAGTTTGAGTTCCAACCTCATTTCTGGGGAAACACCTTGTTCTTCTGCAAATTCTCATGGCCGGGAGTGTCCAAGAAGTTCGACATCTACGACGGCCGCAGAGATAGTCCTTGTACCGACGTTTGTGAATGGAGAATTACACGTGAAGGTCCATGCACCAATATATATAGCATAGATCCCGATTACTTTTACTGTTTTCCTTGGGAATACGGTTCGGTTCGGTTTAGTGAGATGATGCACTAAATCATTTAAATAAGGTCATAGATTCAAATCTTGACGTTGTGAGAGGAGGAAATTGAGTTGAGAGGGTCGCTCTCGTAATGATCTCTATAGTATCCGATTCGGATTAGTTAACCAATAAGTTGGAGACCAGTGCTTAAACAAAAACAAAATAAAAAAAAATTCTCTATTCTAATATTTAATTCTCTTTTCCAAATCTCAATTTTTTTCTTCTAAAATGTAACTATTTATTTGCTCTTCTCCAATCTAACGTTAAAAAATAAATGATACAATATTCTTCAATTTTTTTGTACTTGTTGTCAAAAATTAAAATCAAGCTTTGTATTACACTAATTTACCCATAATTCAATTCCTTAAAATTTTCTTAACAAAATAATATAAATAATGTATTTTTTTAATAGAATGCAAATAATGTATTTCACAAAGTCTAATCATATTTTTATAATTCATTAACAAAATATTAAATTAATTGTTTAAAGTATTAAATTATACTTTCGTTTTATAAAAGATGGCGCAAATAGGACCAAAGGTGCGATCACCGCAACCTTGAGTGTTCCACGTAAAAAAAATATATCCATAGAAACAAATGGCGAAGAAAGTAAAAAATATAAAGTTAATTGCATCACACGTCTCTAAATTATAATCATCATTTTAAATCTTTAAATTTCACCATTCAAACTATAACTCACATTTTAAATTTTGAACGATCCAATTTAATCCAAAAATTATGATTCTCAGTTTAAACTGATCTCTAAATTTTTAAGCGCTTTAATTTCATCCCAAATTATCAGTTCATGCTAATCATTTTCCATGTTGAACATTGATGTATACTAATATGATGTGACAAATAATAATTTTTAAATTAAATAGAGAGATATTTACACTCCCAAAGAAAATGCTGAGATTCGAACCCACACAAAATGGGGGCAACATGAACATCCTTGACCACTAGTGGATCTCAAGATGACCAATGAAGTAATTTTTAAAGTAAACTGTAATGTGATCTTTTTAATTATTTGCATTAAATGACATAAACAGTAATTTGACGATTGAATTGAAACATTAAGAAGTTTGAGAATTAATTTAGAATGTGGTCATTATTTGTGATGAAAACGAAACATTCAAATTGGGATAATTTAGAATGAGATACATGATTCTGAGATGAAATTGAAACATCTAAAGTTTAAAACACAATTTAAAATGAAAACCATAGTTTGAGAACACGTAGTAAAATTAATTTTTTTTAAGGATAAATATTCTATACTAAGGCGGCGGAAACTGAAAGTTTCTACAAGCGCCTTAGTTTTGGGTATAGGGAGTTAATTTAGGGTATAAGGTTTAGGGGTTTAGGTGTAGGTGGTTAGAATTCAGGGATAGTTGTTTCAATTTAAGGTTTAGGGTTATAATTTAGGGTTTATAAGTTAAAACCTAAATCCTCACCATATTACCCTACAAAGTAAACCCTAACTTATAATTTAAGGTTTATGGTTATAATTTAAGGTTTATAGGTTAAAAACTTTAAGCGTAATTTTAAAAAAGTATACACTACTCTAATTTTTTATACCCTAACTCTAAACCTTGTTCTTAAACTACTTACCCTAAATCCTAAATCTTTAATTTTAGCACAAGGCATAAATGGAGACATAATTAAAGTCAGACAGTTTTCATCCAATTAATCGTGGGTTAAAGATGGATGTAATTAATTCAATATAAACATCAAGGCATTCATTTCATATGCTTCAAATACACTATAAAACACTAAAATAATCAAAACCAAAACCAAATCTTCTGGTGGACTGCACCATGACATTTCCGTCCAAGAACTCGCGGTTACCGCTCGTTTTCTTCTTCATGCTCCTTCTAACATGGGGCGACTGTAAGGTCGTCAGAATCGTCAACGAACTAAGCCAAGGCACCGATCTCACGCTCCATTGTGAATCCGGAGACGACGATCTTGGAAAGAAAATAATCTCGTTTGGCAATTCATGGGAGTTCGAGTTCATACCAAATTTTTGGCGAAACACGTTGTACTTCTGCAGGTTCTCGTGGCAGGGAGTGTCCAAGCGGTGGGATGTCTACGACGATGACTCCCGACATGGTCCTCCCACCGATGTTTATGTATGGATAATTACAGCTGGAGGTCCATGCACCAATCTATATTATGAACCCGATACCATTTACTGTTACCCGTTGGAGCAATTTAAATAGCGTTCGTGGTTGCGGACATAACGGAGGCTATTGCGATCATTGTGGGTGCGGCGGTAATAATTTTTTTTTTTTAAAATTTGCACAACTTATTGTAAAACATAATAATTATAATTATAAAAAAGTCATTTTTAATGATATTTAGAATATTTTCTAAACAAAAATGAACATAAATTAAAATGGATCAAAAAATATTTATTATAAATTATAATTGTGAGATAAGAGATTAAATTTCTAACGATTTTATAAATTATATTTGTTCTACCGGTCAATGCCAAAATTAAAAAAAACGATCAAGGTAAATATCAACATTGGAAATTTTAAATTATAATTATAAAAAATTCGAACACTTATAATTAGTTTTAATTGAAAGAAAATAAGACTTAGAGGTTCAATTGGAATTTTCGTTATGGATTTGAAGACTTAATTGGAAATGAAATAAAACAAAATATCTTAATTAAACTAAAAATCTGCCTTAAAGGACTAAATTATAAGAGTACTAAAACTTTTAAGCCTCTCAAACATTCACTAAAATATGAACCGTTCTTCCCGCATTTACCCTTTTAATGTTATAACATCATCTTCAACCCTAATTTCTTTTTTTTTCTCTGTAACATTTTCCTCCTCCCCTTTTCATGTAACACCCCGATGTTTAAAAAATGAAAAATGAAAAATTATGAAGGTGTGGAAGTTCAAACCCACCTCACCTTACCATTTAGCATGCCAACCTTTGAGCCAAGGGCTTATCTATGTCAAGGGTTACCAAATCTTGTCTTTAACCTTAATTGAAATAACTTTAAACCCACATTTAATATCATCTGCCCTCTCACCTATCCATTAATTACGATTTGAAATTCTGTAACCCCCTCGTCCCGGTCTGGCCGAATGACCGGTCCGAGTGGGCCACACAGGGAAAACCGAAGCGAAACCCAAATCTTCCGATCGAATGTATCATGTCATTTCCGGCCAAGAACTCGTTGTTATCAGTCGTCTTCTTCATGCTCCTTCTAACATGGGGCGACTGTGTCTCCGTCCAAATCGTCAACAAAATAAGCAAAGACACCGAACTCATGGTCCATTGTGAATCCGGAGACGACAAACTTGGAAAGATAACAATCTCGTTTGGCAAGTCATGGGAGTTTGAGTTTCAACCTCATTTATGGGGAAACACCTTGTTCTTCTGCAAATTCTCATGGCCGGGAGAGTTCAGGCAGTTCGACATCTATGACGGCTCCAGAGATAGTCCTTGTACCGACGTTTGTGAATGGAGAATTACACGTGAAGGTCCATGCACCAATATATATAGCATAGATCCCGATTACTTTTACTGTTTTCCTTGGGAAGAAGTTCGGTTCGGTTCTGTTCGGTCTAGTAAAATAATGCATTAGATCACTTAAATAAGATCATATGTTCAAATCTTGGCGTTGTGAATGGAGAAAATTGGGTTGAGAGAGTCGCCCTTATAATGATCTCTACAGTATCCGATTCGGATTAGTTAGTCAATAAGTTGGAGACCAATGCTTAAACAAAAACAAAATAAAAAATAATTTTCTATTCTAATATTTAATTCTCTTTTCCAAATCTCAATTTTTTTCTTCTAAAATGTAACTATTTATTTGCTCTTCTCCAATGTAACATTAAAAAATAAATGATACAATATTCTTCAATTTTTTTGTACTTATTATTAAAAATCAAAGTCAAGCTTCGTATCACACTCATTTACCAATAATTTAATTCTTTAAAATTTTCTTAACAAAATAATGCAAATAATGTAGTTTTTAATAGAATGTAAATAATATATTTGACAAATTTTAATCATGTTTTTATAATTTATTAACAAAATATTAAATTAATTATTTAAAGTATTAAATTATACTTTCGTTTTATAGAAAATCGTTTTATAAAAGATGGCGCAAATAGGACCAAAGGTGCGATCAACGCAACCTTGAGTGTTCCACGTAAAAAAAATATATCCATAAAAACAAATGGCGAAGAAAGTAAAAAATATAAAGTTAATTGCACCACACGTCTCTAAATTATAATCATCATTTTAAAATTTTGAATTTCATCATTCAAATTATAACTCACATTTTAAATTTTGAACTATCCAATTTAATCCAAAAATTGTGATTCTCAGTTTAAATTGATCTCTAAAATTTTGAACACTTTAATTCCATCCCAAATTATCAGTTCATGCTAATCATTTTCCATGTTGAACATTGATGTATATTAATATGATGTGGCAAATAATAATTTTTAAATTAAATAGAGAGATATTTACACTCTCAAAGAAAATGCTGAGATTTGAACCCATACAAAATGAGATAACATGAGCATCATTGACCACTAGTGGATCTCAAGATGACCAATGAAGTAATTTTTAAAGTAAATCGGAATGTGATCTTTTTAATTATTTGCATTAAATGACATAAGCGGTAATTTGACGATAGAATTGAACATTCAGAAGTTTGAGGATTAATTTAGAATGGGATCATTATCTGTGATGAAATCGAAACATTCAAATTGAGATCAATTTAAAATAAGATACATGATTTTGGGATGAAATTGAAACATCTAAAATTTAAAACACAATTTAAAATGAAAACCATAGTTTGAGAACACATAGTAAAATTAACTTTTTTAAGCGTAAATATTCTATACATAGGCGGCAGAAACTGAAAGTTTCACAAGCGCCTTAGTTTTAGGGTATAGAGAGTTAATTTAGGGTTATGGTTTAAGGGTTTAGGTGTATGAGGTTAGAATTTAGGGATAATTGTTTTAATTTAAAGTTTAGGGTTATAATTTAGGGTTTATAGGTTAAAACCTAAATCTTCACCATATTACCCTACAAACTAAACCCTAACTTATAATTTAAAGTTTAGGGTTATAATTTAAAGTTTATAGGTTAAAAACTTTAATCATAATTTTCAAAAATATACACTACCCTAAAATTTTTTATACCCTAAATTTAAACCTTATTCTTAAACTACTTACCCTAAACCTTAAATATTTAATTTTAACATAGGGCACAAATGAAAGCATGGTTAAAGGCAGACGGTTTTCATCCAATTAATCGTGGGTTAAAGATGGATGTAATTAATTCAATATAAACATCAAGGCATTCATTTCATATGCTTCAAATACACTATAAAAACACTAAAATAATCAAAACCAAAACCAAATCTTCTGGTGGACTGCACCATGACATTTCCGTCCAAGAACTCGCGGTTACCGCTCGTCTTCTTCTTCATGCTCCTTCTAACATGGGGCGACTGTACGGTCGTCAGAATCGTCAACCAACTAAGCCAAGGCACCGATCTCACGCTCCATTGTAAATCCGGAGACCACGATCTTGGAAAGAAAATAATCTCGTTTGGATATTATTGGGAGTTCGAGTTCATACCAAATATTTGGGGAAACACGTTGTACTTCTGCAGGTTCTCGTGGCAGGGAGTGTCCAAGAAGTGGGATGTCTACGACGATGCCTCCCGAAATGCTCCTCCCGCCGACGATTATGTATGGATAATTACAGGTGGAGGTCCATGCACCAATCTATATTATGAAACCAATATCATTTACTGTTACCCGTTGGATCAATTTAAATAGCTTTCGCGGTTGCGGACATAACGGAGGCTATTGCGATTATTGTGGGTGCGGCGGTAATAAATTTTTTTTTAAATTTGCACAACTTATTGTAAAACATAATAATTATAATTATAAAAAAGTCATTTTTAATGGTATTCTAAACAAAAATGAACATAAATTAAAATGGATCGAAAATATCTATTATAAATTATAATTGTGAGATAAGATATTAAATTTCTAACGATTTTATAAATTATATTTGTTCTACCGGTCAATGCCAAAATTGAAAAAAACGATCAAGGTAAATATCAACATTGGAATATTTAAATTATAATTATAAAAAATTCGAACACTTATAATTAATTTTAATTGAAAGAAAATAGAGGCTCAATTGGAATTTTCGTTATGGATTTTAAGACTTAAATAGAAATGAAATAAAACAAAATATTTTAATTAAACTAAAAATCTGCCTTAAAGGACTAAATTATAAGACTACTAAAACTTTTAAGCCTCTAAAAAATTCACTAAAGTATGAATCGTTTTTCCCGCATTTACCCTTTTAATGTTATAACATCATCTTCACCCTGATGTTTAAAGAATGAAAAATGATAAATGATGAAGGTGTGGAAGCTCAAACCCACAACCTCACTCTTCACCATTTAGCATGCCAAACTTAGAGCCAAGGGCTTATCTTGTCAAGGGTTATCAAATCTTGTCATTAACCTTAATTGAAATAATTAAAACCCCCATTTAATATTATATGCCCTCTCACCTACCCATTAATTACGATTTGAAACCCGATCCCTTATCTCTTTCATCCTTTCGTTTAACCGTACCAAAACTTCAGTCATCTTCGTTTTCGGTCACGTCGTGGTCTCCACCCCCGGCATCAAAGGCTTCTCCTCGTCCGTGTGAGCTTATCCATGCCCGTCACGCGCCGTTCCGTCGTGCCATTGTCGTCAAATCACGGTCTCAGTCCCGTCGAAAGCCCACATTCGTTTTTCCTTCGATTCTGGCCACGTACGTCGCCAGTTAGGAGCGTCATCTTCTTAGCCGTGTTCGTCGAGGTGAGACGTATAAAACTCCTAAAGTTTCTCGTCTAAACGACGTCGAAAAGTTCACCGTCGGAGACCCGTATCCTTTCCGGATGGTTTTGGGTCGTTACATGGTGATTGTTGTAGTTGCCATTTAATAAGCGTTTTTTTGGTAGATCAGTGTTTCGGCGTTCTCCGGTCGGCAACTCTAAATTTCTGGGGCAAGAACCGGTCCAGTGACCGAACCGGTCAACCTATGACCTAGACCTGAACCGGCCCGATTCCGACCCGACTCGCCTCTGAACCAAATTCGACCGGCTGAGTTAACTCGCCGAGTCAACTTAGTTGACCTTGACCGTTGATGTCAGCGTTGATTTGACTGGTGGCGTCAGCGTTGACTTTGGCCAAAAAGTCAAAATTTTCCGAAAATACTTATTTTATATTTTTCAACGTCTCGAGTCTGATTTTGAAGCCTGTTTCGTGAAAATCTAACCCGAAGACCTCTGAATCTGACCTTAAACCTAGTCATGCATATGTATTTAATTATTCCATTAAGATGATTGTAAATCGAATAAATGACTAATATGAACTTTTATCTGTTTAAAGGTGCTCGAGTATCTCCCGACCATCAGTTTGCTCAGCCCAGCTCCTCCCGTTCTGCTCATCCTCGTGCACCTATAGTTACTCGTATGAACTTAGAACTTAGTCAAATCCTTAACTTAAATTATTTCTATTGTGGTAGCGTTCCTCTATTTTGTTTTAGGATCTAGTTCAGTGCATAGTGAGGCGGGTGCCCCTTAGATCTATCTGACTAGCTTCTGAGATGTGTTCCTAGTGTGCTAAATAACAGTCTTAAAATATTTTATGAAATTATCATGTGCACATGAATATTTTTTCCTGATTGATAGAATGAACAATTTTACAAGGTTTGAATGTTCTATCTACTTGAAACATGATATTGTTACTTGAATAAACACATGGTTGATATGCGTTTTGAAAGTATGCTTATATGTCTGATTTGAAAATATTAATCTCGGACTATTAATATTTTTGTTATGATACATGTCTGTCATATGATCTTCTGTTATTAATGTCTGTTGAACATCTATGATTTGCATATGGGGTATACTGTTGGGATATGATATGAAGTGTCTGTAGGTTCAGCCTTGATCCAGCTGGTAATCCCTTATGGACCCAAGGTCGCCCCTTGGGTAAGTTTCGATGCCTCGACGCGGATAATTCCTTATGAACCTAAGGCATCCCCTTAGGTTGACACTTATGCCTATTGGGCGAAGGGTAAGTCCTTATGGATGTAGTTAGGGGACTGCATATCGGCGTATGGTTGGAGGGTAGTTATGAACAAAGAAACTCTGGTTGCTTTTGTACATGATTTTACCTAATGGTTTACTTATGATCTATTGATATGATTTTACGCACTATTGGAACACACTGAGCTCTCTAGCTCACACTTCCATTCTTTCCCCCTTTCAGATATATTTTGATAGGTTATTCAGGGACTTGACACTTGGAGGATCGATACATTTGTACTTATATTGTTGTAATGTTTCTATCCACCATACTGTCTTTATTTGGGTGACATGTGACTATATTTTGATGATACATACTTTATCCCTTGCCAATGGGGCCTATTTTGTATTCTAATATTATGTTGGTTTCATATTAAACTTCCAATATTTTGACCTTATCTATGAATTATGTTAGAATGTTTTTCTTGTTATATATATATATATATGTTGTGTGAATTGTTGATAGGTAATGTGACCTCCCCAAAGATAGATATATCGTATGGGCCGTATGGGGGGTTACCTTTCATCTCCGGCCACCATTCTCGATTGGTTTGAAAAAAGGGATAGCATCTCGCTATCGCCGCGACAGTTCGATATCCCGTTATTTCGCGTCCGCGACAACCTGTTATCGTCGTGATTCTGTTGTCCACCGTAATTTCCTCCAATTACGGTTTCAGACTGCGCTATTTGAAACCTTGATCATTGGTAATAAGATTCGGTTCTTGATGTTTGCTTACATTGCATCCACTTTCGTAATTTACCTTTATGTAAGAAATAAATATTTTGTTTTAATTATTATATCATGCGTTATTATTCTACACCGCACGGGAATATTTAAATCCTTAAACCTTAATCCACAACCTAAATCTTTAAATACTAAAATTAAAAGTTCACACAAACTTGTATATCAAAATATTTTCTTTTTTTATAGAGATCCAAAATAAAGTTATTTTGGTGTAAATTTGGATTTTCCAATTCCGTGTGATTTTGATATCATCTCACATGTCATAACACATTTAAAAAAGAGTGTCCAAAATAGGAGAAATTAAAAGATTTAGTGATTAATTTAAAACAGTTTTAATTCCAATACCTAAAATAGGAGAGAGAGAAAAGTTTAATAATGAAGAAAGTAATTTATCCTTTATATTCTTACAAACCATAAAATCCGGGAGCTTATATTATTAACGAAGGAAGAAAGAAGAGAAATTCTGTTTTGTTTCGGGGCAAAAAAAAGGCTTTCCCTCTCTTTCTTTGTTTTGTCGATAACAGAGAAAGAGCCACAGCCATGGCGGACTCAAACGATTCCATTCCTCTTGATACTCAAAAGATTTATCTTGGCGGAAAGGTTACATTTTCCTTAATGTTTCATTGGGTTTTCAGTTTTATGGGAAAGACCCCATTTTTCTGGTCATTTTGATTCGAATTTCAATTAAATCTAATTATGCAATATTGAGAAAATATATGTTTTTGATTGGGTTTTCAGTTTTATGGGAAAGACCCCATTTCCTGTTTCAATCGTCCCTTCCCGCCTTATTTTATATACAAAGCAATCATTTTTTGTTCTGGGATTTTTCTCAGCCTTCTTTGTTTGTCTTTATACATCTATAATGTTAAATGGTGCATCTTGGTTTATATATAATTTGTGTTTGTTTTTAGCTGTTAAAATTACAAAGTTAGACCCCATTTTGATTGTTCTGCTGATATTTTGTTGATATTTCTATAACGTTATCTCTTGTTGCTACAATGTTATTGCCTTTGCGTTATATCTGCTTTAACCTTTTCATTTTTGATTGGTTTGGAGATTTTTTCCTTATTAGGCTTCTAATGGCAAAAGAAGTTGGATTATGGAATATTCTGACTATTCTTTCCTTGGAATTATTCACCCGTCTTTGCATCTCGTCGAAGATACCTTGACTGTATTTCTTTTTCCACTTCATTTTTTATGTATCGAAATCGCCTACCTGTAAATTTACATTTGTTTTTAGACTATCATCTGTTTTGAAGAATTCATCAAATTCAGGAACATATGGTACTCAAAGGGAAGGGTCACATGAAACAAATTACTTAACTAACAAGCTATTCTTATTGAATAACTATTTCTGTAGTTTGAAACATATGGTACTCAAAGCTTCAAATGCATCTATTATATGATTGTTCGATACGCTTAGCTGCTTCTATTTTGATTGGTATAAATCTTAATATGTGCTAATGTAAGCAACTTCCAGGAACATCATGTACGAACGCGCTGTGGTTCTGTGTCTGTTATAGTTTATGGGGAGCAAGACAAGCCAGCATTAATCACATATCCTGATTTGGCTTTGAATCGTATGTATAATGCTGTTCATACTATAACCTCTCCTTTTTTTCCCCTTCCCCAGTTATGTAAATTTGTATTTGCTATACTGAACTTGGAATATTCTCCTTTTGCTAATTCTGCACTATGCATGCTATTTCATTCGTGATTTATGATGTTACTGGATCAATTTTTATATCCATGCATATCTATTTGGTTCTTTTAGTTGGTGTATATGTCCAAATCTTCTTTCTAACTAGTTTAATGTTCCTTCAGATGTGTCTTGTTTCCAAGGACTGTTCTTCTGTCCAGAAGCGGCCTCCTTGCTGCTCCACAATTTCTGCATTTACCATATTAGCCCTCCTGGGCACGAGGTCTATAAATTAGTTGGCATATGCCTATTTTCCTTGTTTCTGTTTTATATGGTTTATTTTATCACCTGGTAGCAGGCTAAATCAATTGTTGGATTCTCTTATTCACATAGTTTCCTTTCTGGCACTTTCACAAGAGTTCTTGCAGTTGGGAGCTGCTCCAATTTGTCCAAGTGCTTCTGCACAATGTGCTGATGACTTAGCCGATCAGATCCTTGAGGTTCTCAACTTTTTTGGGTAATTTTACAGGACTCTTTCTTAGCTGATGCTGACTCACTTGACATTTCAGTAGAAGCTATTAGATTTAGCCAGTGTCAATGTTTTGGTTGAGAAGGTTTTTTTTTTAAAGTTTCATAGTTAAGACGACTTTGCTTCTGATTGCATCAGGCTTGGTGCAGTGATGTGCATGGGAGTGACAGCGGGTGCTTACATTCTTACTCTATTTGCTGTATGTTTCCGAGTGAATCCTAAGAATAGTATTATTTAAATGCTTTTTTTGTTAGTTCTTTTAACCAAGCTTTTCGGGTGCAGATGAAATACAGGAAACGTGTTCTTGGGTTGATACTTATATCCCCTCTTTGCAGAGCACCCTCTTGGACTGAATGGTTTTATAACAAGGTTCCTTCCTAAGGCTGTTGGTTTTTATGCATAAATTTCTCATATATTGCTAAAATGAAGTATAATTTGTAGGTGATGTCAAATTTGTTGTATTTTTATGGAACGTGTGGATTGCTTAAAGAGCTTTTGCTTCAACGTTACTTTAGCGAGGTACCTAGCATGTCCATCCTAGTAATCTATCGTTTAAGTTTCTTTTTTTGTTATATCCGCACTACAGAGTAGGTTGAATGATGAGATTTCTTTAAATTGAAGCAGGAAGTTCGCGGTAATACAGAAGTTCCCGAGTCGGATATAGTTCAAGCATGCAGAAGAGTTAGTGCTTAAGCATTTCTCTTTTTCCTTTCATTTTTCTTCTTTCCTGAATAGCATGTATACTGGATTCGGATTCTCTTGCGGCTTCTCTCCTTTTAAACAGTGGATTTTTAAAGTCAACACGGCTCATTCCTTTGCATGTTTGTTTTCCTAGTTGCTAGATGAAAGGCATGGAACAAATGTGATGCAATTTCTTCAAGCAATTAACGGGTAAAGTACAAAATAATGGAACTACCTTGGATTGTCACTTCATGTTTTGCATATTACTTTTTTTTGTACATTTAAGTAAAGAAATTTCAAGTGCTCAAAACTTCACCAACATGCAGGAGACCTGACCTTACCAATGGGCTGAAGAGGCTCAGATGTCGAACCTTAATATTTGTTGGGGATAGCTCACCGTTTCATTCTGAAGCCATATACATGGCATCCAAGTTGGATAGAAGATTTAGTGCCTTAGTTGAGGTAAGTAACACAATTTTCGGGTTTGATTGCTAATACCATGTTGAATGATACTTGTCTATTGTGATACTCTACTTGAGTATCTAGTAGTATTTGCAAATCAGGAGTATCTAGTAGTCTCACCTGCTTGTTGGATGATTTTTTTGCTTTTTTTTTTTGTAGTTATAAAATTTATGCCTAACGGGGTTACGATGCTTGTTTGGGCAGGTCCAGGCTTGCGGATCAATGGTGACAGAAGAACAGCCACATGCAATGTTGATACCTATGGAGTACTTCTTCATGGGATATGGGTTGTATAGACCTTGCTATTTGAGTGACAGCCCAAGGAGCCCCTTAAGTCCATCTTGCATCTCATCGGAGCTTCTCTCTCCCGAAAGCTCGGGTTTGAATTTAAAACCTATAAAAACCCGTGTTTCACATTATGTTTGATAAAGTGGGGGGAATTAGTTAACCTTTTTTTTTCTTTTTATAAAAATTTTTGGTAATCATTTTGGAAAAAGAAAATGTACAAGAAGGGTAGAAGCAGAAGGGGGATGTGGAGGGTTGTAGATATAAGTGAAGAAAAATGAAAGAATATATAGATTAAGGGTGCACAGATTTGGAATTCCTATACAAACAAGAGGCTTTCACTTATAGATTCATATTTTTCATTCTTTTGTAGTCAGTCATCAAGGAGTCATTCGATTATATATGTTATATAAAGAGGATTTGTAATTTATTCATGATGACGATAATGAACAATAAATAACGGAGATAAAACTCCGCTGAATATTGTAATACCATTCTTCAGGATCTCTATCTCTCTTGTCAATATCTCTGGTAATAGTTCTGATACATTTTCATTTAGTGAGGGAAGGGGGTTGGTTCCTCATAGAGATGGGATGGGATGAATCATTTCCATGGAAGGAACACGCAGATCCCTTATTATAATAGATTCATGTCTCGGTTTATCGAAGAAGAATTCACATATGCATGTATGTATGTATGTATGTGTGTGTGTGCATGCATGCATGCATGCATGCATACATAACACATGTGTATCTACTTTTGGTTCAACATGCATTCATTTAGTTAGGTTGATTGCTTGCAAGCTACAGGTGATCAAATTACAGTAGTTATGGCATGGGAAGCTGCTCAATGAAGATTTTCAGGATTAATCAAAGTTTTGCTTGCCAATGGCTCAAGAGGTTTATTCTGTATCTGTTAAAAAGTAGTATTTGGCTTGTGTCTCGGTTATAGTAGGCTGTCAAAATCCGTAGCTACTGATGTTATGTGTTTCGAAAGAACAACTGTTTTAACTGTCCTATGTTGTTCATATACATGTATGTACCATGTGACCTATGTTCTGTTAAGACATTGTATAGATTTTTGGATGCCAGATTCCGACTTACTCTTCAATCTGTTCTGCTCTATTTCATAATTTTATACTAGTATGGTCAAACAACAAGGCCATATTACTTATTTGCATGTGAAATTGCAGTCCTGCCTTTAAACAGAACTACTGCAGATTAAACAATGGCAGGATTTGTTAATCCCAAATGGTTATAAAACAATTGGAGAATCCCAATATCTTAAAGTATATGTTTTTTTTGCTTCCCATAAGAATTAAAGAGTTAAATTACATTTTCCAGACTTTTGGTATCTGATGATCATATGAGTTTCGACTATATTTAATTGAACTCTCATCTTTTCTCCAAAATATTTAAAACCAGTTTTTAAAGGACATCAAATTCTTTTTTATAGAACCCCAAATTAATTTGCATTTCATTGCTTATTAACGTCCACATTGAGGGAGATTGAAAGGGAAATTATAAATATTCCCTCCAATCATGGAGCTATGTTTTGGTATTAAACAGACGTCGTTTCTTAATACCCCTAATGTTTCTTTTTGTCGTTTGTTATCTACATAATAATTTATTATTAATTGCGAATTAAGATTTGTTCTAACTTTGTTGAAAGGTGGAGGATTAGTATGTATAAACAATAACAAAGTTGACAATCATGAAAGGCTTCTAAATTAGGCCACCCGCTTTTTTGCACTAAGGGCCTGTTTTTGGTTGCTTTTGGCAACCAAAAATTACTTTTTTAAGTGCTTTTAGTTAAAATATACTATTTTTGGTTGCTTTTAAAACTAGCTTTTCCACCCAAACCAAGAAGGTGGATTTTATAGCTTCTTGGGTGGAAAAGCTAGTTTGAAAGTAAAATTACTTTTTTACCCTTATTATTTAATTATAATTTATTATTAAAATAATGTTTATGTATACATAATTGTAAAATAATATATATTTTATAATATTTATATTGAGAATAAAATTATTTTATTTGTACTTTATTTTATATTTATTATTAATGTGTAAGTGGTATGTCCTTATATAATCTAGAATGTAATTTATATTTTAAATTTTATAAAAATATTTTTTTATTATAATTGAAATTGATTTCATAAATCATAACATTAATTAATTTGAACAATCACTCAAATTTACTTTTACTTTTTAATATTATGTCTAAAATAGACTTTTTATCTCATGAAAATCACTTTTTGACTCCAATGACAAACACTAATCAATTTTTCAAAACTACTTTTCAACAGCTAGTTTGAGAATCACTTTTTTCACCCACTTTTTAAAAGCAACCACAAACTAAGCTTAAGAATCATATTTTCTTTTTCAAAAGAAAACAAGCTCACACAGTTTACATGAACTAAAAAGAAAAAGGCAGCCTCAGTTTCTGTGAAAGAAAGCTGAGCTTGAAGTGCACGTCCCTGTCTGCTACACTTTTATTTTTTGAAATCAAACTTTTCTGCTGGGAAGAGGAAAAAAAACATCTTGGGTATTCTGAATCAGAAAAAATACAATCTTTTTTGATCAAGAGCTTTGCTTTTATGGAGAAATGGGGTTTGGGTTTTGATTATGGGGTCTTTGGAAGGTGTTTAGGGGTTTAGTTTCAAGCTGGGTTTTGGAGATGAAACAGAAGGGTAGCTCAGATTTGGTAGGTAAAGTGGTGGTGGCTGTTAAAGCAGCAAGAGAGATCCCAAGGACTGCTCTGGTCTGGGCTTTGACTCATGTTGTTCAACCTGGGGATTGCATTAAGCTGCTTGTGGTTATTCCAGTCCATTCCTCAAGTAACTTACTTTTCCTCTTAATCTTTTTTTGTTTCACTTTTTTTATTTGTTTTCTCTTTACTCTTTGTATGATGAGAGAAATCATTGAGTAGATTTGGGGAATTAGAGGAGTCGCCTAGTTGAAATTATATGCACAGAAGCTGAGCTTGCATTTGGGTTCAACTTCATACTTTTGGAAACAAATTTGTTCTACTTCTTTGTCTTACAAGTTGCAAGATGCATTCATTACAACAAAATATATTGCCTTTTATGACACCAGTAAACTATTGAATTCTTTGAGTTTCTGAATCTGAGTTTGAGTAGATTGTAGTGAGCTTGTGGTGAAATTGCATAATGTTCCTTTATTCCTTTGTTGAACTTTCTGTTTGTTGGCTCATAAGTTATAATTGATAATACGCGATTACCGAATTCAGTTACATATGATCGTTACAGGTAAGAACACGGTTTAGCATTCTATTGCATTGTTATATTCACTATTCACTTTGTCTGTTTGCTGATGATAGCTTCATGCATTCTCAGGTAAAAGGATATGGGGAATTTCAAGATTTACCAGCGATTGTGCTACTGGTCATTGGAAGCCTCTCTCGGGAACTAATAATTCTGATGCAAAACAAGACCTTGCAGATTCATGCTCCCAAATGATTTTTCAGTTAAAAGATGTTTATGACCCCGAGAAGGTTTTTGTAGATTACTTTATTTTCAGAACTTTCTTTAGTTGTTAATTCTTTATTCCGGGAATTCAACTGTTATCTTTGCAGGTAAAAGTCAGGATGAAAATTGTTCCCGGATCACCGTATGGAATAGTCGCTACCGAGGCCAAGAAAGTTCAATCCAACTGGGTTATATTGGATAAGTAATATATACAAATGTAAACTTTGTTCTCTTGCATGATATATCACATTCTGTTCTTTAGCTCAAGGCATGCAGTTTTAGCTTTGTGTGACTACACAAAGTCTTAGTTAACACATTTGTTTAGTGGACAACATTCTGATGTTCTGTAACTTCTTTCGGTTCTTCTATTTTATTCGATTAAGTGTTGTTTATATTGCTTTTGAATCCTTGCACAGACACTTAAAACATGAGAAGAAACATTGTCTGGAAGAGCTGCAATGCAATCTTGTGGTCATGAAGCAATCTCAGCCGAAGGTTCTTCGGTTGAATTTGGTTGGATCACCGAACATGGCACCTCAAGTGGCTTGGCCATTATCGTTTGAATCAGAAACATATCCTACACGTAGGAACAGCATGCATGACCAGTTAGATGAAACTAAAGGGCCATTTGTGACTCCGGTCAGTAGTCCTGAGCGTGAATCATCCCTGACGGCTACTGATATCGGAACTTCATCAGTATCAGGCTCAGATTCAGGGGCCTCGCCGTTGTTTCTCCCTGGGGTATATGAGAGTTTGAAGAAAGATTATTCATTTATTACTGAAGAAAGACAAAGTCTGTTTGACTCTGATTTGGACTCTGAAAGTGAGCTAGATCCTCTTAAAACCATATCATATTTCCCTTCATGGATGTCCAACATTCGTAGTTCTAACACCAACTCTAAGCATCTCGGCAAGGATTTACGGAGGCTGAATGATTCATCTTTAACTTCAACATATAACATTTTGTTGGAGAAATCATCTACATTGAATAGAGAACCTGATGTCGGGGTCCTTAATTATAGACTTGATCTGAATGTCAGCAAAAGTGTGAGGGAAGCTATCTCGCTGTCAAGAAATGCTCCTCTTGGACCGCCTCCATTATGTTCAATATGTCAGCACAAGGGACCTTTGTTTGGGCATCCTCCAAGATGGTTCGCTTATGCTGAACTGGAACATGCTACAAATGGTTTTTCGCAATCAAATTTCTTGGCTGAAGGCGGATTCGGTTCTGTTCATAGAGGGATCTTACCTGATGGTCAGGTGATTGCTGTGAAGCAACATAAGTTGGCTAGTTCTCAAGGTGACCGAGAATTTTGCTCAGAAGTTGAGGTTTTAAGTTGTGCACAGCATCGGAATGTTGTAATGCTGATTGGATACTGCATTGAGGATGGGAAAAGGTTGTTAGTTTATGAGTACGTCTGCAACGGGTCTTTGGATTCTCATCTTTATGGTAAGTTCAC
Organism: Hibiscus tridactylites; assembly: GCA_958450335.1. Classification (NCBI taxonomy): domain Eukaryota; kingdom Viridiplantae; phylum Streptophyta; class Magnoliopsida; order Malvales; family Malvaceae; genus Hibiscus; species Hibiscus tridactylites. The sequence goes on along the minus strand of OY288292.1, from coordinate 50,712,547 downwards.
ATCTCCGAAACTATAGTTCGATTGACTAACAGGAGTTTATATGAATGTCCTTAAGTCAAGACATTAAATACAACATGTGATCGGCTGATAAATTTGGTTGAAGTATATACAATCATGGGTCAGAACTGTCTTTAAAGAAAAATGCTGCTTGATCCTCGAAAGTGAGCAAGCTATGAGTCCGATATGTCGCTTGTCCTTCGTGAGCATTGATGATTTCTCTGAATAGGTAACTTAATCATGAAATGGGAAATTTTCAGGGCAAAATCATGATACGTTGCAATGGTCTGCTCGACAAAAAATTGCTGTTGGAGCAGCAAGAGGATTGAGATACCTTCATGAAGAATGCAGAGTTGGTTGTATTGTACACCGGGATATGCGGCCCAACAATATCCTTATCACTCACGATTTTGAACCTTTAGTATGTCACATCTCCAAGATCTATGTCAACAAATGTTCAATTTTCTTTTTGCTCAGCTGTTTGTTCCTCTTCATGCTCGGCTCGTTTAGACTTGAACGGTTTTCTTTTTGTATCAAACTTTAGGCACATATACCGGTGGTTATACAAAAAAAAAAGCGTATGACACAGACTGTAAACTGACTATTGCTTCTCCCATTTAGGTTGGTGATTTTGGGTTGGCAAGGTGGCAGCCAGATGGAGACAGAGGAGTGGAAACTAGAGTGATTGGCCGATTCGGGTACATAGCTTTTCTATTCCTTGTTACTTAAGTTATCTTGCAAGGACAAATTTATTCAAGAAAACACTCTTCTTGGTAGGTATTTAGCTCCAGAATATGCCCAAAGTGGCCAAATCACAGAAAAAGCTGATGTCTACTCCTTTGGGGTTGTAATGGTGGAGCTAATCACAGGACGAAAAGCTATGGACATCAGTCGGCCGAAGGGACAGCAGTGTCTCACTGAATGGGTACGTGTCCGACTTATTTTAGGTTACAAACTTATGGAATTTATTTAAGCTGGTTTTTTCATTGATTCAAATATGTTGCAGGCACGTCCTTTACTAAAAAGTCATGCCATACGGGAACTTGTCGACCCCCGCTTGGGGAATGGCTACGTGGAGCAAGAGGTTTACGGCATGCTGCAATGCGCTTCCTTGTGCATCAGGCGAGATCCTCATACGAGGCCTCGTATGTCTCAGGTTGGAAAATTAGAAATTACATGATAAAAATCCCTTCCAAGACACATTTATTCAGTCATTGTTGTTTCAATGATCATTGAACAACGCCACCTAATTCCAGCATCCCTGAAACTCAGAAGAGAACTAGGCATGCATGTGCACGTCAAACTTATAGTTTCGTGTGCGGCGTACCTGCTCCGCGTCTCCGACACACTGTCGGTTCTTTTTGCAGTGGTTGCTATAAATGTGTTTCATGTTCAACCATTAGAAGCTTATTTCGTGTCAGCTCTATGATTCTTGTAAACATCATATGTTAACCTTTCACAGTTTACAGTTAACTCAGGCGTGTTTACACCGTGAAGGTACTTCGGATGTTGGAGGGGGACGTAATCACAAATTTGCCTTTCGATGCATGAACTTCCGGGGGTCGTTAAAGCTCATCGGGCGAGCTGCCGATGCAGTTAGATTGAATATCAGCATGATGGTCTTGGCAGAAAATATCAGTAGATACAACATGTATAAAGAGTAGATAGACAACTCACTCTTGAACATTGAAGCAAATATTTACTTGGAAATAATGTCACCCTTTGATTTTAATATACATGGTATATATTTTATTTTATGGTCATACTCAAATGTAACTGTAAAATTGTGTGAATATTTTGTAAATTACATAACTTATATCATACCTGTCTAAGCAACTGAGGGTTGCAACATCTGGATGTTGACCATGTTTAGTGTTCGTTATCCGACGGAAAGCTCACCACATAACCATCGGTTCCTCAACGAAAACCAAAAGAATTTACGGCTGTAAGTGTATCGAATACGAACTCATTTGAGATGATTTTGTTAACATAAGATTCTCAGGAAGAGTGATATAACATGTGGGAAAGAGTTTACTTTGCCAATTGCCAAGCTTAATTTCATTTGTGTTCATGGAATCTTCAAATTCTTATTTCCAAAGATGAATCATAATGCCAGTCACATAATCAAAAGCTATTAGTATTAAATAAATCAAAAAAATCAAACATTCTTGACACTGAATCTAATGTTCTGGTCTACTTGAATCTTCATTCCTCATCAACAGCAAAAAGATCATTCTCTCCGTCTTGGATCGATCGTTTCTTCTTCAGCAACAGAGTCCTTGCCTTGCTCAAGCTAGAATTGCTAGACTTGGTCATTCTCTGATAAGGAAATGAAGCATTCAAAACCAAAATTAGTGCAAAATTCATCTCCTTAGTACACCATTGTAATTAAAAAAAGAGAGTTACCTTTACTATTTGCCTGTTTTCTCTACTCACGAATGGCAGAAGAGAGCTATCCTGCTGTACTGGAACCGGACGATGGAAATAACGCAGTTGAACCTGTAGAATCAGAGAAAGAAACTAGACATGATCAATCTAACAGCCAAAAGAAGTACACTATACATGCAGCCATTCGAATGAACCAGTAAAGCTGACCTCTTCTCTTTCGGGTTCGTATAGCATATCACTGCAAGAGTTCTCTGTTTCCGGACTAAACTCGAAGATGTTGTGAAAGTTTTCATTTTTCTGTTTATGGAACAAGCGATTGTTTTTAGTATAAAGTAAAAACTATAAAGTAATTTCAAGGTAAAGATGATTAAATATACCATCATATGCTTGACAAATCCATCTTCTCCTAGAAATTGCCTTAGATACTTCATCTGCAGTCAAATAGGAAGCGGTTCAACTTCTTTACAAGATATGAGGAAAAGTAAACCGATCATCAAAGAAACGAGAACAAAGTTCACTACCTGTATTATCTGAGACCGTGTCCACAATTTGAGTTTCCGGCCGTTTATCGTCTCACAATAAGTTTGAGACTTCTGATTATAAGTTAAGGATACTGGCAACTCTTCGAAATCCTTAGCCTTGTTTGAGAATTTCTCCAAACAGTTGCTATCTGAAATTAAAGCTAATGCATTATGAGCCGCTGCACAAACTGTTTCGTCCTTGTTGTTTAGTAAGTTTAAGAAGCATGAAGTTGCACTGCATTCGAATTTTCAAGACTATCAAATTAAGTAAAAAAAAACACAGAATATTCACAGCGAATCGAACTGTTTAATCGATAGTCTCACCCTTGCCAAATCTTGTAACTCAGCCTCCATCCGTCGAGGGTGGTAAGTAGAAAGGTCCAAGCGGATATAGCAACATGTAAAACAGCCGGTGAATGTTCCTTTTTCATCTGAATTGATTAAGCAAATTAGAAAAAAAATCTCGAGGAGAGTAACTAAACACAAAGCTTTTAATTAAAATTACATACAGTCGAGCCAGGTGCAGGAAGAATGAAGCTCCACATCAATTGCATTGCCTGTTCGGTCTCGTCCGAATTTTTCACACCAAAGAATGTAACAATAGCCAAGCACTCAAGAACCTGCACTTGTAACAAAGTTCATGAATCATAACCATACAAACATGATTTCAATACAAAAAACCAAACAGCAACTAGATAGCTGATTGATTGATTATAACACAACAATTACCTTTCCAATGTCAACTTTCGATTTAAGTCCATTAGAAATTGCAGAAAATACATCGACGTACACTTCATGCGAAGTGTCGACAGATTTAGTAATCATTGCAACCAATCCTACAAGAACAGAAACATGTATAAGAACTATGTAGGTTGAAGTTCAAAATCTAACGAATAATTGCATTGTCATGAAAGGATTAAGCTTACCGATAGTATATACAGCATTCTCCAACTCCTTGGCCACACGACTTTTTCGAATACACCGGAAGCAGTAGTGAACCAATGTTACAAAGCTGCAAACAAAAAAAATTGTCAAGTTCTGCGTATTAAGTATTAAAAAAAATTCGTGAAAAAAGAAATTGCTTACTTGTTCTGCACGAAATCCACCTCTATTTCGTGAACCAAAATCTTTTTACAATTCCTGATAGTGCTTCCTCTCTCCACGATGCCCTGCATCAAGTTGGATTAAAACAAGTGAAATCTTACATAAAAACTAAAACCAATATATATGTATGTGCGCGCGCGTATATTAAACCTTTTCTCGGACAACTCTCTGAAGTAACAACTGATGGTTTTAGTTAGAATCGGAGAATTCCCAGAATCGTCATTGTCGGCGTCAAGTATTGACGCCAGCTAGTGGTTGAACCCCTGCAACAGATGAAGTTTTAGATGAAAAACCAACGGTTGTTTAGAGGAAGAAGAAAGTAAGAATGGTTGGATTTGGTTACTTACATTCTGAAATTTTTCGACCTCATGTCTAACGGTATAATACAAACAATGCTCAGAACAATCTCTCGGATTTTTCTTAAAGTTTTCTGAGGTTTATTCCTTTGTGAAAACAAAAACCTCGTATTTATAGGCAGATGTTTTCCTATTCCGTGTCGGTTTATAATTAATTTAGGATTCCTTTTTTATTTAATTTACTTGTTTATTAATTTGAATTAAAATGATTAGATAAAAGAAAAAGGTATACCAGCCTTAAAAGCTGTAAAATCCACGGCGAATTGGTTTTCTCTTAGAGTCCTAACATGCAGGCCTGATTTAAGAATTTATAGTGATTTTTTTTTTAAATTTAATCTACTATCATAAAATCTGAATTTTGTAAAATTAAACTCAAAATTTTAATGGTTGTAAATATGGGAAATTTGTTTTGGTAAAAGCAGGAAATGCTCATAAAAATTGATTAAAAAAGGGAGTTGACTAGGTGCCTCGTTAAAGCCTAAATAGAGAAAAATAATACACCTAACAACTTACAGAACAATGATAACACCGAGTCAAACATACAAACGAGAATAATAAATTTGAAACACTTGCCGAGCACATTACGGCGGACTAGCAAACCATCTAATATCACCCCTAAGACCTCATAAATAAAAATTTGATTTATACTAAAAGGTTTGTTTAAGATATAAACAATTAAAGATTGGGTTAATTGCATTAGATGTATCCATATATTTGCCTTTTAAAGATGTATAACATATTTAAAAGTAAAAAAAAAAAAACTTTGATATAGAGTCTGTATAAACTTTAGTTTATACAAGTTTTTTAGTTTTAGGGGGTTAGAAGTTTAGTTTAGGGGTCTATGTTTCAGGGTTTAGAATATAAAGTTGATGTTTAGAATTTAAGATTTAAAATTTATGGTTTAGAATTAAGAATTTAAGATTTGAGTTTTATAGTATAAAAATGTAGATCAAATTATTTATTTTATAAACATAAATAAACCCATATACATATATTAATATATGATTTGGTTTCGATAATATATAAAGGAAAATTATTTAATAGTTTACACCCGGTTTTATGATCCAATATTTAAAATTTAAGATTTAAAGTTTAAGACTTACGATTTAGTTTTATAATTTTAGAGTTTAAAATTTAATGTTTATGTTATAACAAATAATAGTAACAACTTAATGTTTATGTATTTTTTACACCGAAAATGACAACGTATTATATAATCGTGAATCCAGCTCCAAAATAAATTTGGCCTATGAATGTGACCCATTATTAACTTAATATCCTTGAAAACAATTTGGTCCGTCATCTTACGATAAAAATCAGAATATAATTGACAAATGCTAGTTGGTTAATATATATAGTAATATTCTACACGCGGTGGAAACTGAAAATTTTCGTAAGCGCCTTAGTTTTAAGGTATAGGAAGTTAGTTTAGGGTTTAAGGTTTTAGGTGTAACGGTTTAAAATTTAGGGATAGTTATTTTAATTTAAGATTTAGGGTTATAATTTAAGCTTTATAGGTTAGGGTTTAGGGTAATATGGGGAGGATTTAGGTTTTAACCTATAAACCCTAAATTATAACCCTAAACCTTAAATTGAAACAACTATCCCTAAATTCTAACCCCATACACCTAAACCTTAAACTAACTCTATATACCCTAAAACTAAGGCAATTGTGGAAACTTTCAATTTTCACCGTCTGTGTATAAAATATTTATCCTATATATATAATAGGTTTTCCCTAACTTTAGTTTATGGTATGGTATTAGATTATAATTCAGTAAAAATAATCAAATCAATTACTATTGTTGGATTTGTAATAGAAGTGTATTTAAATAAAAAAGTAAATTATCAATTATATTAATTAAGTTTTACCTCGATTAATATTATTGTAATAATCCAGAGAACGTAGACGCGAGTTATTGGTAACGTACACAAATGGTCATTAAATTTTCAAAAATTACATAGTAGTCTTTAAACTTTAATTTTTATTACAAATGGTCGATGTGCCATTAACTGTCGTTAACTAGGAGACGTGACAATTATGAAAATTTGTATAATAACATATTTAATCTTCAATATTTACACATTCAATCAATTTGGACATCAATAATGTGTGTTAAATTAGGAATAAATTGATTAAATATGTCAATATGGGGATTAAATGTTATATTATTTAAATTTTTGTAACTGTCACGTCACCCAATTAACAACAATTAACGGCTCGGTGACCATTTTGTAACAAACAATAAAATTTAATACCCATTATGTAACATTTGAAAGTTTGATGATCATTTTATATTTTTAGAGATAATTTAGTGACCATTTGTATATTTTACCCTTAGTTATTTTATAGGTCTCGATCATATATAAAGTAGAATCAGATCAAATTTTTATATGAGAGTGTAAAATTTTCTTGATATTTTTTTCTCCGATCACAAAGTTCAAATCGTCAATTATTACTTAAAGTCTAAAGATATTAAACTTCTTACTGCTCAACTCAACAATCATTTAATAAATACAAGCTTAAATTTAATACTTATATTCAAATTACAATAACACATTTAAATAATTTCAATGATAACCATCTAAGTGTTTAAATAATGAATTAATTAACCAAACTTTACTTATACGGGAAAGGGAATATACTATACTTTCCTCTCCCATTCAATTAGTGCCAAATGGCAAACGGTATCTTTGCGATAGAAAGAATAAATAATCATAAAAGATACATTGATTTTCGGTTCACTAGTCAATCAATTTAGATTAAGTTTTACCGATGTTCTTTATGAGTACGGCTTTTTAATTTAGTTTTTTTATTCACAACGTCCAGATTCGAATCACTAATTTTGTTTAAAAAATCTAGTACCTCATACGACTAAATCAACTAGTTGTTGGTAATGATTAGTGTATTATTAAGTCACATTACATCTTAATAAAAAAATTTAGATCCAAATTTCAAAAACAATATTATTAAAAGAAATAATTACATTGTGTATGCTATAAAATCTAATATATACATATATATTTTGGTGCACTTAGCTTTTTTTTAACTTCATAGCAAATACATTGGAAGTGTGGAAGTGAAATATTTTTTTAATGAATAATTAATTTTTTTTACTAACTATCAGTTGATTTAACGAAATGAAATATCAACATTCAGTCCTTAAAACAATATCAACATTCAGATTTAAAAAATTAAATTTTTTAACCTACAAATTGAATAAAGAAAACTAAAATTGACAAAGATATTTTGCCTATGTTCAAATAATTGTTGATAATATAAGATACATGTGTATGGCCACCTCTAAACTATTGGAGGATCATCCCCTATCTCCCTTGTATTTCTATACCCTTTTCATTTTCTTTTTGTTCTTTTCTTTTTGTCAGTTTTAGAAATAAACAATATGGATTTGTGTAGATACTGCAATTAGATAAAAAAAATTATATATACGTATATCTGTACGTATATGTATACCGAAAGCACAATAACCTAATACTTCTTTTCAGGGACGGAGCCATTAAGGCTTTGGGAGGGGCAATCGCCCCTCACCCCCGAAGAAATTTTTTTTCACCTTTGCCCCCTATTTAATATTTTTAAAAAATTAATTTATTTATAAATTTAACCCTCAATTTCAAATATTTATAGTTTGCCCCCCAATCTCAAATTCTGGCTCCATCCCTCCTCTTTTCGATGAAAATGTTGAAAGATAAAGAATTTATTTTGAACACTAGTTGAAAAAAATATCCAAAGAAAATGACAATAAATTAGGTCCATCCAATCATCTCCTCTAGGTCTGCTTCCATTTTCATGAACCCCACATTTTATATTAATCATATTGTATTTCACCAAACATATTTGCTTCCAGTTCTGTCTTTCTGTGAGTTTGTTTTCTGTTGGTTGTTGCTGGTCTGAGAATTGGGTGGAAAAGCTTTGTCCGGAAGGAAATGGGCAGGAAGTGCTCACATTGTGGGAACATAGGCCACAATTCTAGGACCTGTGCCCCCACTTTCAGAGGTACTAGTACTACTACTGGTGGTGGTGGATTTCGGCTCTTCGGTGTTCATCTGCAACTCGACTTACCGTCGTCGTCGTTCTCGTCTGCTGTTAATCATATGAAGAAGAGTTTCAGCATGGATTGCTTTCCTTCTTCTTCTTCGTCCTCTCCTTCTTCTTGGTCTTGCTCTCGAGTTTCGGTCGGTGAGAATTCCGATAAAATCTCAATCGGTTATCTATCGGATGGTCTGACGGGCCGTTCTCCCGATAGAAAAAAAGGTACTTATAGTACAGACAGTGGTGGGTCCACGTGATATCTTGGGTGGGCCTGTGCCCACTCTGAATTTTTCAAAGCTCACACATTTGATTTTAATTTTTTTTTTTTTGAATTAGTCATTTAATTTTATGATTTGTGCCCACCCTGAATTTTTGAGATTTTTATGATTTGTACCTATCCTAGAAACTGTTTTGATTTGTGTCCACCCTAAAAAAAAATTCTGGATCCGCCACTGCTTATAGAAGTTCGATTTGCTATATATATATGTATATATATATATGTGTGTATGTATATACTATTTACTTGTATGGATTGGATATGTAAAATCAGGAATTTCATGGACAGAAGAGGAGCACAAAATCTTTCTAGTAGGGCTTGAGAAGCTAGGGAAAGGAGACTGGAGAGGCATCTCTAGAAACTTTGTTACTACAAGAACTCCGACCCAAGTTGCAAGCCATGCTCAAAAGTATTTTCTCCGACAGGCAACTCTCAACAAGAAGAACAGACGTTCCAGCCTGTTCGACATGGTACGATATCCGCAACACGGATCAATCGGTCCGGTTATCTGTTGAGATTTTCCTTCTAATTCCTTGTTTCTAATCCCATGACAGGTTAGAAGCAGTAGCATGCCTGGACCTCTTCCTAGTCTCACAATCCCTCGATTCGATTCGGATCGTCATCGTCCCATTCCAGTCGACGACTGGCAGCTTGACTTCAGTGGTGCCAAGACAAGAACATCAAATGCAGCACAATCCATGTCTTCAAACACTACGCCGGATCTCGAGCTCACACTCGCCGCCCCGAGGCCGGCTTTAGAAGAAAACAAGTCATCCCCAACAACCCTCCTTATTAGAGTTACTTGACAATGCTAAAATAGTCACTAATTACTAGTCTTTAATTAATTAATCCTTCCTTAGTAGAATCTTCCTTTCATTCATTGTCCATAAACTCAGTTAATTACAATATCTCAAGGGCTTAAAGTCAGAAATAGCAGCAAGTGCTGAGTTTTATATACATTGTTATTGTATTACTGATATGATAACAAGTTAAGGCATTTTTGTTACTCCACCATCCTTCAATGGAAGGCAACATATTATATTAATGTGTAAGCTCGTGTAATCGTCCGGTGAATTCCGATTATATCTGAAATTAATTCGAGTAGTTTTTTTTTACCACAAGACTTGAACACAAAACTTTACTTAAAAGATATTATGCTCTTACCATTAGACCCATAGAGATTAGTACCATATGGCATTTTTTTTACCACAAGACTTGAACCGCGTATATTAGATCGAATGATAAGAAGTTCAACATCCTTTAAACAATATCTTAAATTTGCGTACATTAGAGGACCTATTTGGTCAGATGCTCATAGTAGAGGGCTTGAGGGGTTCTTTCTCCAACTTTTTATTGGACATTTTTAGTACTTAGTGTAATCTCATGGTAGTATCTGTTATTTTTTTAACCCTTTGATATGGACAAAAAATTTCTGTATTTTTTTTGGTGTCCTTTTCTATGCCTAACACTAAAAAAATAAATTTTAAGGACTAACCCTAAATTCTAAATCCTAAACCATAAACCCTAAAATACACACTATCCCTAATTCCCTAAACCTTAATCTTAACCCATAACCTTAAACTATAAACATAAATTTTTAGTGTGCGAGTATAAATATAGGCACCGAAAAGAGATAGTAAATTTCTATTCATTTGATACACCTTATAGACAAGCTATTCGAACTTGAGCCAACTGAGATTCTACAGACTTACATACGTAGCTTAAAGTTTTTATTTTTATTTTATGTAAATCCACATCCTATTCCTATCCCATCTGTGTTTTGTAGGATGAATTCAATCATATGGATATCATAAACCTGTTATCTATATGTATATATTCTCATTATATAGCTTCTATAGTCATCATATGTACCAACATTATATGGTAAAAATTTTGATATACAAGCTTAAAATTTGCATAAATTTGTTAGATATAGGGTTTAGAGTTTAAGTTTAGGGTTTTAGATTGTATAGTTTAGGGTTAGGGTTTAGAATTTAGGTTTAAGATCTTAAATTTAGTAATTTAATATTTAAATTTTAAAAAAAGGTTGTGTAATGTTTTTTGCACAACTTGTCTATCAAAATATAACCATTATTTTTTTTTGTTTTTTCTCTCTAGGTATATTCCTAGATTTTCATTCAGCCGCAAACTTTGCTTCGTCTTTTACTTTGGCCGCATGCGGCGGCACCAACTTTGACGTTGATTGTCGATCGCTCGTATTTTTTTATTTATTTTTGCGTTATTATATTTTATCTTTATTTTTAGTTTTTAATAAGAACAATTTTGTCTTTGTGGCACGTATTCCTGAATAAAAATTTTATGCCCCTTTTCGGTGCCCTTATATATGCCCTAACACTAAAAAATTAAATTTCAAGCACTAACCCTAAATTCTAAATCCTAAATCCTACACCTTATACCCTAAAAATTAGATCTACCCTAAATTCCCTAAATCATAATCATAAACCCTAAACCCTAAACCTAATTTTGAGTATGAAGGCATAAGTAGGGGCACCGAAAAGGGGCAGAGGATTTACATCCCGTATTCCTCTGCCTTTTGGCATGTTTTTTTTTTCTTTTTTTTTTATTATTCTCAGGTTTGAATTTGACATCGCCTCGACTGAACAAGATGGCGTTTATTGGTTATCCTGCTGATGTTTCTTGTTTTGGGTCCTCAGATTGAATTTGGATACATGATTTGCGGTTCTCGACGGTCTTTTAGTAGTTTGATCCCTTTTGTGATTCATTTGCCGATGCAGTTAGATCCATTCGTATCTATCTTTTGTCCAAGTCTTTTGATTGAGTTTTTAACCTCTTCATTGTATGGCCATGTATGATCTCAAGAGTTAGTTTCTTATGTCAATGGTTATAGGAAAATGCTCAAATTATGTGTTTAGTTTACGTTAATAGTTGTAAACTCTGATTGTAATTTGAATATTTTCTATTTTTAATAAAATTAGCGGCTTCTATAAAAAATATAACCCTTATTATAGAGAGATATAATTCTCTTATGGAAATTTTTTTGATACACAAGTTGTATAATTAAAGTTAGGTGTTAGTTTAGGGTTTAAGAGTTTATGTTGATTTAGTTTTATAATTTAGAGTTTAAGGTTTAGGATTTTAGGGTTAGGAATTTAAATTTTAAAGAAGGGTTGTGTAATATTTTTTATACAAACTTTGTACCAAAATATAACATTTCTCTTACACCATATAAAACTTAAAAATTTTATATTTTTTTTATTGTTACATGATCCAATAAATGAGATTAACGATAAAAAAATAAAAAAAATTATTTAAAAAAATAAGAAAATAATCTTAGCCTTAAAGTTTATCCCCATTGTTGGACCATTACGCTGGGCTTCTCACTCGGAAAAGAAACTGCAGGATATTTTGTGTGGGCTGCATTAAGAACAATCGTATTTAGACTTACCTAACATTTTTAAAATTATATATTCATATTTAGAATTTTAAATCTGTTTTTAATCTGTAATACGTATCTTCCTTTAAGAAAATAGACTTAAAACTATAATTACAAATCAATCAAAATTAAACATATGTAATTTAAAATTGTCGTAGATCCATTAATTGGCCTGGTAGCTAAAGATGCTCGTCTTGTCTTATCTTGTATAAGTTTAAATCCCGACATGAGAATATAATACTCTCAATTTATAAAAAAAACTGTCATATATCTAAATGCACTAAAAAATAGGTACATAATTTTATTAAAAAATTAAATACATAATTATATATAATTATAAAAAATGGATATCAAATATTATGCCTCTGTTTGGTAAACAATTTTTTGAGCTAAAATTAGAGGTTTGAAGTATCGTTAGAGGTTTGACCAGTCACATCTGTTAATTTAGATGTTTGGTAAATAGAGGACTATAATAGCAGATTGGAGGTGAAACCTCTCATTTAAAAAAACTCGTTTTAGGAGTTTTTAGAGTTAAGGGTTTGTATATAAGACTTGTAAAGACTTTTTTATCCTTGATAGTTATAAATTTCTATAAATAGCATAAATTTAAATAACTGATAAATAAAAAAATTATAAATAAGAAATTAATATATATATATATATATATTAATAATTAATAAAATTATATTCAAAATATAATTTCATAAAAAAGAAATTAATATGTACATCTAATTTTATTAATTATTAAATTTATATTAAAAAGATAATTTTACAAATAAAAAACTAATATATATGTATATATATATATATATACATCATTCATATATGTTTGGTAATGATATTAAAAAATAATTTTTATAATATAATTAATATTAATAGATACAAAATATTAATAACTAATAAATTATTTAAACAAGTATTGAATATAATCATGCCCTTATATGTTATTTTTTTGTTCAAATATTCAAACAATTATCACATATCAGTTAATTATAGCAAACACTTTTATACAATCAGCTAATACAATCTACTAGTTAAATCAATTAATGTTATCTTTCATCAACTAATATAATTCGTTATCAGCTATCTGTTGATTAACAAACAATGCCTATATTTACCTTAAATTAAATAACAAGGGTAAAATAAGTCTTTGAACTTTTGAAAAAAATTAATTGAGCCCTTGAATTTTTTGCACATAATCAAGCCATTGAACCAAGAAATTAAATCAATTAAGCCATTTGACCATTCAATCTTGACAATTTCAAGGTTTTAAATATCAACTTCTTCCAAAGATGTATGGAGGTTTTTTAATGAGGCTTGATTTCGTTGTCTAGATAATATTCGTTTTGCTAATAAAGTCCCTCTCTTTTCAAAAAGAAAATCTTCTAATGATCACTCTTGATTCTCATCAAAGTAAGTTCATTTAACCTTTCTTGCGACAAAATTATTCGTAATTATGACTTTACAAACTTCAATTTTGAAAAACTTTGTTTTGCATAATCAGCAGTAATAAGTATATTCAATAAAATATTATATGCAATTATCTCAGTTGGGAAGCAACTAAACGTTTTAAATTAACAAAGTCGTCTTTTATTGAGAAAAAATTAAAACGTTTTAAAAACTTCAATAAATCCATGACTTTTTTGGTAAAAGCTCACTAAGTAATTTAAGCTCAATAAATAGCTTACTTCCATCAACAATAGATAACTCGTCTTTCTTGAAATCATTTTAAAATTATTACAATGGTAACTCGAGTCACAACTAATGCTTTGGATTAAGATTTTTCTTTAAAAAAATAGTTATATACAATAAATATTAAATAACTCATTTTGGCCCATCTTTTTCGATCGTACCTATTACATATGTCAAAACTATATTTTTATTTTTGCAAAATAATATGAAACTTTATTAATAAATTTAAATCCCCTATAAAGGGATTACAAAATCGAAGTCAACCATCGACATAAAACTCATAGTAACATTAACTGAAAACTCGCCAAAAATGGAAGGAAATACAACTAAATAATACTTCCTTATCACTCAATCGTTCTAATCCCGCTTTGATCTTAGCAGCAGCACAATTAGTTAACTAACACAAACCTCCAAATCCAATAAAACTCAAAACCACTTCCTTGCATTACAAAAGAGAAATTATGCTAATCTCCAAGAATGGAGGGAAGTTCTTCTGCTCAAGAAGAATCCAACAAATTCTAAGAAATCTTTGGCTTGTTCCAAAGTTCTCGTGATGGTTTTATGAATTTTTTGTGGGTATTTTACGGGCTCTTTATAGGTTTTTTATTTCCACAGATCGCGAGGAATTGTACAAGAAGTGTGATCCTCGTAAGTATTTTTTATTGTTAAACATATTTATTGAATGTGTTTTGTGGGTTCTTTTCCAGAGAAGGGCATTATTGTTAGACTATCTGGATCACATGGTGAGTGACAAGTTGAGGAATATGCTCCTGAAATTAAGTTTCGTTTATGGGGATAAAAAGCATAGTTTAACTCAAGAGGAGAGTTATGCTAATTTCTCTATCAACTCTTTAAAAAAGGTTTGAAATTGTTTTTTTTGTGCTTGATGGGTTTATGGGTAGCCTTATGTTTTGTTTCTTTATCGATTTGGAATAAAATGATGGTGTTTGTGTCATTTCATTTGAAGATTGAGATTAGGTGGTTTAGTTTGGGTACCTCGGGAGCTAAATGGTTTGTGTGGGTGGGTTTATGCTTCTGTGGGGAATATGAAAAGCTTTTGCTGCTGGCTATGTATCTGTTCTGATACCAATTGTAATGATTCGAATAGAAAAATGACAAAAATAAAGAAATAATAAGATTTCTGGAGAAGAATAAAGATAGACTTCAAAGTAGACTTAAAACTGTTAGTTAACTAACACAAACCTCCAAATCCAATACAATTCAAAGCCACTTCCTTGCATTACAAAAGAGAAATTCTGCTAATCTCCAAAAATGGAGGGAAATTCTTTTGCTCAAGAAGAATCCACCAAAGTCCAAAAAATCTTTGGCTTGTTCCAAATCTCTTGTGATGGTTTAATAAAAGCTTTAACCGCATGTATGGCTTTTTTTTCTTTAATATTTCTTTATGGGTTTTGTGAGTATTTTACGGGGTCTTTATGGGTTCTTTTATTTGCACAGATCGCAAGGAAATGTACAAGAAGTGTGATCCTCGTAAGTATTTTTGATTGTTAAACATATTTATTGAATGGGTTTTTATGGGTTTTATGGGTTTCGTGGGTTCTTTTCCAGAGAAGGGCATTATTGTTGGACTATCTGGATCACATGGTGAGTGGCAAGTTGAAGAATATGCGCTGCAACCATTACCCGGCCCAATGTGGGGTATCAACCTACTTCGAGATCTGATAAGTAAGAAGGACTGGATTCTTCTTTTGGCCTTGGCCATTGACTTATGGCTCCTGGAATTAAGTTTCATTTATGGGGATAGAAAACATAGTTCAACTCAAGAGGAGAGGTATGCTAATTTTCCTGTCAACTCTTTAAAAAAGGGTTTGAAATTGTTTTTTGTGCTTGATGGATTTAAGGGTAGCCTTATGTTTTGTTTCTTTATCGATTTGGAATACAATGATGGCGTTTATGTCATTTTATTTGAAGATTGATAGAGTTTTGAGTTTCTTCCTCATGGTTGGGTTGTTGATGGCATATTGTAGAGCGTGTTACCTTATGGATTTTATAGGATGATATTGGTAGGATTTCATATGCAGGATTTCATTGTATGCAAAAATCAACAACCTACCAAAAATAACAGACACTGTCAGTGAGTAGGAAAAGGAACACGATGATCAACAGATCTTTGGCGACCTACCTGATCTATCACCAGCTAGGTGTAGGCTGCCGCCTACCATGCTCTTAGCAGACTCCCCGGGTAACAAATTTTCCATTCCAGATGCTCATGCTGATGCTGAACCGGACACCTCCACCGACTAACCTCAAGGCTAATGCTGATGCTGAACCAAATTTCTCGACTAATCTGACTATGAAATTCCATTTTTTTTCCATTGAATAGATTATCGAAACCAATCTAACTATGAAATTCCATTCTTTTCCATTAAATAGATTACCTAAAATTGTGTTCGTTTGATTGTTTGTAATTTGGTTTTTCCTCTGTACCTTGTTAGTGTCCACCAATACGACGATCACGGTTTGTTTGCTTGTAGAAAATTGACTTGTACTGATGATGATGATGATTGTTCTCCACTTGGCTGCTAGGAAATTGATAAAGAACAAAAATAGTTATAGAATAATTATAGAAGTTTTCTACTTTTTTCTCAGCATCAAAGCACTCCCCTTAAAGTAGAGGTTGAGGCATTGAATTCTGGTTCTAACTTGCTTGAATTATATATTAGAACAATTTTATGTTTTGTCTTTTTTTTCTGGTTCTGTTCCTTTCGTTAAGAGAATGGTATGAGAAATATACGAGGTGGAAGGATAATCGTACGAGGTTTCATGCCCGAAAACCCTTCTCCATGCATGTTTAAGCTTCTAAACTTGAATGGATAGATGGTTAATTTCCTTAATGAAACTGTATCACTTACAGAAAATATTCAATATAAAATAATTAGCCTCTTTTCCTTATCATCTACAGTTTCAAAAAATTAAGGATGCCATCGATACACATAGACAACCGCACTACAACATTGGTTCATTGAAGGGAGTTAAAGACTTGAACCTTGAATTTGTATCTGCTCCGATCGATAAGCCAGTTGTGTGTCATAGACGTATTCTCCCAAACTCGATCCGTGCGGTGTTAGCAACCCTCGACTATGCTAACCAACCTTGAACTCCCACGCAATGCAATGGCTAGTAGCGAACACAAGAGAAGGCAAGAGAGTTTTACAAGTAAAGTGACTTGTATTACTTAAGAAAGATAGCTTACAAGAGAGCTTTACAAGGATGCTTACAAGTACTCAACTCTTGAGTGACTACAAATGAGAGGGGTGGCCCTATTTATAGGCTCTCACCTCCTCGATGGACGGTTGAGATCATTTTGATCTAACGGTCCATATGTTTCCTCCTAAAATATCTACATGTATCTCTATCTTTCTAGAGAATTCTACACATGTCTATACATATCTATATCTATCCAAAAGGTTTTAGAGAGCTCCAGGGTCTTCCTGAGCTTTCCCGAGCCTTTCCGAGCCTTCTAGGTCCTCCCGGGTGAGTCTAGACTTGGATAGAACGTCTCGGACCCTTCTAGAACTTTGTGGAATGCTCCTACTCGTGCTTTGGCTGTCCTAGGCCTTTATAGTGCCCTCTTTGGTGCTTGCTTGCCTCAAAAGTGCTCAAGGAGTGGTGAGAACCTCGGTTTGGATTCGTGGGAAAATTGGTGGGTTGTGACATGTGTCAACCTAAACAAGCAACTCGTTATAAAGCATGTGTCTCCACGTGTGCATTTTCATGTATATTGGCATTTTTCTCAGCAAAAAAATACTAAGTAGAAATTCTTAGCTTTGCAACATTCTTTCATTCTTATTCAACCTGTTATATATATGTAACCTTCAATTAAAGTGGAAATATAATTCCTATGTTTCTAAATGAAACCCATGTCTAGCTTTCTCAAGCAATTGTGTGTCCATGTATGGCAGCCATTGATAATGAAATAATGAAATCATAGACTTTTTTTCAGCTCCCCCATCACCAACTCTCAACATATTCAAAACTGAAAGAATTTGTAAGGGACTGAAATGGAAATAGGACTGTTGGGGGTTTATTTTATTGTTAAGCTTTATTTTAATTGTGTAAATGTCTTTAATGCCCGTTTATTGAAACGGGGAGTTTGAGCCTATGAATATAGTTAGGAAAACATTATCGTTTTGTTGGCGTTAGGTTAAATATCGAGTCTGTTGATTGAGAACCTTATGGAATGAATGAATTGAATGTCTGTCTTTTCCAAACTTCTCTGATTCTCTTCTCACCTTTGCTTCTTCTATTCCTTCCTTCCTACAAAAATTTTGTGTTACTGTTCATATCATTACAAAGGTATCAGAGCGTAGGTTCATCCCCGGATATGGTGGACGGAGTATTACGTAGGACTCAAGGTGCACAAGCATCGTTCAATCGTCTCGAAAATTCATTGGATAAAATGTTTCAGGAGTTTCAAACAAAATTTTTGGCAGATGCAAAGCAACTGCTAGAGAAGGCCTTCGGAAAATCAATCGATTTTCCTGTCGGTGTTCAAGTGCACGATGATGCAGAGTTGACCAATTTTGCTGAACCGACACAAGTTTTAGATTCATCTTTTAATGCTATGAAGTTGGGTTCGAGTGAAATTCAACAATTTGATGAAATGTCAGTGCCAACTGTTGAAGTAATTGATGGTGGAAAGATTAATTCAGAGCTTGGTGATGTTATGGCCAGTGAGATGATTCTTGTTGATTCGAATGACAAAACTTAGATAACCATTTCTGATGAATCTACCAATGGATTTCTGAGTGAACTTCCATAGAACAAATTCCTAATTTTCAAGGGGTGTGGAGAGTTAAATAGGGGTCTCATGGAACTGTTACCAAACCAAGATGTATTGTTGGATTCATTTGCGGTGGCTAGAGAGGTAGATTCAGATGCAACTCAAGTGTTCGATGGAAGGTTTGTGAGAAAATGTAAGAATCCGGTTACATACAAGTTTATCTTTGAATTAGCTGAGAGTGATGACCCATGTGGGTTTAGGCTTCTACTAATGGCAAAAGATGTGCAAGATGGTGTACGGGAAGCTATATCCATCCAAGCATTAGACCAGAGAACAAAAATACGGCTTGGTTTAGCTATTGAAAGTCAAAAAGTTATTTTATCAGTGAAAATGAGGCTGACCTATGAATTATTGATCTATTACAGTCAGGATTATCCATTCTTGTATAGAAGTGCCTTGAGTCATGGATATGGGAAGAAATATAGGTGGTTCATTAAATGGAAATTCGTTGAAGCGAAGGCTGCTGCTTATTACTACCATAGTCTGGTTTCTGACAATGGTAGTGAACCGACATGCCATATTTGTGTCGTATGCTATTCCCTAGATGCACAAGAAGTATTTGTAGAAAGCAAGAAAGTATGCATGAGTTTTTGCCTTGCAACCATGGACTGTAAGTATTTTGATATTCAAAGAGTTCCTTATTTAGTCGTGAATTTCTTATGGCTATATACACCTTACGATGATGATAGTTTTTTTTTCTTGAATTATTGTTGTTGATGACCTATGTCAGTTTAAATTATCGCTAATGGAAAATGGGATAACTGGAGAGATTTGGGTTAGTGATGAGTTGTATGTTTGTCAAAGGTTTGATGGAAAATATGTTAAAATTGATAGTAATTCGTATAATTTTTCTGCTGAGAAAGTGTGGGGCCTGACATTTTGTACTCCATTGTAGGATGACCTTTATGGATTTAGATTGTTATTAATGGATCCAGAGGAAGAGGTGTTCAATGGCACTAATGACTATGTTAATTCAGAGGTAAAAAAGACCTATGTGTGTTTGTTAATTGTGTTACTTGGAGCTCAAATGGTTCTTCCTTTGGGGTTGCTTATTCAAAATATATTTTGCAATTATATTCCTACCATGGTGGTTCTGGTGTTCAGCAGAAGTTGGAGATTGAGGCTCCTGTTGGAGGTGCTAATGCTTTAGCATTTGCCTCACCCAGCAAGCAACAAGTGGTCATTACAGGTGGTGTGAACAAGATAATTAAGTATGGTATCCATTTAATCTTTTCAACATGGGTGAATGATCCTTATAAATTTAGACTTTTACTGATGGGAAACAACACCGTGGTAGTCCATGGTCAGTTTTCGCAGTTAGTTGTAGGGCACGTTATTGAGGAGCAACCATGTTTAGAAATTCTTGAAGCACTTTGTGCGTATGTGCAGCTCAGATTTCCTGAAGGCGTAACACTAGGTACAACATTTACTTCCCCATTAATGATAGACATGTTGGATGTTGCTATGGAGGATGGAATAGAACATTTTAACTGGTTTGATTATGTTCTTTTGTTGTCCATATTTTTTGGAGTCCAAGATGCATCTAAGATTTTTTCTTTTTGCCCTTTTATTCGGTTGTTGAATGCATTAGTAAATTGTTTTGTGGATATATTCGATGCTCTAAGGAAGAGTGTACTAAATTCAAGTTCAAGTAATCAGTCTTACTATCCAATAGTGTTGGTGAACTGGAAACAATTTGTTGCTTCGATGACTTTTGCACTTGAGAAGTTTTCCGATAAGCTCTATTTGGAGGATTTGACAAGGAGAATTCTCAGTGATCTAGTCAGAGTCACAGTTAGAGAGGTAAGAAGAACTAAGGAAGATATTATTCATGATATGCATGTAATTCCTTCTAATTCGAAGAAGTTACCTTGGATTTTAAAGAAACCACCCGATATTATCATAGATAATGAGGAAGGAGAATTAGTTTTGCATACTGATTTGGAGAAGCATATTACCAATGCTATGGATTCACACCTATTGTTACAATTCACTAATGTGTTACCATGAGGGATTTCTATATTCTACGAGTCACTTAATGGAACACCATATGATATGGAGATAGAAATTGCTATAAGTTGTTTGGATTCGGTTGATAAAATGGAGGGATGATTTTGCAAGATGAGGCCTTATTTTCTGTTCATGGTTATACTTCTAAAGTGAAGGAGCCTGAATTGATTTTTACACTTAAGGAGCTCCGAAAGTTGATCAAAAGCCAGATCCTTAGATGCGAGGTGTTCTATTACCAATACGGCACCACACTGACTATAATTCTTGCCTTGATTTCTCGAGATCGAGCTTTAAGGTACGTGTACATTTGTTGGGACATGGAGGAACTACTGCCGGTTCATACTCCATTTTCGATCAAGCCCAAATTAATTTTCATTTCAATGCTTATTAACGTCCATATTGAGGGAGATTGAAAGGGAAACTATAAATATTCCCTCCAATTATGGAGCTATGGTTTGGTATTAAACAACAGTCGTTAATAAGAGGCAAGAGAGATCCTAAGGACTGCTCTGGTCGGGCTTTGACTCATGTTGTTCAACCTGGAGATTGCATTAAGTTGCTTGTGGTTTTTCCAGTTCACTCCTCAAGTAACTTTCTTTTCCTCTTAATCTTCTTTCGCATTTTTATTTGTTTTCTCTTTTACTCTTTGTATGATGATAGAAATTATTGAGTAGATTTGGGGGTTAGAGGAGTCACCTAGTTGAAATTATATGCACAGAAGCTGAGCTTGCATTTGGGTTCTACTTCTTACTTTTGGAGACAAATTTGTTCTACTTCTACTCCACTTTTGTATGTTTATGCGTTACAAGTTGCAAGATGCATTCATTGCAACAAAATACATTGCCTTTTAAGACACCAGTAAACTATTGAATTCTTTGTGCTTTTGAATATGAGTTTGAGTAGACTGTAGTGAGCTTGTAGTGAAATTGCATAATGTTCCTTCATTCCTCTGTTGAACTTGGGTTGTTTGTTGGCTCATAAGTCATAATTGATAGTACGCGAATACCGGATTCAGTTATATATGATCATTACAGGTAAGAACACGGTTTAGCATTCTATTGCATTGTTATATTCACTATTCACTTCGTGCTCTTTGCTGATGATAGCTTCATGCATTCTCAGGTAAAAGGATATGGGGAATTTCGAGATTTACCAGTGATTGTGCCACTGGTCATTGGAAGTCTCTCTCAGGAACTAATAATTCTGATGCAAAACAAGACCTTGCAGATTCATGCTCCCAGATGATTTCTCAGTTAAAAGATGTTTATGACCCCAAGAAGGTTTGTAGATTACTTTATTTTCAGAAGTTTCTTTAGTTGTTAAATTCTTTATTCCTGGAATTCAACTGTTATCTTTGCAGATAAAAGTCAGGATGAAAATTGTTCCCGGATCACCGTATGGAATAGTCGCTACCGAGGCCACGAAAGTTCAATCCAACTGGGTTATATTGGATAAGTAATATATACAATGTAAACTTTGTTATCTTGCATGATATATCACATTCTGTTCTTTAGCTCAAGGCGTGCAGTTTTAGCTTTGTGTGACTACACAAATTACACAAAGTCTTGGTTAACACATTTGTTTAGTGGACAACATTCTGATGTTCTGTAACTTCTTTCGGTTCTTCTATTTTGTTCAATTAATTGTTGTTCTTATTGCTTTTGAATCCTTGCACAGACACTTAAAACATGAGAAGAAACAATGTCTGGAAGAGCTGCAATGCAATCTTGTGGTCATTAAGCAAACTCAGCCGAAGGTTCTTCGGTTGAATTTGGTTGGATCACCGAACATGGCACCTCAAGTTGCTTGGCCATTATCGTTTGAATCAGAAACATATCCTACATGTAGGAACAACAAGCACGACCTGTTAGATGAAACTAAAGGGCCATTTGTGACTCCGGTCAGTAGTCCTGAGCGTGAATCATCCCTTACAGATTGGTATCAGGATCAGATTCAGGGGCCTCGCCGTTGTTTTTCCCTGGGGTATATGAAAGTTTGAAGAAAGATTATTCATTTATTACAGAAGAAATTATCTCAGAAAGGATATTTCCCTTCATGGATGTCCGACATTCGTGGTTCTAGCACCGACTCTAAGCATCTCAGCAAGGATTTACGGAGATTGAATGATTCATCTCTAACTTCAACATATAACATTTTGTTGGAGAAATTATCTACATTGAATAGAGAGCCCGATGTCGGGGTCCTTAATTATGGACTTGATCTGAAGGTCAGCAAAAGTGTGAGGGAAGCTATCTCACTGTCAAGAAATGCTCCTCCTGGACCGCCTCCATTATGTTCAATATGTCAGCACAAGGGACCTTTGTATGGGCACCCTCCAAGGTGGTTCGCTTATGCTGAACTGGAACGTGCTACAAATGGCTTTTGGCAATCAAATTTCTTGGCTGAAGGCGGATTCAGTTATGTTCATAGAGGGATATTACCTGTGAAGCAACATAAGTTGGCTAGTTCTCAAGGTGACTGAGAATTTCGCTCGGAAGTTGAGGTGTTAAGTTGTGCACAGCACCGGAATGTTGTAATGATGATCGGACACTGCATTGAGGATGGGAAAAGAATGTTAGTTTATGAGTACGTCTGCAATAGGTCTCTGGATTCTCATCTTTATGGTAAGCTCACATCTTCGAAACTATGGATCGATTGAATAACATGAGTTTACTGGAATGTCCTTAAGTCAAGACATTGAATACAACATTTGATCGGCGGTTAAGTTTGGTTGTAGTGTATACAATCATGGGTCAGAACTGTCTTTAAGGAAAAATGTTGAGTTTTTAGGGGCTCGATTCGATCAACCAATTTAGCTCACCAAGTGGTGGAGAGGTGGATTTTTGGGTGGAAGAGTTGTGGAAGCTAAAATAAAGATTGACACAATGATTTATAGTGGTTCAACCTTCTAACTAAGGTCTACATCCACTACCTTAGCTCCCCACTAAGGATTTCTCAATCAATCCACTATTGATTCGTCCCTTTTTCTAGGCTTAGGAGGAAACCCTTACAACCAATCAAGCTTTCTACCCAAAGCCTTGATTGAAACCCTCTTTACAAAGAGATACAATAAGCAAACTTAAAACCCTCTAATAGGTGTTTGTTTGCACAATTAAGCACTCACCCAAAACCTAAAAACACTTGAGCAAATTTGACAATTTTGGCTCACTAGTGTTTGTCTATACAAGAATGACATTTTAAGCTCTAAGACAATCTTTGATCATTTTATGTTTGACAATATGAGCATTAGCCTTTACTTGATGCTTGGAGGTCCCTTTTATACTCTCAAATGAGTTTGTAGCCGTTACTAGCAGTTGGGATCAAATTGGAGCCATTGAGGACTTTATTTTCCTTCATAAATGCTGTTCTGCAGCCTTCCGTATCGATACGCTTGACCCGTATCGGTACGGTCTTCTTCGAGAACTAGCCGTTGAGTTCTTTTCAGCCTAGGCGTATCGATACGCTTGAGGGCGTATCGGTACGGTATGACGTTTAAAGACCGTTGGGAAATAGCCGTTGGGGTTGTTGGAAAGGGAATCGGTACGCTTACCAGGCGTATCGGTACGGGTAGCTTGAAAACTTAAGTTTGGCTATTTAAAATCAATAAAAACATTGCCAAAAACCTTTTAAGATCCCTCAAACATAAATTCAAGTTGTTTGGACTTAAAACCACGTTTTAAATTCTTTTCAAATTAGTCCAAAACATTTTTTAATTATTATATCAAAACATTAGTTCTACAAAAAAATGTCGCTTGGTCCTCGAACGTGATCAAGCTATGAGTCTGATATGTCGCTTGTTCTTCATGAGCATTGATGATTTCTCTGAATAGGCAACTAATCATGAAATGGGAAATTTTCAGGGCAAAATCATGATATGTTGCAATGGTCTGCACGATAAAAAATTGCTGTTGGTGCAGCAAGAGGATTGAGATACCTTCATGAAGAATGCAGAGTTGGTTGTGTTGTGCACCGGGATATGTGGCCCAACAATATCCTTGTCACCCACGATTTTGAACCTTTAGTATGTCACATGACTCACATCTCTAAAATCTATTTGAACAAATTTTCAATATTCTTTTGATTAGCTATTTGTTCCTCGTCATGCTCGGCTCATTCAAGTCTCAATGGTTTTCTTTTTGTATCGAACTTTAGGCACATATACTAGTGGTTATACAAAAAAAACATACGACATAGACTGTAAACTGACTTTTGCCTCTCCCATTTAGGTTGGTGATTTTGGGTTGGCAAGGTGGCAGCCAGATGGAGACAGAGGAGTGGAAACTAGAGTGATTGGCCGATTCGGGTACATAGCTTTTCTATTCCTTGTAACTTAAGTTATCTAACAAGGACAAATTTTTTTCAAGAAAACACTCTTCTTGGTAGGTATTTAGCTCCAGAATATGCCTAAAGTGGACAAATCACAGAAAAAGCTTATGTCTACTCCTTTGGGGTTGTAATGGTGGAGCTGATCACAGGACGAAAAGCTATGGACATCAGTCGGCCGAAGGGACAACAGTGCCTCACTGAATGGGTACGTGTCCGACTTATCTCAGGTTACGAACTTGTGGAATTTATTTAAGCTGGTTTTTTCATTGATTCAAATATGTTTCAGGCACGTCCTTTATTAGAAAGTGATCATGCCATACGAACTTGTCGACCCCCCGCTATGGCATGCTGCAGTGCGCTTCCTTGTGCATCAGGCGGGACCCTCATACGAGGCCTCGTATGTCTCAGGTTGGATAATTAGAAATTACATAATAAAAACCCCTTCCAAGACACATTTATTCGGTCATCGTTGTTTCAAATTTCAATGATCATTGAACAATCTCACCTAATACCAGCATCCGTGAAACTCAGAAGAGAACTAGGCATGTATGTGTATGTCAAACTTAAAGTTCCGTGCACGGCTTATCTGCTCCACGACTCCGACACACCGTCGGTTCATTTTTGCAGTGGTTGCTAGAAATGCGTTTCATGTTTAACAATTAGGAGCCTATTTCCTGTCACCTCTATGATTCTTGTAAGCATCATATGTTAACATTTCACAGTTTACAGTTAACTCAGTCGTCTTTACACCATGAAGGTACTACGGATGTTGGAGGGGGACATTATCACAAATTTGCCTTCCGATGTATGAACTTCTGGGGGCCGTTAAAGCGCATCCGATGAGCTGCCGAAGTAGTTAGATTGAATATCAGCATGATGATCTTGACAGAAAATATCAGTAGCTACACTATGTACAGAGAGTAGATAGACAGATCACTCTTGAACATTGAAGCAAATATTTACTTGGAAATAGTGTGACCCTTTGATTTTAATATATATGGTATAGATTTTATGTTATGGTCACACTCAATTGATATTGTAAAAATTGTGTGAATATTTTGTAAATTACATAAAATTTTCTCCTTTTTGGGCAATTTTTTTAGAGTTAAAACCATCGGTTTAAGTGATAAAAATCCGATGTTTCATAAACAAGAAAATTAAATCATCTGGATCAAAAAAAAATTCTAAGAAAACTTATTTATTAGGAATCTGATTTGACATGATTCGAAATATAATCAGAGTTCATGTGGTTATTGGACATCGATATCTCAATAAGAGAAAAAAATATTGGGCATTTTATGGGCTGTTGTAAGATAATTGGTGTGCTTAATTAACCGAGTTATTTTAGAGGACCAAAGTTACTTTTTTTGTTTCAAAAAAATCATAGAGTATCTCCTCCCGTACATCGAACATTTGGTGGGATAGATGAACGGTTTAGATTAAAGAGATCAAAAATACAAATTTCCAAATCAAACCAAAAGATTAGAAAATTTTAAAATTCAAATATTGATTCTTTAGGTTAAAGAAGAAACCAACGTGCCTATTCTCTTGTAAAAAAACAATGTTATGAATCAATGTTAAAAGATTGACAAGCAACAAATAAGGCTCGAGTGAGAAGGTGTGGGAAAAAAAGGTGCTTAAAGGAATTAGAGGGTTTTATTTGTAATTAGTTAAACAAATATAGCTAGGGTTGTAAACAAACCAAACGTTTAGCGAAATGTTCGTGAATTTTTTGGCGGGAAGTTCGTTTATGTTCGTTTATTTATTAAACGAACGAACATGAACAAGATTTTTTGTTCGTTTAATTAAATGAACGAACACGAACAAAGGGCTCGTTCGTTTAATTAAATGAACGAACACGAACAAAGGGCTCGTTCGTTCATTTACGTTCGCGAACGTTCGGTAATCCGTTCATTTATGTCCATGCGTTTATGTCTGTTTAAATTTATTCACATATATTCATTGATATTTATTATTTTTCATAACAAAAGTATTATATTTTAAAAAAAAAATTAAATTTATTCACATGTGTTCGTTCGTTTATGTTTGTTTATAATTTACTCACATATATCCTTTTATGTTTGCTCGTTTGTGTCCATTTACGTTCGTTTATGATTTAAACAAATGAACACAAACAAGCTGCATTCCTTAACAAACGAACACGAACAAGAAATTATATTCGTTTAGTTGTTCGTGTTTGTTTATTTGTCTGGTTAAAATTAAATGAATGAAACATGAACATAATAGCCTCGTTCATATTTGTTCGGTTCGTTTACATACCTAAATTTAGCCGTTTATATATTGTACAATAGACCTCATTGAGAGTTGTGGGAAAGATCGTGACATTGGTGCTTTCATTGAGAGTTGGAACACATGGCAACCATCATCAAAACATATAAAGTGAATACAAAAAATTATGAAGCAAAACAACGAAATGCTCGAATAAGTGTTCATTCAACTAAATCGTTGTCAGCCCAGATTGGTATGTTGAATGGCGGGGAAATCAGTGAAGCCAAATAAATTGTGGCTGAGCAAGATGAACTAGGGATGAACACTCACCAGGTGTTTGACGAATTGCCAACACCCAGAAGCATCCAGATACTGAGCGGTCATTGATAACTTCACTTGAGTCCTTGATAATTCCAGAAGCATCCAGATACTGGGAATTACAAAATGTTGGGCGATCAGCGGGGAAACAATCCCACGTGAGAACAGCATCAGCATTGGACAAAAAAACAAGGCCGGGATGCTTCAAGTTTTCCAGATTCAAGATAGTCTGCAATTTATTCCAGCACTTTGCTCTCCGTACCCATACCTCCACCGTCTCGGTGTCCCGTCTCTTCCCCACTATTGCTACCTTCCCTCCGCATACGGCAAGCTTGATCTCATCAAGGAGACGATTCTTGCACGGATCCGGCACCAAATCCAACTCCCAACTCTCTTTATCTTGATCAAAAGACAGTATCTTATACTCGTCTTGGATCAGCGTAATCCAATACAGCCGACCGCATACAGATATTGCATGCCTGTAGTCCTGTAAGGACTGGGAATCAGGTAGGTTTAGGTCATCTAATTGCTTCCAAGACCAGATATCGGAATCAAAATTTTCACATTTGAAATTGCAGACACCGTGAGGTTGAAGGCAAAGCCGTAGGATTTTGAACTTCAAAGGCTTTGATTTCAGGACCGTCATAAAATAAGGTGAGGGTTGTGAGGAATCTCGAGATCTAGGCGCTGGTATGACTCGCCATTGGCAAGTCGTAGGTTTACAAACAACATATCTGATTTCTGGAATAGAGACTTGGCAAAAGAACAGACCTATATCAACAGCAGCTAAAATCCTGACAGAAGTATTCGTATCACACAAAAAATAAAAGTCTATTGTTTTAGAACGAACAGCCGGTCCCGGATTATCGATCCATGAAACCCTCCAAAAAGCACGACTTTGGGTGGAGACATAAAATAAGTAGCCGCATAAGGTGTTATTTCTCTCGCAATGGGATCGCATGAAACTTGGTGTGTAGGTGAGAGCGTTGAATTCCCTGGAGAGAGAAGTCTGCACTTACTCATCGTCTCCAAATCCGCTCTTGATAATATTTCAAACATTACATCAGAGTTGAAACCACAAATTGCCATTGATCCGAAGAAGAAGCCGCCAAGAACAATGATTTTGTTTAAATTAAATAACAAGGCTAGGGTATAATGTTCACAATGTATATATATATATATAGGGGTGACGGAAGAGTTTTTCTATTTATTAGCAAAACTTAAGGGAAAAAGAGAAGTAGGGTTTTAGTCGCGGAGAAACACGTGGAGGGGGAGGGAATGTCAATTTCCCCCCGACTTTCAATGGTTTAATTGCTTTTAAGCCACCAATAGTTTTAAAATCATTTCAATTAAGTCTTTGTTCCTTTCATTTTTTATGTTTATATTTTTTAAGATTTTGTCGGTTAAAATTAATGAAATTAAGCTTTAATCATTCATTTTTCTAGTTTGATTATTTTTAAGACCTTTTAGTTTTAATATTAATGAAATTAAACCTTAATTAAGATCGTATCTCTCTCTGGTGTAGGATGGTTTAACTACATTTTAGGTCATTGATATGATAGTTTTTAAACTATTTCAATTAAACTCTTGCCCCTCTAGAAATTGTCTAGTATAATTTATTTTTAGAATTTTATTATTTTTAAAATTAATTAAATTACTGACCCTAAATTCTTATGATTTAATTACTTTTTAAATTCTTTTAATTTCAAAATTAATGGAATTAAATCACCACTTCTTTTATCTTTATGGTTTAATTACTTTCTAAATTTCCGATCGTTCCAAATTTTTAAAAAGTAGCTTTACTATTTCTTAAATACGGTTGAGGAGATCAAATTCACCCTTCAATGTAGCTTTTCACACACGAATTCTAGCACTTGTCGAACTCTAAGCCCAATATATGAAAATAATACAATTTAATAAATATATATTATTTTAGAAAAGTAATAAATATTATTAAATATGTTATATTTTGATACACAAGTGTAAAAAAATTAGGCTTTGTTTGACAAAGAGAGGTTTGAGCTAAAATTAGAGGTTTGATTTGTCAAATCCACTAATTTAGATGTTTGGTAAAGAGCGGATTGAAATTACACAAGCTTGTGTATCAAAGTATTTTCCATTAAATATATTAATTATTTATGGAAAATACTTTGGTACACAAGCTAGTGTAAACTTTAATTTACACGATATTTTTAATTTTAAGGTTTAAAGATTTAGGGTTTAGGGGTTTAGGTTTTAATATGTAGAATTTAAGGTTTAGGACTAGAATTTAGAGTTTAAGCTTTAGGCTTTATGGTATTAAGACTAGAGATTTAGGTTTTAGATTTTATAGTTTAAATATAAAAATTTGTATGAATTTTTTTACACTATTTATATATGAATTATATATTATTTTGATACACACGCATCATCAGATGGTTAATAATATTAATAAATATATAATGTTTTGTATATTATTAATATATTTAATAAATTACTTTACCAAAAAAATATATATTTAATAAACTAGTTAATAATATATATATTAGAATGGATGAAACTAAAACTGAACTCTTTTCATCTTTATGGTTTAATTATTTTTTAAATTTCCGATGGTTCCAAAATTATAAAAAATGGAGTTTTAATAGTTTTTAAACACAGTAGAAGAGATCACCGGTCAATATAGCTTTACACACGAATTCTAGCACCCGTCGAACTAGGGATAGCAAAATTACTATATCCCGGTACGACCTGGTGCATTCCGGCCTGATCCGATCAAGTTTTAATTTATAAATTTTAGAAATTGAAGTGGGGCAGGTCCAGGTATAAGATAAAAAAATTTCGCCCGCTTCGGTATATATTTAATTTTATTATATTTGTAAAAGTACCAGTATATATAAACATTTTTAGGGGTTTCAAGTTATTATTTTAGTTAGTGTTTATCATAAATTTTTGTTAGATATTATTCAAGTTTTAATATATCTGATTTTGACAGTCAACTGTTCGAGTTTATTCTTTTAAATATGTATTTTTTTTCATGTGGGCAATTTAATGGGTTTTATTTATATATATATATATATAGTTTTAAAATCACTTCAAACCTATATTTTGTGATTGTGATGGTTGCTCATTTGGATCTAACATTTATCGCCAACGAAAATTAATATATTTTTAAATTTTTGGGTTAGTTTGATTTTATAGTTAGTATATCTAGGGGTGGGAAAAACCCGACTCGACTCGAAAAACCGAATAACTTGACTCGACTCGTCTTGACTCGACTCGAAATTTCATAAACTCGAAAAAATTTCAAATAAAGTTTGAGTTGTAAAATAGAAATTCGAATAACTCAAAATTTTTAGTAATTAGTGGATTTATTTTTAAGTTCGAGACGAGTCCCTCTATTTTTTTATGATATATACATACTGATATATAAAAATATGAAGAAATATTGTCACATGTGAAAAAATATATATGTGCATATCTTATATGATTAGAGAAAGAAGTTTAAATTGGAATCAAACCCTACTATAACATGATAAATAATTACAATTAAATTTTTATAGTAACTCGAAAACTCGACTCGAATCGAAAAAATTTCAAATAAAGTTTGAGTTGTAAAATATGACTCGTCAACTCGAATAACTCAAAAAAATTTGACTCGACTCGATCGAACGCTCACCCTTAAATATATCAAAGGCGGGTAAATTTCCTTTTTGAATTTAATTTTAATTGCACCTCTTGTTTAGTTGAAGTTGAGAGGGGTACTCGTTTAGGAGTACCGATACTCGTTGTTGATACAAGATTGAGAAATTGTAGGGTCTTACACGAAAATGGTTTGTGAAGTGAATACACACTCAAACACAATAAATAAATAAATAAACAAATAAATAAATAAATAATAGAGCCTTGGTTGAGTTAAGATAGTAAAATTTTTTTAGCAATAGACCTAGATTGACGTGTGTGATGTGATGATGGCCTTGAAGTCCCTTGATTTATTTGTTTGGAATTCAGATATCCAATAATGTATTATATCCAGTGCTATGTAATCCCAGACTATACATATCATGTGAACATTTGTATTCATGAAAATGATCTTGCATGTTATACTATGGTAATTAGCATGTGTAACTAGATGGAAAACCATATATTGGTTGCTATACTTACGTCGAATGACTCTTTGCTCGTTATGCATGCTTATGTAAATGTTTATGAACTTTATGTATTATGATAGAGTAGATGTATAACACTTAGCTTTGTAAGTTTAACGTTCGAAATCGTTGTTTCTGCTTGCATGTTAGTAGATTTGATGCTATCTTGGGAGCACTATCAGAGCAGGATTATAGTACGATGTCATTGTCAAAGTACACTACTAAAATTTAGTGGACTATGTATTCATAGAGCCTTACGTAATTGAGTTTATAAATGTTTTATCAGTCGAATATTTAATTTGTTTTTGAAATGGAACTCTATGTTTTATAAACTAAATGATATTTTTTTAATGAATTTGTAATATGAATGTTTTACGATGGAAAAGGATTTTAAATATATGGAGCAATGGAAGCCAGGGGGGAAAGGAAAAATGGAGCAATGGGTTCCGTTGTTCGACATTTTCATGAATAGCCCAACACCTGAAACCGAAGCATTTCTTTGGCTACAACAAAGTTTCAATGCGACAACATCGTCATCGTCAACAACTCCAATCACGACAAGCTCTTTCCTCTCTTTGCTTACCAAACCCTGCAATCCCATTGTCAAAGACTCATCTTTTTCTCCACCCACCACATCAAAAAGGTAAACCCAGAAATTTTAAGCAATAAAGATGCTTCCTTTGCTTTTTTTCTTTTAACTGTTCTTTCAGTTTTGGTGATTTCTGGAGTTGATCTCTTGTTATTTTGCTTAAGGCTTATGTTTATAGAGACGCTACCAGGTATGGTTCAGTCAAGAATTCTGTCGTTTCTTGCTTTGGAGAATAAGAGGTTTAATGCGAAGGAATTGTCTAAGCTGGCACGTAACTTGTTGAGTGAAAATCAAGGGTTTGACTTTTGGGTCAAGAAAGCTGCACGGAATCTGCTCGATAGAATGTCTGAACCAAATCATGTTAATGAGTGGATTTCTGGCTTTGGTCTGGACTACGGTGAAGAATTAGTCGAAGAGTTCGAGTCCATACCGGATTGGCTTAAGGACATGACTGCAGCTAATGATCCGCTTCACTATTGGCTTCCTTTATCTGCAGCTGATTTTGGACCGAAGTTTTATGATGATAGTTTGGAAAATGATCAGAGTTTGTTCAGTCAAGTTGAAGAAAATGGAGACGACGGTATGAAGGAAGTTGCGGTCGAGATGGAGGTCGATCGGGTTTCGAATGTGCTATTAGAACCTGAAATCAAAACTATGGCTATTAGTTTGAAAGACAGGGTTATAAATTTTGAGTCTAGTTTCAAAGCTGGAGCTTTAGCGAACGAAATTCGACAACTTTGTTTGGATAAAAGAGTGAATTCTTTTCAAGTTTTGAGTTTGATCGAGCCTTGGAAAGCCGAGGACGAGACTGCTTCAATGCTAATTTCTCATCTTTCGAGTGGGGACGAAGACGAGCTCGCTTGGCCAAGTCAGGTTCTCTGCTCAATTGTGCTTCCCAAGTTTTTGGCTCTAGCAGAGCCAGCTTCTCGTCTGCTACTGGCTTCGACAATCGAGTACTGCAAGCTTCATCAGAGGGCTGCGGTGCACGGATTACTGTTTCCACTCGTACTGCGAAAAGAGGGTATCAACAACCCAATCTGTGACGTGATTACTAGGATTGTGAAGGAGTGTCTGCACCCGGCTCACGTTTCCGCTTTCTGCCAGGCGCTTCTTTGCGAAGGAGAGGAAAAGAGGAGATTCATCTTACCTCCATGTCACGAATTCCTCGTCTCGAACGAACTGGTATGGACGGATTCATTGTTTAGCCTCCTGCACAACATCTTAACTCATAATGTCCACTTGACTCAGGATTCTGTTGATCGTCTTGTGTACCATGTAAGGCAAATGGCTGAAACGTTTTCCAAATCTTTAAAATTTGGAAACTTCGTGTTATGTTTGGTCACTCGATGTTCTTCGCTACTTAAGTCACACAAGGATATATTGACCGAAGCAGCTGAGTGCACCGACACCCTTGTTACAAGATCCATATTATTAAGAATAACCAGCTTATGAATCCTTCGGTATCTCACTGAAAAAATTAATCTCAGAAGATTCGAGCTTGAACAACTTGTTTATAAGGTGTATATCTCATCAAATGATTGGTTGAGACTATGAATGACGTGGTGAGTCAAGCCTACGATATAAATATTGTCAAAGATTTGGTTGAATCTGCAACATCATAAGAATTTAAGTGATCTTGGGTGTTTGATCTTTGAGGAGTAGCCCGAGATGAGGGAAAACTTGCTTTCAACTTCATAAGATTTTAGTGGCATACAAGAAGCTGGCTCTGTTAGAACCAAGAACTTGGGAAGCACAATTGAGCAGAGAACCTGACTTGGCCAGACGAGCTCGTCTTTAACCCCACTCGAAAGATGAGAAATTATCACCAAAACAGTCTCGTCGTCGGCTTTCCAAGGCTCAATCAAACTCAAAACCTGAAAAGAATTCACTCTTCTATAAAAGCGAAGTTGTCGAATTTCATTCGCTAAGGCTACAGCTTTGAAACTAGACTGAAAAGAGATGGCATTTAAAAATATAAAAAAGATAGGCAAATTCGAGGAATGCATTAACAAAAGTAATGTTTCAAATTTCATAACAATAACATTTAACATGATGTTAATAAATTGAAGTAAAGATGATTTCAGTCGAGGAATTTTTGATTTTGAATAGCCCATCTTAAACCTGGAATGGGTTTATAATCTGCCTGAAGGAAATATACTGAGCGGTTCTCTGTTGAGATAATTGTAGATCCAGAAGCATTACGAGCAATGGTGAAACAATCCCAGGTGAGAATAGCATCAGCATTGGGGAGAAAAACAAGGCCGGTCCGCTTCAAGTTTTCCAGATTGAAGATACTCTGCATTTTACTCCACCACGGTTCTCCATGATTGTATCTCAGTACCCATACCTCCACCGTCTCGGTGTCCCGTCTCTTCCCCACTATTGCAACCTTCCCTCCGTATACGGCAAGCTTGATCTCATCAAGGACACGATTCTTGCACGGATCCGGCACCAAATCCAACTCCCAACTCTCATTATCTTGATTAAAAGACAGTATTTTATACTCGTCTTGGATCAGCGTAATCCAATACAGCCGACTGCATACAGAGAAGTCTGCACTTACTCATCGTCTCCAAATCCGCTCTTGATAATATTTCAAACAATACATCAGAGTTGAAACCACGGGTTGCCATTGATCCGAAGAAGAAGACGCCAAGAACAATGGTTTTGTTTAAAATA
The DNA here is from genome assembly GCA_958450335.1 of Hibiscus tridactylites. NCBI lineage: Eukaryota > Viridiplantae > Streptophyta > Magnoliopsida > Malvales > Malvaceae > Hibiscus > Hibiscus tridactylites. The sequence goes on along the minus strand of OY288292.1, from coordinate 50,677,664 downwards.
ACAAGGTTAGGGCAAATAGCCAAATACATATATATAGATTGATGTATAGGGGTTTAAACACGTGGAGGGGAGGAATGTCAATTTCCCTCAACTTTCAATGGTTTAATTACTTTCAGGCCACCGATATTTTTAAAACCATTTCAATTGAGTTTTTGTTCCTTTCATTTTTTATGTTCATTATTTTTAAGACTTTTTCGGTTAAAATTAATGAAATTAAGCTTTAATCATTAACATTTACTAGTTTAGATATTTTTAAGACCTTTCAATTTTAATATTGGTGAAATTATACCTTAATTAAGATCGTGTCTCTCTCTGATGTAGGATGGTTTAACTGCATTTTAGGTCATTGATAGTTTTGAAACTATTTTATTAAGCTCTTGCCCCTCTCAAAATTGTCTAGTATAATTTATTTTTAAAAAATTAATTAAAGTAAGTGTTAACCCCAAATTCTTATGTTTTAATTACTTTTTACTTTTAAAATTAGTTAAATTTAATCCTAACTTCTTTTATCTTTATGGTTTAATTACTTTTTAAATTTTTGATACTTCCAAAATTTTAAAAATAGAATTTTACAAATTTTTAAACACGGTAGTGAAGATCAATCATTACTCAATGTAACTTTACACACGAATTCTAGCACTCGTCGAACTCCAGCCCCAATATATGAAAATAATACAATTTAATAAACATATATTATTTTATGAAAGTAATAAATATTATTTAACAAATTTTACCAGTCCCTTTACTGTACAATTAAGTCCCCGAATTCTTCTAATTATTCAAAACTGCCTATTATTTTATTTATACGATTAGTCCCTAATTAATTTAAATCGGTCAATACACTAACGAATCATTTTAGATAAACAATTGTTAACAACATTTTCTCTCAATTGTTAACGAATCATTTTAGCTTATTCGAGATAGCAAACAACGCGACCTTAGTCGAATTTCACCACACAAACGCCTAAGTAAGCCTAAATTCCAACTCCGTAAGATCAAAACTTTCAATGCACTCAAGAACACAAGATCGAAGCAAACTATAATAAATGACCTTTGATTCTGAAAGAAGAAAACTAAAAATACGAAGAACAACACATAGGATATAGAGTGAATGCCTTGATTACTCTGAAGATAGAAAATTGAGTGATTTAGAAGTGAGGTGAGAGTCTCTATTTATAGTTGAACTCTCCGATATCTGGCGGTCAAAATTGATTTACATTAACAGACGAGATTTACATAATATCTTTACAAAATCTCTAAATATCACAACATTATCTAAATATATTAATTCAAATAGATAATGTTGGACTAAATCTTTCAAGATATTCCAGAACATTCTGAAATCTTCTAGAATCTCTCACGAACCAGGCTATGTCTGGTGGTCTCTTCGAGCTCAAAGTCTTTGTTTGAACCCTTCTGTAGGCAAATGCGCATATGACACGAGCTCGAACGGACGGCCCGTGACAAAATGCAGAATCATCCCCTCGAACTCCTTGGTGATTTTGGCAAATCTTGGTGATATACCATCAACCAAGAGTCAAAGGTAAGTAAGTAATTTACATATAAATAAATTATTAAAATCCATCAACTCTATATAATACTATATGATTTTAATATGGTGGTGACTGGTGATCCATCAAGTACAAACACTGCTCATTTGCCTTGCACATCAAGCAACTCCGTAATTTTCATATCTCTCTCTGCAAACCATTAATAGCAAAAAGAATAATAATCTCAAATTTCGTTGATTTAAACCACATATGTACAGATAGGGGACTGTCATGCTTTTGAATGCCTGCCCTTAAGTAACAGCCATGGAGACAATTTCCTCCTTTTCCTTGCTTTACTTGTCAAGTCCTTAAGCATTAGAACAAGAAAGAGTTCATTCATCAGAAACAGCCACCTGGGTTTTTGTTTCTGTCTCTTAAACCGCCATTGATTTAGCAAAGGTGGTTAAAATAGAAGGGGTTGAGTGTTGGAGTTTAGCAACTTTTTTTCGTTGCTTCAGTTGAGTTGAAGTAAGGCTATATCTCTCCATATCCCACTCCCTCTGGTTTTTCTTCCTAGAGGGAAAGTGAAAACAAATATCTTCTCTTCAACAGTAGTTCTCATCTGGGTTTTGCTTGGATTTATGGTTTCTTTATTGATTTTTGGTGTTTTCAACCTGTTTGATGCGTGTTCTAAAAGAAAAGTTGAGCATTTTTCACTTGGTTTCTGTCATATAGAGAAGAATATAAGTGTGTGATATCACGATTTCAAATGTATTAGAATGTGAAACCATGAAAGCCTTCAAAAGAAATCAAATCCCAGAAAACAATTTAACTTCAATTCCCCGAGAGTTTAGCATGCAATTTCCCTTTTTCTAATTCATTCAATTCGGTCACTTCAATTTGACTTCTCTAGTTGTCCTTTCTTTCAATTTAATCCTTAATTACTCTATTTTAACAAAATCATAAGCTCAATTGAATTGATAATTTAAACAATTAATTCGAATACTACTAGACTAAGATTCGGGGTATCACAAATAGTTTATGGAAAACACTTTGGTACACATGCTTGTGTAAACTTTATACATTAAGGTTTATGCTTAGAGGTTTAGGTTGTAATGTGTAGAATTAAGGTTTATGCTTAGAGTTTCCTCTGCAAGGTTCGTCCACGGAGGGTGAGTCAGGGCCTAAAATCAGGCCGAAAGGCGTAGTCGATGGACAACAGGTGAATATTCATGTACTACCCCTCGTTGGTCCCGAAGGACGGAGGAGGCTAGGTTAGCCGAAAGATGGTTATCAATTCAAGGACGTAAGGTGCCCTTGCTTTTTCAGGGTAAGAAGGGGTAGAGAAAATGCCCGAGCCAATGTTCGAGTTATTGATCTTATTAAACCAACTGATGTCGGTATTAAAAAGTAATATATTAAATGTAAATAAAAGTTTTCTTAAATGGGTAATTAGGATAATGTTTAACCGGTCCAGGCCCAGTTAAAAAATTAGAAAAAAAAATAAAGGAAAGAAAACGATAGCGTTCAGGAACAATTAATTGGCGTTGCTCTCCTTCGAGTCTCAACGGCTAGTTTCAAGTTACCGTTTGAAGTTCTCCCTTAAGTTTTAAAAATCCCACATAAACAACAATAACAACAACTCCATAGTTTACATCCAAAAATTAAAGCTCTGGCAATCGAAATCATCAATCAAAAATCCAGATTCAACCCACTTTCGAGCTCGTATCGACAAGCCGAAAGGTCAAAATGGTATACAGTTACACCCCAACATAATACTCCCTTTTTCTTTCAAGAAAAAAGAGGTTACCAGCTGATGAACTCAGGCTTTCCAAGCTTTAATCTGATAACCTCAAATGGCAGCAGGATTCGTTTCACCTAATATTGAACCTGATGGGTCTGCATAAAGAAGGGATTTTGGGTGAAGCTGAGGTTACTGCTTTTAGAACTTATTTGCTTGAGACCCTCTTTGCTTCTCTGACTGAACTCGAACCGTCTGTTATATTGCATGATAAATTGCTCTTCTTACAGGTGTTATTTAATGGCAATTTGTAATCACTTATTTTGGTCCAGATTGTATACTAGTAGTATATTATTAAACAAAAAAATATGTATAAAAATAATATATATATATATATTAATATATATATATATATATTGAAAAAAAAACAAAAATTAAAAAAATTAAAAAAAACAAAAAAAAAGGAAAGGGGAGAGTGCTTGGCTCTCATTGAGCCACGTCACCCCACCCCCTTCACTTTGCCTATAAAAGGCGGGGTGGGGGAGGCAGCAAAAGACACCAAGAATTCACACCCAATTTGGGTGAAATCACGCTATGCCCCTTGTTTTGGGGGAGGCGGCCCGAGTGGCCGCTAAGGTCGGGAGTCTCGACCTTATAAGTTTTGCCTAATAAAAACAAGCACAACCCTTGAATATATATATGGCAGTTTACTATCCAAAAACAAACGTGGCTCCACGTGTCATGAACAGTTTCTTCATTCCTTGATCATTGGCTGCCTAGTAGTCGGCACCGTCACTTGGGTGGTGTGGGGAGTACAGCTCAAACACCGATGGCGGCGGTGCACTGGTTGACGGTGGTGACAAAAGACGTAAACCGCCATATATTTCATCTGCACTGGTTGTGGGGTTCTCGGCGGCAGATGCACCTGGAGTTGAGGGATTCTCGGCGGCAGCTGCATCTGGTGTTGCTAGATTCTCCTCGGCAGCTGCGCCTGGGTTGTTTTTCTCGGCAGCTGCGCCTGGGTTGTTCTGCTCCCATTCAAGCACGACATCCAAGATAGGTGGTAAACCTCTTATTAATTCAAGCAAAGCAGTCCTACAGATAAAACAAATATTATAAGAAAAAGAATACAAGAAAAAAAGTGCAGAAAAAAAAGAAAAAGAAAACCTTTATACCTTTCTAGTAAGTCTAACACATACTTCATAGCTCCATATACAAAAGCAACTTCTAAAAGCAACTACTAATATGCACTTTTCAAAAGTGGTGACTAACTCTGTACACTCGTTAAACATAAGGGACCTGCACAGTAGTTTACCCTTATTATTATTATTATTATTATCCAAAGCTTAATAGCAAAAAGAATAATAATCTCAAATTTCGTTGATTTAAACCACATAGGTACAGATAGGGGACTGTTATGCTTTTGATTTTGAATGCCTGCCCTTAAGTAACAGCCATGGAGACCATTTCCTCCTTTTCCTTGCTTTACTAAGCATTAGAACAAGAAAGAGTTCATTCATCAGAAACACACATGGGTTTTTGTTTCTGTCTCTTAAACCGCCATTGATTTAGCAAAGGTGGTTAAAAGAGAAGGGGTTGAGTGTTGGAGTTTAGCAACTTTTTTTCGTTGCTTCAGTTGAGTTGAAGTAAGGCTATATCTCTCCATATCCCACTCCCTCTGGTTCTTCTTCCTAGAGGGAAAGTGAAAACAAATATCTTCTCTTCAACAGTAGTTCTCATCTGGGTTTTGCTTGGATTTATGGTTTCTTTATTGGTTTTTGGTGTTTTCAACCTGTTTGATGTGCGTTCTAAGAGAAAAGTTGAGCATTTTTCACTTGGTTTCTGTCATATAGAGAAGAAGATAAGTGTGTGATATCATGAGCAGTTTGTTGTCAGATAAAGTCGGTTGTTTCAGACACGATTTCAACAGTTTGCAAGCTTGGGATCCGTCAGCATGCGAAGCTCGAGGAGCATCAGCTGTATATCCAAGCACTGTCCTGGTTGCGGCCACAAGCTCCAAGGAAAGCCGGGGAGAAACAATAGTTACTTTGTCGAGTTGAAGCAACCAATGCCATTGCCAATGATCTGAATAGCCGAAGAGATAGTGGGAGTGATCCCTCTTAGAGATCAAGTCCCCGCTGGTGCTGCCATGGATATCCAACAGTTAAAATCCGACCATTTCAGCTTCATGCCATTTAGAAAAAAACAATAATGAACTAAGCCAAAATTGATTAGACATAAAACTCTATTACCATTCTCATACATACTAGAAATCAATATGTTAGGCAATTTTGAGGTGGTTATTAGTAAACATGTTACATAAAACTCTTTTATCTTTTCGCAGTACGAGCGGAAATAGTAATCCGTGTACTGCAGCCCACTGAAGAAGCTTGCAGTATTCGATCGTCGAAGTCAGTAGCATACGAGAAGTTGGCTCTGCTAGAACCAAAAACTTGGGAAGCACAATTGAGCAGAGAACCTGAAAAGAATTTACTCTTCTATCCAAGCGAAGTTGGCGAATTTCATTCGCTAAGGCTACAGCTTTAAAACTAGACTGAAAAGAGATCGCATTTAAAAATATAAAAAAGATAGGCAAATTCGAGGAATGCATTAACAAAAGTAATGTTTCAAATTTCATAACAATAACATTTAACATGATGTTAATAAATTGAAGTAAAGATGATTTCAGTCGAGGAATTTTTGATTTTGAATAGCCCATCTTAAACCTGGAATGGGTTTATAATCTGCCTGAAGGAAATATACTGAGCGGTTCTCTGTTGAGATAATTGTAGATCCAGAAGCATTACGAGCAATGGTGAAACAATCCCAGGTGAGAATAGCATCAGCATTGGGGAGAAAAACAAGGCCGGTCCGCTTCAAGTTTTCCAGATTGAAGATACTCTGCATTTTACTCCACCACGGTTCTCCATGATTGTATCTCAGTACCCATACCTCCACCGTCTCGGTGTCCCGTCTCTTCCCCACTATTGCAACCTTCCCTCCGTATACGGCAAGCTTGATCTCATAAAGGACACGATTCTTGCACGGATCCGGCACCGCCAGATTCACCGCCCAATTCTCTTTATCTTGATCAAAAATCAGCATCTTGTACTCGTCTTGGATCAGCGCAATCCAATACAGCCGACCGCATACAGATATTGCATGCCTGTAGTCCTGTATGGACTGGGAATCAGGTAGATTTAGGTCATCTAATTGCTTCCAAGACCAGATACGGGAATCAAAAATTTCACAATTGAAATTGCAGACACCAGGTTGAAGCCGAAGCCGTAGGATTTTGAACTTCAAAGGCTTTGATTTCAGGACCGTCATAAAATAAGGTGAGGATTGTGAGGAATTTTGAGATCTAGGCGCTGGTATGCGTCGCCATTGGCAAGTCGTAGGTTTACAAACAACATATCTGATTCCTCGCTGGCAAAGGAACAGACCTATATCAACAACAGCTAAAATCCCGACGGAGGAGGTATTCGTAAACGTATCACACAAAAAATTAAAGTCTATTGATTTAGGATGAACAGCCAGTCCCGGATTACCGATAGAAGAAAACCTCCATGAATCACGACTTTTGGTGGAGACACAGAATAAGTATCCGCATAATGTGTTTGTTCTCTCACAGTGGGATCGCATGAAACGTGGTGTGTAGGTGAGAGCGTTGCATTCCCTGGAGAGAAGTCTGCACTTACTCATCGTCTCCAAATCCGCTCTTGATAATATTTCAAACAATACATCAGAGTTGAAACCACAGCCTGCCATTGATCCGAAGAAGAAGCCGCCAAGAACAATGATTCTGTTTAAAATAACAAAGCTAGGGCAAATACATATATATAGATTGATGTATAGGGCAAATACATATACATAGATTGATGTATAAGTGTTAACCCCAAATTTTTATGGTTTAATCACTTCTTACTGAGCATGCGATGACGGCCTGGTGGTCAGAGCACGCTCACCTGCTCCATTCCCTTCCTCTTAGGTTCCGGGTTCAAGACCCCTCAGGAGCATAGCCTTCACCTAGATTTCCCCCCTCCCCCTCTAGGTAGAAGTAGAATAGGATTTTCAAAAAAAAAATTACTTCTTACTTTTAAAATTAGTTAAATTTAATCCTAACTTCTTTTATTTTTATGGTTTAATTACTTTTTAAATTTTTTATAGTTCTAAAATTTTAAAAATATTGTTTTACAAATTTTTAAACACAGTAGTAGAGATCAATCACTACTCAATGTAGGTTTTCACTTTTCACACACGAATTCTAGCACTCGTCGAACTCTAGCCCCAATATATGAAAATAATACAATTTAATAAACATATAGTATTATTTTATAAAAGTAATAAATATTATTTAACAAATTTTACCAGTCCCTTTACTGTACAATTAAGTCCCCGAATTCTTCTAATTATTCAAAACTGCCTATTGTTTTATCTATACGATTAGTCCCTAATTAATTTAATTCGGTCAATACACTAATGAATCATTTTAGATAAACAATTGTTAACAACATTTTCTCTCTATTGCTTCTTTCTCTTCACTTCGGGTAGGAGAGTGAAGGAAGAAGATGATCACTATTTGGTCATATTAGTGGACTTTGGCAATTACTATTTTGGCCTTGTTTAATTCCAAATCCATTAATTAAGTGAGGACATTAGAGGAACCCGAGAGTTTAGCATGCAATTTCCCTTTTTCTAATTCATTCAATTCGGTCACTTCAATTTGACTTCTCTATTTGTCCTTTCTTTCAATTTAATCATTAATTACTCTAATTTAACAAAATCATAAGCTCAATTGAATTGATAATTTAAACAATTAATTCGAATACTACTAGACTAAGATTCGGGGTATCACAAATAGTTTATGGAAAATACTTTGGTACACATGCTTGTGTAAACTTTACACATTAAGGTTTATGCTTAGAGGTTTAGGTTGTAATGTGTAGAATTAAGGTTTATGCTTAGAGGTTTAGGTTGTAATGTGTAGAATTAAGGTTTAAGGTTAAAATTTAGAGTTTAGGGTTTAAGGTTTAGGTTTTATGATATTAAGACTAGGGCTTTAGGTTTTAGATCTTATAGTTTAAACATGAAAAGTTGAGTAAAATTTTTACATTGTTTGTGTATCAAAATATAACACATGGTATATTATATATTGTTTTCATAAAATATTATATATTAATGAACTACTAATGCTCATCCCATTGTGTCCTAGCGGCAAATGTAGATGTTTATCATCTCTTGAGACTAGGGTTCGAGCACCAATAATGCATGTTGTGTGTGTTGTCTTTGAAAAAAATAAGAAAGTTGAACAGATGCTATCCTTGCATCACACCAGCATATTAAAAAAAACGTCGTTGCTTCGATATCCTTCTTCATTCGTCATCACCACCAAACGTCTCCTCTCCTTCTCCTCTTCCATTTTATCCGATTAGATTTTCTTCAAAACCAAGTTCAAAGCCACAGAATCATCCCAAACCCGTTGACTTACTTTGCCGTTGATATAGGAAAACTACCGTAAAATCCCAAGTCAACTAAATCTATCTTAATCTTTGATGAAAGAAATTTTCAAACCTTCCTTTTTATGTTTATTGGGGGTTCATGTTTCTGCTCATGCTATTTTTGTATAAGATTTATGATATGGTTCAAATTCTAGTTCTTTTCAGCCTTTTGAATCCCCTTTTATCAAGTTCAATCCCTAAATTAATATATCCGTTTTCCTACCTTTTCCATATCTTAACTGTTTTTTATCCACTTTGATATTTAAATTATCATTTTATTCAAATTTTCTAAAAATGAACATGACACGTGATATGTTACACTATTGTGAGAGGATAAAAATAATTTGCACCTTTCCGGTGCCCTTTATATATGTTAACATTAAAAAATATTAAAAAAATAAATTATAAGCCATAACCCTAAATTTTAAATCTTACATTATATACCCTAAAAAATACATTACACTCTAAACCCTAACCCTAAACTTAATTTTAAATATGGGAGCATAAGTAGGGATATCGAAAAATGGTCAGACGATTTCCATCTATTTTGAGGAGATGAAGCCACAGGGGATGTTTTGCTCATAGGAGATGAAGTTGGTGGTCTGTATCGGTTTCCTGCTGTTTTTAGTTTTTCTTTGTTCCCTTTGTCTGCAAATAATTGTACTCCAGAAATTCATGTTGCACACAAGTCCTCCAGTATCTATGAGTTGTGGCACAGGAGGCTTAGTCACCCAGCTCATGAAACGCTGTTGAAAGCTTGTAAGGACTGTAATGTGGAGTTTCCTAGTTCTGTTAATAAGATTTTAGATCTTTGTGTTGCATGTCAAATGGGGAAGAGCCATAAACTTCCATTCTTTTCCTTTCTCACGACTTACACTGCACCTTTTCAACTCGTGTTCACAGATCTCCCGGGACCAACACACGTATCTTCCAATGGTTATTCTTACTATGTTGCCTTTGTTGATGCGTACACAAGGCATACGTGGCTTTACCTCTTGAAGAATAAATCTCAAGCTGTGACTGCCTTTGAAGCCTTTCAAAGACACCAAGAATAATTTGCACCTTTGAAGAATAAATCACTTTGCCTATAAAAGGTGGGGTGGGGAGGCAGCAAAAGACACCAAGAATTCACACCCAATTTGGGTGAAATCACGCCATGCCCCTTGTTTTAGGGGAGGCAGCCCGAGTGGCTGCCAAGGGTCGGGAGTCCCGACCCTAGTTGGTTTGATTTGGTGTTCGATCGGGGTTCTTTTTGTGGCCCGATTTAGTTGTTTCTTAGGTCATGGTTAGAGGGCGTGAAGATCTTCGAAAGGATCGGTCGAAGTTCTCTATTCGAGATTTTAGTGAGGTAAAATTCGATCATTATCTTTGTATTTTATTATTTTATTATAATATTTTTTATATGAGCTATATCAATGAATATTATTTTTATTCGTGTCTTTTTTATTATAATTTTATGCCTCTTTTATTATTTATGTTAGTATATGTTTTGTGCATGTATAATTAATTGCCATATTTATTTATTTTATTATTCTAGTTTAGTTCTCGATATTCTAGTGGGAGTGTCGTCTCGAGTCTTCGGGCGTCATCTCCTTTGGTATCGCAAGTTTTAAATTAGTTTGTTGATTTGTATGATCATGCATCCATGTATTTTAGGGATTATTAATTGAATTAAGATTCGGATTTAAATTTTCCTTAATAAATATGATACGAACCCTTATGTCACGCCCCGCCAAAGTGCACCAGGACCGACCGAGGAGTGCCCCCTAGGTGCACTCGGGCCAACCAAGGCAAAATGAAGTGCCTTGGACGTTTTAAGGCCAAGCATAAACCAAAGAAGGATCTAGAACGGCCTAGAGAGGCCCACAACCCTCTTAAGACGTCCTTACATGAATCTAGGAGGTTCCAGGAGGTCCTACACAAGTCTAGAACGATTCGAGAGGCTCTTCAAAGGTCTAGAGACACCTAGAACGCCCTGGAAGATTCTAGAAGATTCTTGAAGATTCTGAAACATTCTAGAAGAACCTGGAACATGCTGGAAGCATCTAGAACAATATAGAAGGATCTAGAATGTTATAGAAGATCCTGGAAGACTATGGAAGAAACGGGACTACTCTAGAGATGTCTGGAACTCTCTAGAAGCTTGTGGATGATTAGAGATTTGTATAGATAAGTGTAGAACTATGGGGAGTTCTCTAGAACACTTTAGATAATTAGGGACATGTATAGAGTTCTCTAGAACATTAGGGTCTTTTAGATATTTTGGGAGGCAAAATGCCAACCGTTGGATCAAATAAATCTCCACCGTCCATTGAGAAGGTTGGAGACTATAAATAGGCTAGTTTTGCTCATTTGTAAAACATCCCAGAAATCCTACAAGTTCTCTCTCTTGTAAAGCTTTCTCCAAGCTAATAAAGCTTCATTTCTTAAGTTCTCACTTGTTTAGCCATATTGTTGCGTGAGTAAGGCTTACTAGTATTGTGTCGGGAGTGCTAGTGCCGCACGGATCGAGTCTAAGAGGATAAGTCTGTGACACTTAGGTAGCAATTTTTGGGCGTGGTGGGGTGCTAATCCTTCCCCACTCGTAACCAACTCCCGAACCTTTTTTTAAATCTCTGGTTTTGTTTTCTCGGTGTCCGGTCTACCTTTTTGAAAATGATCGGTGGCAACTCTAATATTTTATTCAAAACACTAGCTTAAAAATCCCCTAAAATCAATTTTTTATAAAAAAGTGGGAAAAACACATTTTCGGATTTTTTAGTCGCTACACCATTTTGAGGAAAACCCTTTTTGGGATAGTCATTTAAAGGGTAAGGAAAGTGAAACAAAATAAATTTTAATGCAAGAAGAAACATTACCAATAGAACCAATGAAGGAAAATGGTAGTAGAAAACAAAATAAAGGAGAGTATGTACAGTTTATCCCAAATGGTAAAACCTAAAAATCTTTAATATCTCGTCACATAAAATGTTCAACCGAAGTTATCTACCGTTGCCTTTCCACGTTGATATTTGATATCATTGGCCGCCTAGTAGTCGACATCGTCAATTGGGGGTAGGAAGTACAGCTCTAAGAGCGATAATGGCGGCGGTGCACTGGTTGTCGGTGGTGACATATTAGGTAAACCGCCATAAATCTCATCCGCACTGGTTGTGGGTTTCTCGCCAGCAGCTGCAGTTGGTGTTGCAGGCTTCTCGCCGGCAGCTGCGCCTGCGTTATTGTTCTCCTCTCATTCAAGGACGGCAACCAAGATGCTTGGTAACCCTCTCATTAGTTGAAGCAAAGAAACCTTATAAGTCAAGCAAATCGTATCAGAAAAAGAATGCAGAAAAAAAATGAAACATTAAAAACAAGAAAACCATCTGTATACAGAAAAAGAATGAAACCCTATACGTCAAGCAAATTGTATCAGAAAAAGAATGCAGAAAAAAGAATGAAACATAAAAAAAACCATCTTATACCTTTCTTGTACGTCTAAGGCGTACTTTTGACCACCATAGGCAAATGCAAGTTCAAAAAGCCAAACATCACTGGTCAAGGCTATCATGTTAATTCACTCTTCAGGGCTCATTATGGCAATGAGTTGGATACCCAGCATGGGGAGGGGTAAGGGCGACTTTATACCTTAATTAAGATCGTATCTTTCTCTGATGTAGAATGGTTTAACTACGTTTTAGGTCATTGATAGTTTTTAAACTATTTAATTAAGCTCTTGCCCCTTTCAAAATTGTCTAGTATAATTTATTTTAAAAAATTAATTAAGTGTTAACCCCAAATTCTTATGGTTTAATTACTTCTTACTTTTAAAATTAATTAAATTTAATCCTAACTTCTTTTATCTTTATGGTTTAATTACTTTCTAAATTTTTGATTAGTTCCAAAAAAAATTTTAAAAATAGAGTTTCACAAAATTTTAAACACGGTAGTGGAGAATGGAGATCACCACTCAATGTAACTTTTCACACACGAATTCTAGCACTTGTCGAACTCCAGCCCCAATATATGAAAATAATACAATTTAATAAACATATATTATTTTATAAAAGTAATAAATATTATTAAATATGTGTTATATTTTAAAAAGGTAGTTTTACAAATTTTTAATCCTAACTTCTTTTATCTTCCAAAATTTTCGATAGTTAAATAAAAAATCTTTAATTTTACAAAAAAAAACTTATAATATTTAATTTCTCTAAAAAAAGCCAAATTCAAATTCTAAATCCCTAATTCACCCCCTCCCACCATCGAATTTGCCTTCGTCGCCCCCCCCCCCCCCACGACTAAAACTCCATCATACCGTTGTCAAAAACCGACGCATGAATCACCGATTGCTCCGTCGATGAACATCCAACAATGAAGAAAAATGAGACTAAATAGGCTTCTAACCGGCGGCTAAAAGGTGGGGATGTTGAGCGGTGAGGTATGCGACGCATGAGTAGAGAACGGAGAACCATCGACGTGTGGGGATGTCGGACGGTGAGAAAAATGTGATTTGAGGGCTTGACCGAAAGAAATTAAAATTTTGGGGTTATTTAAGAAGTTCATATTTTAAAACAAATTCAGAAATAAAAAAAAACTAGGTCACAAGTCATATTATAATTGTATGACGATATTTTTTTAACAATCGTTGACAGAAAAACTTGATTTGAGTTACGAAATGAAACGTTAGGCGCTAAAGTTGTTCGAAAAAAATGTTTTGGCACCAAATTAGAAAAGATATAGGTTGGGCACTTTTTTCACTCTTAGACCTTTATGATTTAATATTCAAGTGATTAAAACATAAATAATGCCAAAGTTGAGTGACAAAAGTAAAAATTATTAAATTTTAGTGACTAAAATAAAAGTAAGAAAACAATTGAGTGGTAAAAATTATAATTTACCCTTAATATAAAAGCTGTAGTCGAAAAAGAAACACTAACGTCAAACGTCGTGGCTTGACACGTGCGAAGTAGATACAAACAAGGAAATCTATTATTTGGGAGAAGGAAAAACTACACCAGTGACCACCGAAGATATTGGGGATACCTATTTGAACCACCGAACTAAAAAAAACGTCAATCACACCACCAAACTTATTAAATCAACCTATTTTGACCACCGCCGTTAAAAAATTAACGGAGGGGTGACGGAAGTGCCACGTGGCAGTTGATGGATATATTTAAAAATTACACATTTGGTCCCTGTTATTTACACATTTTTTCAATTTAGTCCTAATTTTCAATTAATAAAATAATAAATTATTTAATTAGGTAGTGACACGTGTCAACACCTTATTGGAGGACTTTTAATTATTTAGATTTAATTTTATTAATTTATTTTCCTCCTCCAATCAGGTGGTGACACGTGTCACCACCTATTTAGAGGAGGAAAACGAAATTGAGCATAAATGCCAACCAGGGGTTTCAAACCTGGGTGGTGTAGGTGGAAATGCAATAGTTAAGCCATTGCACCAAGCCCAACATTATGCTTTAAAACACCCAACTTAATATATAACTCTTATTGGTTTCTACATTTATAACCCAAAAGCTCAAACCCTAAACATTAATTTCACATATATAAATCCTAAACCCTAACTCTAAATATTTTAAATTAAACCTCAAACCCTAAAAATTTCAAATTAATTTCACGCTAAATATTTTAAATTAAACCCTAAACTCAAACCCTAAACATTTCAAATTAATTCCATGTTAAATATTTCAAATTAAGGCTTAAACCCTAAATATTTCAAATTAATTTGAAATATTTAGGGTTAGGGTTTAAGGCTTAATTTGAAATATTTAACATGGAATTATTTTGAAATTTTTAGGGTTTGAGTTTAGGGTTTAAATTAATTTCACGCTAAATATTTCAAATTAAACCCTAAATATTTATCATGTAATTAATTTGAAATTTATGGTTTAAGGTTAGGGTTTGGGGTTTAATTTGAAATATTTAGGGTTTAGGGTTTAAGGCTTAATTTGAAATATTTAACATGGAATTAATTTGAAATTTTTAGTGTTTGAGTTTAGGGTTTAATTTAAAATATTTAGCGTGAAATTAATTTGAAAATTTTAGGGTTTGAGGTTTAATTTGAAATATTTAGGGTTAGGGTTTAGGATTTATATATGTGAAATTAATGTTTAGGGTTTGAGCTTTTGGGTTATAAATGTAGAAACCAATAAGAGTGAAATTAATTTAAACCCTAAACTCAAACCTTAAATATTTTATCGTGTAATTAATTTGAAATTTATGGTTAATATTTAGGGTTTAGGGTTTAAGGCTTAATTTGAAATATTTAACATGGAATTAATTTGAAATTTTTAGGGTTTGAGTTTAGGGTTTAAATTAATTTCACGCTAAATATTTCAAATTAAACCCTAAATATTTATCGTGTAATTAATTTGAAATTTATGGTTTAAGGTTAGGGTTTGGGGTTTAATTTGAAATATTTAGGATTAGGGTTTAAGGCTTAATTTGAAATATTTAACATGGAAAAAATTTGAAATTTTTAGGGTTTGAGTTTAGGGTTTAATTTAAAATATTTAGCGTGAAATTAATTTGAAATTTTTAGGGTTTGAGATTTAATTTAAAATATTTAGGGTTAGGGTTTAGGATTTATATATGTGAAATTAATGTTTAGGGTTTGAGCTTTTGGGTTATAAATGTAGAAACCAATAAGAGTTATATATTAAGTTGGGTGTTTTAAGGCATAATGTTGGGCTTGGTGCAGTGGCTTAACTATGGCATTTCCACCTACACCACCCAGGTTCAAATCCCCTGGGTGGCATTTATGCTCAATTTCGTTTTCTCCTCCAATAAGGTGTTGACACGTGTCACTACCTAATTAAATAATTTATTATTTTATTAATTGAAAATTAGGACTAAATTGAAAAAATGTGTAAATAACAGGGACCAAATGTGTAATTTTTAAATATATCCATCAACTGCCACGTGGCACTTCCGTCACCCCTCCGTTAATTTTTTAACGGCGGTGGTCAAAATAGGTTGATTTAATAAGTTTGGTGGTGTGATTGACGTTTTTTTTAGTTCGGTGGTTCAAATAGGTATCCCCAATATCTTCGGTGGTCACTGGTGTAGTTTTCCCTTGGGAGAATTATCACTTGATCCGGTTCTTTATAAGTTAATCGTACTCTTGTACGTCATTTTACTAGTTTAATTATTTTTAAGACCTTTCAATTTTAATATTGGTGAAATTATACTTTAATTAAGTTCGTGTCTCTCTCTGATGTAGAATGGTTTAACTACATTTTAGGTCATTGATAGTTTTGAAACTATTTTATTAAGCTCTTGCCCCTCTTAAAATTGTCTAGTATAATTTATTTTTAAAAAATTAATTAAAGTGTTAACCCCAAATTCTTATGGTTTAATTACTTCTTACTTTTAAAATTAGTTAAATTTAATCCTAACTTCTTTTATCTTTATGGTTTAATTATTTTTTAAATTTTCGATAGTTCCAAAATTTTAAAAAGTAGAGTTTTACAAATTTTTAAACACGGTAGTGGAGATCACCACTCAATGTAGATTTTCACACACGAATTCTAGCACTTGTCGAACTCCAGCCCCAATATATGAAAATAATACAATTTAATAAACATATATTATTTTATAAAAGTAATAAATATTATTAAATATGTGTTATATTTTAATACACAAGTTATATAAAAAAAATTATACAACCTTACATATTTAAGCTATAAAATCTAAAATTTAAATTCTTAGGCCCTGTTTGGTAAACAGCGGTTTGGGCAAAAATTAGAGGTTTGAGGTATAATTAGAGGTTTGACTAGCCAAATCCGCTAATATTGATGTTTGGTAAATAGCGGATTGAAAGAGCGGATTGGGGTGAAAAAGCTAATTTTGAAAAAGCTCTTAATATGAGCTTTTTGAGATTAGAGGTTTGATATTAGAGTTGTAATAACTCTTTTACCCTTAATAATTATCAAAAATCTCCAAATAACCTAAATTAAATAATAACATTTTTAATATAAATAATAACATATTACATATTAGACTTATTTGTTGTTACTACTAATTTATATGGTGACATTTGTAAGTTAATTATATTTTTTTATTATCACATATTTATATGTACATATAATTTTTTTAATAATTATATAAATAATAAGTTAATATATAAATCTTTCAAATATGTTTAGAAAATTTATATTAAAAATAATTTTTACAAATCTAATTAATATTTATTAGATATAAAATATTCAACACTAATAAATTATTCAAACAAACATTTTCCTCATGAAAATCACCGTGAAGGCGTAAAAATAATTAAAAAGACCTGCGAAAAGATACTAACTATTAAAAAAATAAGTAAACTATTACTTTTGCTCCGCAATTTTCGGAATTAGGGTTTTTGGTTCGCGTAGTCTGATGGAGCCGCATGGGGGGGTTGTCGGTAAACCTCCGGAGAATGTAGCACCGGTGACGGTGCCTGTGTGCCTTGAGAGGCCAGGTCTGCCGCTAGAGGAGGGCGTGGAGAGGGAATCGAAGAGGGGGCGTAGTTTGGTCTCACAGGAGACGGGGGAGGGGGATAACGTGGAAGGTGCCGCTGGTGATGTCTGCATGCAAGAGGCGGTAGAGAAGGAGGCTGCTGGGGCGGCGCCGGAACAGGCAGAATCGACTCCAGTGACCAGTAAGTCGTCGTTCCGCGATATGGTGGCTGGGAATGAGGGTCCTGGCTCCTTGATTGAGGACCTTGACGTGATCCTAACGAAGAAGGACGTCCGAGTCAACCTTGAAGGACCGCTGCCGAGGATCGACTTTGCGGATCGCGTACATGATTCGATAGATGCGAAATTGGCGTGCTCGATCATTGTGCGATTACTTGGTAATGCGATTGGATATCGAGCATTACTGACTAGGGTTAAGGCGTTGTGGATGCCGGTAGGAAAATTAGAACTGGTTGATCTCGACAATGAGTACTATTTGGTGCGGTTCGAATTGGAAAGTGATTATGATAGGGTACTTTCTGGTGGTCCGTGGGTCATCTACGGTAGTTATCTTACGGTTCAACCGTGGTCAAGGGCCTTTTCTACGTCTGAGGCTTATCCTCAGCACATTGTAGTTTGGGCACGCCTTCCGGGACTGCCGTATCGTTACTACACGAAGAGCAAGTTTAGGGCGATCGCGGGGATGTTTGGTAATGTGGTTCGGATTGACTATAATACACTGGAAGGGAATAGGGGCCGCTTTGCTAGGTTTGCTATTGTTGTCGATTTGAATAAGCCATTGCTCTCGGGAGTGGTTATTGATGGTTTTCGGCAGGATGTAGAATATGAAGGATTGCCACTCATATGTTATAAGTGTGGGAAGTATGGGCATCAAAAGGAGGTGTGTGGGAACGAGGGTAACCCGGAGGTTGGTTCGTCGTCTAACTCGTCTCCTAGTGTGGAGGGAGGGGCGAGCGACAAGGAGATGTATGGCCCATGGATGCAAGTTCAAACCCGCCGCCGTAAGCCGACGAGTGTGGCCAATCGAGGTATTGAGGGAGGGGTTGCTAAACGGATTGTGAGTCGATCGATGGGATCGCGTTTTAATGCGTTAGAGATTGAGGAGGATAGAGATGTGGGGGACGATAGTAGGGAGATTGCTGAGGAGCGAAATGTGGGGAATGTGTTGGATAAGGGAAAGAGTGTATCGGGGGGTGTGGTACATGACGGGGGGAAGGATTCAGGGGTGGCAACGGCTGGTACGTCGAATGGGAAGAGCAGTGGCACGGTTGGTTTGGTGGTGCATGCGGATAGCACGGGAAAGGAGAAGGATGTGGTGGCAGAGGTTGGTAGTGAGCGCATGGATGTTGCGGATGGTGTTGGAAAAATCGCGTCCGCACAAGAAGTAGTAGTTGAGAAATCTTCTCTAGGGGCGGTAATCATACGGTGGTTCGAGTGTTTGAGAAAGGGGATAAGGAGGTTTTGCGGGATGTGAATGGACGAGGTTTAAAGGGAGCGGCACGAAAGCAAGCAATTAAAAATGTGCTGAAGAACCCTTTAGCGGCAAAAAATGTGGGCACTAAGGGGTTAAAAGTTAAGAAAAGGGACGAACGTGGGCCTCCAAAACCGGTTCTGAAAGAGTGGATAAATAATATGACGGCGGAGCTTGACGCGGCGTCGAATGGTGGACGGGATAATCGTGGGACGTCGTCATCGAGGACCGAGAAGGAGCATGGTCCGGTGCAATGGCAAGCGAATAAGGTGTTTGAGAATGGTCTAGGCGAGGACATGTCGTCCTAAGGTGTTCTCTTCCTTCTCATTTTTATTTAATGATTAAAGTCATTTTTTGGAATGTTCAAGGAGCGCTTAGCTCTGATTTTTATCGATGCTTTA
Organism: Hibiscus tridactylites; assembly: GCA_958450335.1. Taxonomy (NCBI): domain Eukaryota; kingdom Viridiplantae; phylum Streptophyta; class Magnoliopsida; order Malvales; family Malvaceae; genus Hibiscus; species Hibiscus tridactylites. The sequence goes on along the minus strand of OY288292.1, from coordinate 50,658,595 downwards.
AGCTTTTGGTACAAACTCAACGACCGGATGTGATTGCGTTGTTTGAACCACGTATTAGTGGTCCGAAGGCGAATAGATTCATTCAGCGTTCAGGTTTTGATTGCTCCTTTAGAGTGGAGGTGAATGGTTTCTCAGGAGGTATTTGGGTGTTATGGAGGGCTACGGTTAAACTGGATATTGTGGCGGTGTCTTCACAGTATGTACATGGATGGTGTTACGATGTGTGTAAACGTAAGCGATGCTTTATTACGTTTGTTTATGCGAGTCCGAATAGTAGTCAGAGAGCTTTATTGTGGAACCAACTTGGTGCTCTTGAACCAACACAGGGGGAGGCTTGGATATTAGGAGGTGATTTTAATGCGATAGCGAGTCCTTTGGAGAGGGAAGGAGGGTCGGTTAACCGGGTAGGAGTATGTGAGAGGTTTAAAGAATTTTTATTTGATTCGGGTCTGGTAGACATAGGCTTTCACGGGCCGTTTTTCACATGGGAGAGGGGGGATTTGAAACAAAGACTTGACCGTTGCGTGTGTAATGAGACTTGGCTTGCAGAATATCCGGAATCGGGCATTTTTCACTTACCGAAGCTTGAGTCGGATCATTGCCCGGTTATGTTGAAGACGGGGGGAGAGCATGGAAATCGGGTTTCTAGGCCCTTTCGTTATCTTTCTTCATGGACGGAACACCCAGATTTTCACAACCTAGTGACCGAGGTATGGCGGGAGGAGAGGAGCGTTTTTGACAATGTAATTGAGTTCCAAACAAAGGGCGCGGAATGGAACAAGGAAGTATATGGGCACATAGGCCACCAGAAAACTCTACTTCTTGCTCGTATTCGAGGGATTGAAATTGCTCGGGGCAAACGGGACTCGGATTTTCTGATTGATTTGGAGAGAGAATTGAAATTGGATCTGACAAAGGTGTTGAAGGAGGAGGAAAGCCTGTGGCGACAAAAATCACGGAATTCCTGGATAGTAGATGGGGATAGGAATACGCGGTTCTTTCACACTAGCACGATTGTCCGCCGTCGACGGAATACAATTAATGCGCTTAAAATTGAAGCTAATCAGTGGTGCTATGACCAGCAAGACCTACAGTTGCATGCCGTGGAATATTTCCAGAAGCTTTTCACGGTCGGAGTGCATGACTGCACGGTTAGGATGCCGACTGGGAAATTTTATGCTTTTACCGCACGTGAGATGGAACCCTTGACGGAAGTGGTAACCATGGAAGAGGTACGGAAGGTTGTGTTTGAGATGGATCCGTCGAAGTCACCGGGTATAGATGGCATTCATGCGGATTTCTACCAAAAGAAATGGGACGTGGTAGGTCCGTCATTGTTTGAGTTTGTCAAGGGCTTTTTTGAAGGAGCTCCGTTGGATCAACGCTTGAATCAAACTCTCATCGTGCTAATACCGAAAGTGGAAGTGCCTGAGTTGATTAGTCAATTTAGACCCATCAGTTTGTGTACGATATTGTATAAAATCATTACGAAGACAGTGGTTAACCGATTGAAGATGTTCTTACCTAAGTGGGTATCGGCGAACCAGGTTAGTTTTGTTCCAGGGCGAAATATTACTGATAATATTATTTTAGCTCAGGAAATAATTCATTCGATGCGCAACAAGAGTGGTAAGAAGGCGTTTATGGCAATCAAAGTGGATTTGGAGAAGGCGTATGATCGTCTGGAATGGCACTTCATCGAGGATACTCTAAGAGAAATTGGTTTGCCGGATACTATGGTTGCGCTAATCATGCAGTGTGTTTGCTCTGTATCGATGCAAGTATTATGGAATGGGAATGTTACGGATACTTTCAGACCGTCAAGGGGCATCCGCCAAGGGGACCCTCTTTCCCCCTACTTATTCGTGCTATGCATGGAACGCCTAGCTCAAAGCATTGAAGAAAAGGTGGCGTCTCGGATGTGGAAACCGATTAGGTTGACAAGGAATGGGACGAGGATATCACATCTCTTCTTCGCCGATGACTTAGTCCTGTTTACGGAGGCGGATTTGTCACAAATGAATGTAATCCATGAGGTTTTTCGGATTTCTGTGCATGTTCTGGACATCGGGTGAGTGTTGCGAAAACTCAGATCTATTTCTCAAAAAATTGTGCTCCAGATAGGTGCAATGATTTGGGTCAGAGATTGGGCTTTGAGGTTGTTGGAGATCTAGGAAAATATTTGGGCGTGCCTTTATTGCATGAGAGGTTAACTAAGGCCACGTATGCATACCTCCTGGATAATATGGAGAAAAGATTGCCCGGGTGGGTAGCACACTCATTATCGTTGGCGGGAAGAATAACGTTGGCGAAAGCGGTTCTTCAAGCAATCCCATCCTATGTTATGCAAGCTACGTTATTACCGAAAGGGATTTGCCTTGAGATGGAGAAGATTATTCGTTGGTTTGTGTGGGGTGGTAACCGAGATAAGAGAAACATCTCCTTGGTTAATTGGAATTCTATGCGTAAACCGATCGTGGATGGTGGTATGGGTTTTAAAGACTTAGCCACTCAAAACAAAGTTTTTCTTATGAAAGTTGGATTTGAGCTACTAACCCAATCTAGTAAACTTTGGGTTAAGGTTATTAAAGAGAAATATGGGTGGTGTGAGATGGTTCCGGCAAGCATTATTAGAAATCGATGTTCGAGACTTTGGAAGGGGTTAGACATGGTTTGGGGTGAGGTCAAGAGGAGCATTTTGTGGAACGTGCGGAATGGGGAACGTACGAACTTTTGGTATGATACGTGGGTGGACATGGAAAGGCCTTTGGTAGAACGGTATCCTCTATCGTTTACGCCCTATCCGACGCCGGTTGAGCGCATGGCGACTTTGTGTGGTAGGTGGGATTGGCATTACTTGGAAACCGTTTTACCGGATACGGTATTAGCTCGGTTGGAGGCAATTCAACCGCCGAGACCATGGTTTGGGGAGGATGCGCCATGTTACCGGTGGGAGGAGAATAGAAGCTTCACCGTCCGATCGGCGTATAGGGTTTTAGCTGGGGAACAAGCTATGTCCGGTGACGGCAAATGGAGGGTGGTATGGGATCTCAAACTACCTTTCCGAGTCTGAATGTTCTTGTGGCTCGTAATGAGACATAGCCTACTCACAAATGTGGAGAGATGTCGACGTAAGATCGCTACGGATAAGGGCTGCTGCGTTTGCCGAAGAGGGGACGAGGATGTAGACCACGTATTGCGTACGTGCGTGGCAGCAAAAGCGTTGTGGCAGAAACTAGTGCCAAGGGCTGCGATGCAGGCGTGGGAGGCTTTGGATTTTGAAGATTGGCTGATGTATAATCTGAAGAATGTCGGCAAACTCCCGAATAGGGGATCGTCGTGGACCTCCCGGTTCGTGGTGGGCTGTTGGCTCCTTTGGAAGAGACGCTGCGCGACAATATTTGCAACGGATGGAATCGTGCAGGGAGATATCGTGGAGGACTCTCTTCGTTTGGCGCTTGAGTTTGACAGCACTTTTTCGAGCAATGCTGGCACACAAAGAAGAGCTTTGCGGGAGGATTCATGGCAGCGACCGCCGTTGGAATGGTGCAAACTCAACACTGATGGATCGGTTAGTGGACAGCACCGTGAGGCGGCGATTGAAGGAGTGATCCGAGACTGGAATGGGGAATGGATCTTTGGGTTTGCTCGACGGATAGGCAGTTGCTCGGTATTGTTATCGGAGTTATGGGCAGTGTACGATGGGCTTTTTCATGCATGGCGTTTGGGTTTACGGAAGGTTATTGTCGAATCGGATAACACGGAAGTGGTACGGATCTTGCGGAATGAGTCCTCAGTGTTACACGGGGACGTAGTGGTGGACATGATTTTCGGACTGCTTTGTCGCGATTGGGAGGTGAAAGTTCGACATGTTGGTCAAGAGGGGAACAAGGTTGCGGATCACCTAGCGCGTTGGTTCGCCGGTCAGCGAAGGGGGATGCTTGGATGCTTGCGGAGCCGGTGCTGCTGCACGATCTAATGCTCGCTGATAGGGTTACATAAACCCAGCCTCACATTGCTGTATTACCAAAAAAAAATTATTCAAACAAGTATTGAATATAATCATGTCCTTATATATGTCATTTTGCTTGTTTAAATAATCAAACAGCTATCAGCTATCAGTTAATTTTACCAAACACTTTTATATAATCAGCTAATACAATCTGCTAGTCAAATCAGCTAATGCAATCAGCTATCAGCTATCAGCTAATGTAATCCGCTATCAGCTATCAGCTATCCGCTAATTGCCAAACAGGGCCTTAACCTTAACACCAAAAAACTTAAACCATAAACCTTAAATTCTACACCCTACACACTAAACCCCTAAACCTTAAACCACAACATAATTCCAAATTGTCATTCCAACTACAGTAGAAAAAATTAAATCCAAATTCTAACTTACGTTGTGGTTTCTTGGTCGCCTCCTTGAGTTTCGATACTAACAAAGAACCCAGTCAGTTTTTCAGCTAGCGTCTGCTCCTTCCAGAGCTGACCCGTGGAGTCAAAAAGCGCCTTCATCTGAGCCTCCATACATCCACACCTTGTCGAAAACCTGATCAGGAACCCATCTGCCTCTGCCAATTTCGTCGCTGAAATCTCCGAAATCTCCAGGTATTTAGGCGACACCTTCATAGCTTCATTGCACAATTCATTGATATTTTCCCTTTGTTATAAAACTTTAGATCTCCTATCACTTCTTTGTTATTGTTAGCTTACTTGTCAGCTTCGGTATTTAACCAAAATAGTAGATCATTATGAAGCTTGCAAAGTTGCTAACTCATCATTCTACTCATGCATTGTGGTAAAAATGATCAAGCGAAGAAAAAACTGAAAATACTATCGACTTTCGTTTTAGTGATATCAGAGCTCGAGAATAAATCAATAGATCGTTAAGAACGGTCATGTCCGACTGTGCTAACTGCTAAGAGTTACATGAACAATCATCGGTACCGTAACTCTTCTTCATTGTTCACAAGAATGATAGGTACATTATGCAGGATAAAGTAAAAAGGAAATATAAATCTAGTGAATTTGAGAAGATCAGAAGATTCCTAGATTTGTATTTGAAAGATCTTAGGAACCACTTCCATGTCATGTAATGTGTACTCCTAGTTTACATGAATTCCAAAAGATCCAAATAACAGAGAAGAGATTACAATCCTTTTCTATAAGAATCTTCGAAATAGTATGAATTTCAGAACACATGATGCAGCTCAGGTAAAGGAGATGCAAATTTGCTTTTAGTAAAGTAAATTTATTGACAATGCAGAAGTAGAAGTTCAGTCCTTACACGTTACAAACATCTGCTATTCAAGTTCAACAATATGAACCAGTCCAGATTTCACTAATATCCTTCTTCGGCACGGTCTCGACATATACGTATTCCCAATTGTCATCCGCTTCTACTTCGTATACTTCGTACTTCAGCAACTAAGAACACTCTGAACATGCTTAGGAGATAAAGTTACTGACTAGACAATAGAACAGACTCGGGAAACGCTGAAGAACCGTTATTGGGAGCATCCTTTAGCTTGAGAATTGAAGTTACCAAGTTATATATCTGAACATTCTCGAAAGACGGCACCTTCTTCCCCCTTGCAAATCGATGACCGTGACCGATAAAAACGGTCCTCATCGAGAAAAATGCATTGTCATAACCATGACCTCCTCCACACTCTTGTTGCTTAGTCCTTTTCTGTTCTACCTTAAAACTCTCCTCAACCAGCCCTATAATGGGAGGAATACGGTCACTTGCTGCATAATGCAGTCGACTAGGTAGCTCCTCCTTAAGATAAACCTTCAATACTTCCCATTCTCAACTTTACCGGATTCCAACCCTTCATTCATCTTTGCAACAACATCCGACGGTACATAGCCGGGAGGTGGACGAATCGAAAGTACCGGACTATAATCCGGAACCCAATCCACAGGAATTTCAATCCAAGGGGCTAAATCATCAAGAAAGATCAGTTTTTTATCACATGTACCAACCATCCCATGGTCTCCAACCATAATTATGGTAACATCCTCAAAAACCCCTCTTTTTTCTAAACCAACAATCAACCTCCCAATCAAACTATCAATTCTAGCAACAACAGCAGTGGTTTCAGGACAATCAGGTCCAAACTGGTGACCCTGATGATCAGGGTCCTCAAAATACAATGTCATAAACACAGGAACCTCACTGCTAGGCAAATCAAAGTAGCTTAAAACAGTATCAACTCTATCCTCAAAAGGAACAGATTCATTATACAACATACAGAACTTTTTAGGACAATCCCAAGAACCCTTTTTTACCTGACTCCCAGGCCAGAAATAGGTTGCAGCCTTTAAACCATGATTGGCCACAGTCTCCCAAAGTGGTTCACCAAGCCACCACTTTGGTTCAAGACTTGACATTGTGAAAACCTGACCAGTTTTAGGGTCCATAAAACCATTGTTTATAATACCATGATAAGCAGGATAAAGGCCAGTAACAATGGAGTAATGATTAGGGAAAGTAAGAGTAGGGAAAACAGGAATCAAACCCAACTCAGCTTCAGTCCCATTGGCAATCAAATGGTGGATGTTGTTAAGCATACAAATAGTATGAATATATGACAGAATGGAGGAGGAAATGATAGGAAGAAGAAGATGATGATTATTTTATTCATTGATAACACGGTTATTTATACACAAGGATGGACAAAACCCTAATTGTGTGCATGGACACGTGTTACAATTTCATGCAATATCGGCTCCAACAGAATTGGAGTGTGCTGTCATGTATTACAGCTGGTTTTCCAGCTGTTTTGGAGAGTCCATTTCATCCTTATCTTCAATATTTCCCCCGCACGATTTTTCTTCTAGATTCTTTGTGTGAAGCTTGGTTCGAAGTTCTTGAAATAGCTGAGGTGGTAATGCCTTTGTGAGTATATCTGCGACTTGACATCTGGCAGGTATGTAATTGATTTGTAACTGTTGAGAGCTGACTTTTTCCCTGACAAAGTGGAGGTCGAGGTCAACGTGCTTGGTCTTTGAGTGGAGCACAGGGTTGGCGGCCATGGATACTGTGCTTGTGTTGTCGCACCAGAGGAGTGGTGGATTGCACATGGATACTCCCATTTCATTGAGAACCGATTGTACCCACAGGATCTCAGACGCAGCATCTGCCAGGCTTCTGTACTCAGCCTCTGCAGAGGATCGAGAGATAGCTCGCTGTTTCTTCGAGCACCAGGAGATGAGGTGATTGCCAATCATGACACAATAGCCTGTGGTGGACCGTCTGTCATCCACATCACTGCCCCAGTCAGCGTCGGAGAAGGATACGATACGTAGGTTGTCTTTGCTCTGAGGTTGAAACCAGATTCCATGGTTGAGCGTAGTGCTTAGGTATCGAAGTATGCGCTTGAGAGCTAGCCAGTGTACGTCAGTAGGGTTCTGCATGAATTGTGCTGCCTTGTTGACTGCAAACGAGAGATCAGGTCTCGTGTGACAAATATATTGAAGAGCTCCAAGAATGTTTCTGTAGTGATGAGCGTCTGTGAGAGGAGTTCCATCATGTTTGCTCAATTTGGGATAAGTAGCCATAGGTGTAGAGGTTGGTTTAGAGATCAAGGTGTCTGTTCTAGTAAGAAGCTCACGGATGTACTGTTGTTGGGATAGAAAGAGGCCACCACCAAGTGACTGTGCTTCAATTCCCAGAAAGTAGTGAAGGTAGCCAAGGTCCTTCAGTGAAAACTTGGTGTGTAGCAACTGAATGATGTGAAGCACTTGGGATTCAACGTTCCCTGTGAGTAGCATGTCATCGACATACACGGCGAGATAGATGGTGAGTTGATCTTGTTTGAGAATGAAGAGAGTAGAGTCGGACCGAGATGCAGTAAAACCAATTGTTCCCAAGAAGGACTTGAGTTGTATGAACCAGTTTCGAGGGGCTTGCCTTAGCCCATAAATAGCCTTCTTAAGTCTGCAGTATAGAGGTTTGCCAGAGGAACTACACTTTTGAAACCCTGCTGGCTGATGTATATAGACTGCTTCTTGAAGATCCCCTTTAAGGAATGCGTTGTTGACATCCACTTGATGGATTGGCCAGTGGTTTGTTACTGCCACAGAGATGAGAATGTTGACTGTGAAGAATCTGACTACAGGGCTGAATGTTTCCATGAAATCCAGGCCTGGCGTTTGGGAGTAGCCTTTAGCCACAAGTCTTGCCTTGAGTTTGCTCACAGTGCCATCAGCGTTATGTTTGACACGGAAAAGCCATTTACATCCGATGGCCTTCTTGCCAGGAGGTAGCTCAGCCAGATCCCAGGTGGCATTGTCTTGAAGTGCATTGTATTCCTGATTCACAGCTAGGGTCCAATCAGGATCAAGGAGGGCTTCTTGAATGGTGGTGGGAACTAATTCAGTGATGTAGGCTTTGGGTTTGAAGGTACCTACTTTGCTGCGAGTGATCATAGGGTGGCTAGGTTGGGGAGGTGGTGGTAGAGTGGTTGGAGGAACGTTGTGTGTTGTGGGTGGAGGTGTTTGTTCTTGTAAGGGTGCATCAGGTATGGAAGATGAGGTGGGAGTAGGGTGTGGTATATGGGATGCATCTATTGGTTGTGTAGTAGTGGTGGAAGTAGGATTAGATGTATGGGATGCATCTGTTGGTTGTGTATCAGTAGGTTGTAATGGTGTAGTTGGAGTAGGAGGTGTTTCTATAGGGTTAGTGGTGGGTTGTGTTTGTGAGGAGTTGTTACTTGAAGGTGGAATGGAGGAAAAAGCTCTGGAGTATTTAGGGATGTTTGGCTTGGATGGCAAGTTAACAGGTGAGGCACAAGGAAAGTAGGACTCATTGAAGGTTGCACTTCGAGTGATGTAGATGCGGCCAGTGGAATCAGCACACTGATAGCCTTGATACTTGGGCGAGTATCCAAGGAATAGACATGGCTTGGTCCGGAAGGCAAGCTTGTGAGTATTGTATGGGCGGAGGTTGGGAAAGCATTCACAGCCAAACACTCTGAAGAATGTATAGTCAGGAGCTTTTCCATTGAGCTTTTGATAAGGGGAAATATTACCAAGAGTCTTGGAAGGGAGCCTGTTGATAGTAAACACTGAGGTGAGCACGACATATGACCAGTATGAAAGAGGCATTGAGGCTTGTGCAAGAAGTGATAAGGCCATGTCCATAATGTGTCGATGCTTCCGTTCTACAACCCCATTTTGTTGGGATGTATGTGGACACGTGATGCGGCGTTGGATGCCAAGTTCAGGTAGTAGGGAGTCGAGAAAAATAAATTCTCCACCCCCATCTGTTTGTACAGCTTGAATGTTGGAACCATATTGAGTTTGTACGAGCTTGTAGAACAATGTAAAGGCTGATGATGCTTCAGACTTGGTTTTCAATAGATAAAGCCAGCAGTTGCGAGAGTGCATATCAACAAATGAAATATAGTATAAGAAGCCATTGGATTTGACAGAGGCAGGTCCCCAAAGATCGATTTCAACTAGATCAAATGGTGATTCATACATGGTTACAGAGTGCTTGAAGGGTAAAGCATGACATTTCCCTAATTGACAAGCATTACAAAAGGTGTTTTGTGCCATAACCAGTGACTTGCGTAGAGCTGAATTGATGACCTCTGAGGAAGCATGGCCAAGGCGTCTATGCCAGAGTTGAAAGGTGTTGTTATTGACTGAAGTAGAGAATGCTGAAATTGAAGTTGTAGAGTTGCCAGGAGACAAGTTATAGAGACCACCATCCTGTGTCCCTTCCATGAGTATTTCATCTGTGAACTCATCCTTCACACAACAGTAATCAGAGTGAAATTCAACATATACTGAGTTATCCTTGGTGAGTTTCGACACAGACAGTAAATTGCGAGTGATGCGAGGCACATGTAAAAGATCATGTAAGTGAAGAGTGCGAGATGTGGTAGAGATGCTAGAATGACCAATTTGATTAATAGAGAGGGAGGATCCATCACCTATATGAACTGAACCCTTACCAAAGTATGGTGCACCACCAGTTAAGGAGGAGGAATTGCTGGCCACATGGTGTGTAGCACCAGAGTCAGGGTGCCAAATGGTAGGGTTGGCCACCAAGGTATGGACTTGCATCTCTCCAGTGTTTGTATCAGAGGTGGTGGGAGGTTCAGTGCCTGCAGCCTCTGCAATGTAAGGGTCATAGGAGACTTCCACAGTGTCTTGCTCATTGGCTTGAGTGTTCGAGGGCGGACGAGTCTGTGGAGAAGAGGAGACCCCTTTGAAGGATTGGTCGAAACGATGCCAACATCTATCCACAAGATGCCCAGGTTTGCCACAGAGTTGGCACTGAATGCGAGGACGACTTCCACGATACCGACCCTTACTGTCATCACGAGTCGTTGGTGGAGGAGAACCGGAGTAAGGAAGCTTGTCACGAGGCATAGAGTAGCTTGTATTGTGTATGCCCACAGGTAGTCGAAGAGGGTCAGAGACTCTTGATTCAGCATCAATAAGCACAGACACTGCAGCATCAACAGTGTAGGGTTCCTTGCTTGCAGAAATGACCGCCACAAATGGGTCATACTCAGAGGGTAAACCATTTAAAATGGTTGCAATATGTTCAACTGGCGAGACTGGGCTGCCACTTGATGCAAGGAGATCACAGATCTCCTTGATTTGCATAGTGTAGAAGCGCATAGTTAGGGAAGCCTTTTTGATGGACCTGAGACGACAATGGAGGTGCATAATACGAGTGGTGGATAGCTGAGAATAGAGAGCTGAGATAGTAGACCAGATCGTGGCACAGGATTCAGCACCCACAAGTTGAGGAAGGATGTTTGAGCTGACTGTGGACAAGAGCCAGGAGGCAAGAGAGCTGTCCTGCTTGATGAAACGAAGATAAGCCGGGTTCTGGACACTTTCATCATTCTCTCGTGCAATAAGCTTGGCCGGAGGTGTGACAGTGCCGTCGATGTACCCTTCAAGACCTTGACCTCGAATTAGCAGGGTGACCTGTTGCTTCCAGAGTAGGTAGTTGGTGTCGTCGAGCTGGATGCTGATCCTCTTGTTGGAGAAAGAGGAGGAGTCTGATACATCCTCTGTGGTGGGTGGGATAACGGTGTCATCAGCAGATTCAGCGTTGGCAGGCATGATGACAGTGAAGGATTGCCAGGAAGAAACCTAGAAAGCTGATACCATGTTAAGCATACAAATAGTATGAATATATGACAGAATGGAGGAGGAAATGATAGGAAGAAGAAGATGATGATTATTTTATTCATTGATAACACGGTTATTTATACACAAGGATGGACAAAACCCTAATTGTGTGCATGGACACGTGTTACAATTTCATGCAATATCGGCTCCAACAGAATTGGAGTGTGCTGTCATGTATTACAGCTGGTTTTCCAGCTGTTTTGGAGAGTCCATTTCATCCTTATCTTCAATAGATGTTTGGTGATGGGGTCTTGAATTGGTACCCAAATCGAAACCCATCAGAGGAAATCAAAATAACCACAGGCTTTTCCAGTTTCTTTAAAGGTGGAGAAACTGGTGCTGAAAAGGAAGACGAAATGCAGGTGGAGAAGACGATGAAGATGATGGTGATGGTGCTGAACTGTTGCTGAAATGGAATCGGCTTTGTTCGACTCAGTGAGTTGGTTCCCATAATTTCCTTCTTCTCCCTTCTCCACAGTTTCTATGAAATCATTGTAAAAAAGTAGAACTAGAAATAGAATACAAATGAGGAAGGTGAACAAGAAAGTCCAACAGTTCACGTGTGTGGCATTGATGTATTATGTAGGGATGGGCACGGGTCCGGTCGGGTTTTTGGCCCACCCGAACCCGACCCGAAACTAATTATCCTAAAACCGACTCTGACCCGACCCGATCCAATTCTTTAAAAAACCCGACCCGACCCGACCCGAAAATAAATATTCTAAACCCGACCCTGACCCGACCCGACCTATAGAAAAAAATTAATTTTATGGACTTAATTGTAAAAAATTAATTTTAATATGCATAATTATAAAAAAATAATAATTTTAAGGACTAAAATGTAAATAAAAAATAGTTTTAAGGACCTAATTATAAAAAAATATATAAAGAGGAGGTATTATTACAAATATCCCTAAAAAATTTAGGGGAAAATTACACTATTAGTCATGGGTCGAGTAGAGTCGAATTTTTTCACCCTAAAACCCGACCCCGACCCGACCCGACCCGATCTCACCCTACACAAAAATCCGACCCGACTCGACCCGAACCCGATTTTTTCATAAAAATACTCGACCCGATCGGGCTGGGTCGAGTCGAAACCCGTCGGGTGCGGGTACCGTGCCCATCCCTAGTATTATGACACTATTATCCTACAATCTTTAAGGGTAGAATACATTAGAGTCACTTAGATATAGGTTTAGTAACAAACAAGTCACTCTTCTTTTAAAATTAACAATTTAATCAACCAATTATAAGTTTAGCCTTTTAGGAATAAACATGTTGTTTTTATTCTAACACTAACAATTCAGTAACTTAATTATAACGTTATGAACAAACATGTCACTTAATTATAATTTTTGTGATAAACAAGTCGCTCTGTCATTAAAATTGAAAAAAAGACTCGGTATAATAACAATTTTAATCCTCAAAACTTATGAGTTCTATTAGTTTGGTCATAATTTGAAATAATTTAATAAACTTAAACATTCATATTTAAAAAGGATTAATATTTGATACACTGCCAGTGTAAAAAAAGTTTACACAAGCATGCCTATTTTCAAGCCTAAATTTAAAACCTAAAATTCCAACCTTAAAAATCTAACCCAAGCCCTAAATTCTAACCATAAATCCTAAATTCTAAATCATACAACCTAAACCCCTAACCTCTAAACCCTAAACTAAACCCCTAAGTAAACCCGCTTGTGGAAACTTTATTTTCCACTGCCAGTGTATAGGATATTAATCCCTTTAAAAAATTTATTAGTGAAGTGACTGTGTTTACTAGCATGTGGTGTTAAGGTCATAATGAGCCTATTCCATTAGTCTGTCAATTGTTCAATGGCAAAGTAATTGTGTTTATTAGGGGTGTAAATGAACAGAGCGTTCGACGAACCGTTCGTGAACCGTTCGTATAACGTTCGTTTATGTTCGCTTATTAAGCTAAATAAACGAGCATGAACAAAATTTTTATGTTCGTTTAATAAACGAACGAACACGAACAAATGTGTGTTCGGCTCGTTTATAGGCTCGTTTATGCGCTCATGTATAAGCTCGTTTACATGCTTGTTTATAGGCTCGTTTACATGCTTGTTTATAAGCTCGTTTATAGAATGAAAATGTTTGTGGATGTATCTAAATACTATTTTTTGTTGTTGCTAAGGATATTATATTAAGTTCATGTTTAAATGTAAGTTTTAATTTGTTGCTTTTTATTTATTTATTTATTGTTAATTTAGTTAACATTTCTTAAAATATAAACAAACATGTTCGCGAACGAATAAATGAGCACGTTCGTGAACACTTAAACGAACACGTTCGCGAACACTTAAACGAACATGTTCGCGAACACTTAAACGAACACGTTCGTGAACACTAAACAAACGAACACGAACACCTTAAAAAATAAACAAACGAACACGGACACAATATTAAAAATTTAAACGAACACGAACTGAACATGAGCACCTTTAAAATTAAACAAACAAACACGAACAGAGGCTTGTTCGTTCAAGCTCGGTTCATTTACACCCCTAGTGTTTATCAAGATATCACATGTGCTGATTATCGGACTGATGGGCAATAGCATGGAGTGTGGTAAGTGGTCGGAGGGTGTGTCAAGATGGTGCAATGTCGAAATTTTTAAATATGAAGGGTTAAATTTATTGAATTACTCGAATTAGGACCAAATTAATATAATACATAAGTTTTAGGGACTAACATTATTATTGTGCTAAGCTCTTGTTTCAATTTTAATGACATAGTAACTTGTTTGTCGTAAAATTTTAATTGAGTGACATGTTTATTCCTAAACATATAATTGAATGATTGAATTGTTACTTTTAGAATAATGACATGTTTGTTCTAAACTTATAATTAAGTGACTGAATTATTACTTTTAAAAAATAACGATATGTTTATTACTAAACCAATAACTAGGTGACCTTTAATGTATTTAATTTTAATTTAAAAATTATATGTAGGGAAGTGCAACACTCGACTTGATTCGAAAAAATTAAATTTTTAGGTTTGATGTGAAAATACTCGACTCATAATTTCATAAACTCGACTCAAAAAATCAAAATAAAGTTTGAATTATAAAATAGAAATTCCAATAACTCGACTCGACTCAAAAAAATTAAATTTTTTGGTTTGATGTGAAAATACTCGACTCATAATTTCATAAACTCGACTCAAAAATTCAAAATAAAGTTTTAATTATAAAATAGAAATTCCACTAACTCGAATTTTTTAGTAGTTAGTGGACTAAATTTTTAAGTTTGAGTTATTAAATAGGAGCAATTTGGGCACCTAAGTTTTAAAGGGTATACTTTGGGCACCTATTTTTCATCTAAGCATTTATAATATTATTGTACTAATTGATTGTAAAGTTTTAGGATTGAAAAATAAACTTTTAAAAATTTAAGGGTGAAATTATAAAGAAACATTTTTATTAGTGACTATAATGTTTACTTTTTTAAATTGAGGAGAAAAAATGTACATGAGATAAATTTTAATGGCTATTGCAGTAATTTATCCTTATTTTAATTCCGCCACATCATCAATCCGTTAGGGGACTAACGGACTATAACGTCGGAGTGACCAAGTCTTTACACATCGAAAACGTAGATGACCACTTATTGACACTTTTCAAAAGTGGTGACTAAATCTGTACAAACGAGAAACGAAAGTGACCCCTGCAGTAGTTTACCCAAGAAAAAAAGGAAACTACAGTTGAAGTTGCAGAGAGCAGCTGTTCTGGAAAGACGAAATTTTTATACATATATTGATTGATAAGAATCGAAACTCAGTGGAGTATTGGCGTACAGATTACCTAAACAAGTTCTCCGACGCCGTTTCATACAAAGATGTAGCTTCCCTTGCCCAGCTCTTTTCCTTCTCCTCCAACTCTCCGCCGCTCCTTTCCGTTGTCGATGCCCTCAACTTTTTCCAGGTTTTGTTATTGTCTATCTATTGTTTTAAGGAATTGAAAGGGATTTGTCAAATTTTGATTCTTGTTTTTCTTTGTGATAGGATGCGAATAGATTGATAAAGCAATCGGAGAAGTTTTCCCAGTACGATGAGATTTTGGCTCCGCTTTTTCGTTCTCTGCAAAGCTATAGAGCTGGGAACTTGGTTGATGCCTACCATGCCTTTGAAAAATTTGCAAAGTAATTTACTTGTTTCCTTTTTAGGTTTTCAAGATTTTGCTTCTTTTTTCTTTTGAAGTCTTTTTAATATGCAATGTGGTAATTGTGGGAATCTTGTAACCCCCTTGTCCCGGTCTGGCCGGATGACCGGTCCAAAACGGCTACACGGGGAAAACCGAGTGAAATCCCCTAAAGGATTCCCCCTCGGTTAGCAACCCTATTTTTTTTCATTTTAAATCTCGTCTAGATGAGTAATTAACCCTAAGTGATCAAACAGCGGAATAACATAACCAAAACAATCTAACGAGCTTAAATCCACAACCAAAAGGCAAATTTTCAGGTTTAACAACAGGGGTATCGATACACCTAAGGGGTGTATCGATACACCCTGACTAAGTCAAAGGTCGGAGTCAACCCGTGGAGACCGTATCGATACACCTTGGGGGTGTATCGATACCGTCGTCAAAGGTTGACTTCCCACGGTCAACGCTAGTTGACCGTACCGATACGCTTGAGGCCGGTATCGATACCAAGATGGACAGTGGCTCCAGTAGCCAAAAAGGTACTGATACGCCTCCCCGCGTATCGAAACGGAAAGCCTGGAATAAGAAGGCCGTATCGATACGGGTCTAACCGTATCGATACCCCCTGCCCTGCGACACCTCCTTTCACCATTTGATAACATCTTGCAAGGTTCTAGATGCATACTTAGACACCCTTAAGCACACACAAGCATACATGCACCAACCACAAACAGGACTTAACATGAGGGGCATTCAAAACAACGATAACATACCAAACAAAGCTCCATACGAGTCTACATGAAGCATACTTAGCAAGCATAAGTCATCCATCACAAGGTAAACAACATAAGGCCTACCTAGGCCAAAATCATACAAATTCAGGCATAAGCAATTAAACCACATAAGAGGCATAGAACATAGTCCGAGAAGCAAAAACATAACACGCAACATAAGTTTAACAATTCCAAGCATGACTTCCTAAGGAGTTTGACCCCAACTCCTAACACTCTATACCCCATTGTCTAGACATTATTACAAAAGCAAACCATACTTAAACTTGCTTGAGAACTCCCAAAAGCTCCTCCTTCGCCCTCTCGCCTCCCGATCTCTAACGATCTGCACGTTGGAAACAAAGAGCATAAGCAATCTAGCTTAGTGAGAGAAGCTCTACAATTTACAACATGCAACTTTCCAAAATACGATTTGTATGCAAGAAAACAATGGATGCATAAGGGTCCATCTCAACCACAACTTTTGGTTTGCACAAGCACAACCAACATACACCTACGGTGGGACTACACATCACCGTTTCGACTAGTGGATGTCCAATGGGACTACACATCAAAGTACTACCCTACTAGTCACTACCGGTGGGACTACACATCACCGTAGTTTAAACCACCATCACGTGAGGCACGAACTCAACACGACTACTACATTGACAACTTAAAATGCATTTAATAGTCACAATGTATGTAAAATCAACTTGTCACAACAATTTATGAGTAGGGAGACTTACACACGGGTTTAGGCAACCTCTCAAGGTTCTACCCAAACCCCAAGGGAGTCCATATCAAGTACAATGCAATAACCAATGATCCTACTCACCGTTGTTACCCAAGAGAAGATTGAGGACCGAGCTCAAGACTCCGAAATCCCCGGATTTGCCCCCGAAGCTTCACCAACCAAATTCCTTGATTCTAAGCATTCCAACACCAAGCAAATAACCCCAAATCAGTTCATGTTCTAAAATAATCAACCCGAATAACATACTAAGTACAACACACCAATTTTTCCATTGAAACAAGCTCAATTTTTCCAAAATCCGAGCAGCCCTTAAGCACCCCTCAAAACCATTGATTTCAACCTTCAAACTACTCCCTAAAGCTTTCAAAACGATGCTTACATATACCCTAACCATTGACCCTCTCATTTCTACAAAGAACACCCCCAAATTTCATTCCTAAACCTCCCAAAAACCTCCCCAAAACCTCAAAAAAAATCATTTTGGTTACCCCTTTTTGGTTGTAGATTACTCATTGAACCTTAACAAATCAAAAACTAGAATCAAAACTTCAAAGACAACATTTTTAATTCAAAACCTTCAAACTCCAAAATTCCAAAATGTGAGTAGAAATGAAAATAAAAGACATCAACTTGTAGAGGATAAAGAGAGTAAGTCAAAAACGAAATTACCTTTACAAAACCTTCAAAAATGAGTAAGCTTTTGAATGGAATAGTATCCAAGGAGAGGGGGTGTTTTTTGACGGTATTGTGAATAGTGTAGTTAGAGGAAGAAGATGACTTTTAGTATTATTTTAGGTTTGTTTGAAATGGGGGGGCCAAAAGACCAAAACACCCTTAATGAAATAAGGGATCTACAATGGATGACACCATGGCTATGTGGGCTTGTTTAAAATATAGTCCAACTAAATAAAACCCGAGGCCCAAGTCATTATTTTAATATTTAAAATTTGAAACCGAAACCCGAACTATTTTTAAATTAGTATTTTCACCCGACCCCCGAACCCGGGTGTTACAACTCTCCCCTACTTAAGGAAATTTCGTCCTCGAAATTACCTGACGGAAACAAGTAGGGAAACTGCTCAAGCATGTCAGCTTTTCTCTCCCACGTGGCTTCCTCCACACCTCTATGTCTCCATAAGACTTTGACTAACTCTATAGTCTTGCCACGCAACACCTTGCTATCAGAAGCAAGTATCTCAATTGGTTCCTCATTGTAAGATAAGTCCGGATTTAACTCTATTTCTTCCACTGGCATAACATGGGACGGATCCGACCTATACCTCCTAAGCATCGATACATGAAACACATCATGAATCTTCTCTAGCTCAACTGGGAGTCTCAATCTATAGGCAATCGGGCCAATTCTCTCAACTACCTCATAAGGCCCTATGTATCTTGGGCTCAACTTGCCTTTCCTCCCAAACCTCATCACCTTCTTCCATGGTGAGACTTTCAAAAACACTTTATCCCCCACGGAGTATTCCACTTCCTTCCTTTTTAAGTCGGCATAAGACTTTTGCCGATCTGAAGCCGCCTTCAAGCGGTCACATATCAACTTCACCTTCTCGGTGGTTCCCTTAAGTAACTCGGGCATCGGCACAAGTTTCTGTCCGGCCTCAGCCCAACAAATCGGGGTCCTACACTTCCTACCATACAAATCGGGGTCCTACACTTCCTACCATACAAGACCAAAACACCCTTAATGAAATAAGGGATCTACAATGGATGACACCATGGCTATGTGGGCTTGTTTAAAATATAATCCAACTAAATAAAACCCGAGGCCCAAGTCATTATTTTAATATTTAAAATTTGAAACCGAAACCCGAACTATTTTTAAATTAGTATTTTCACCCGACCCCCGAACCCGGGTGTTACAAATCTGGCATTGGCAGTGCTTTCATTTAGGAGTTTCGGAATTGGGAATCGGCATGGGCATTGGAGGCATTGTATGTTATTGCTTATGAAATTAGGGTTCTTGCAGAGAGGGTATTGATGGGCAAACCTTGTAGTTCTTTATTTTCCGAAGAAACTTTTGATTTTGATGTCGGTTTAATTTGGGAATATTGTAATTGTAGGCTGATAGAGAGTTGGCTTCCCACGGAAATGTCACACTATCAATCGAACTGCAAAAACTAAGAAAGAGATGAGAAGCAGAAGATTTAAGATGAGAGAAGAAACAGAGAATTTTGAGGGAGACTAGATAAGCATTCTTTCATTCGATAAGCAGACCAACAAACGACTAGGGTTACATAGCCCCTCCCCAACCAAAATGACCACGTATTATGTTTTTACATTGGCCATCAAAACTCACCGTATCATTAAAAGAGTTTAAACTAAAACAGAAATTTAAAAGGCTAACGGTTATAAACCCCTTCCTCGATTAGCACCGTTACAATGTTCCCCTCTTCAAGCAATCCTTGACCTCAAGGATTGAAGTCTGGGAATTGTTGCTGTAGCTGATAGAGCACCTCCCAAGTGGCATCTTCTGGGAATGCATTAGACCACTCCACCAGGACCTCGGTTACAGCTCGGCCTCCCCTCTTCCCTATCCTTCGATCAATGATCCTTACTGGTTCCTTACTAATTCCCCCATCTGGCCCAATCAATGGTAACTGTGCTAAAAATTCATCCGACCCAATGTGTTTCTTCAGCTGAGACACATGGAATATAGGGTGGATCTTAGATCCTGCAGGCAACTCCAGTTCATAAGCAACAGCTCCCACCTTACTCACTACCTTAAATGGCCCAAACCACTTAGGTGACAATTTTTGAGACACTCGATGCTGAACAGATTGTTGTCTGTAGGGTTGTAGCTTCAGAAAAACTCTATCTCCCAGTTGAAACTCACATCCCACTCTCTTCTTATCTGTCTGTTGCTTCATTCTCCCTTGGGCCCTCTTCAGATGGAACTTCAACATCTTAATTGCAGCTTCTCTGTGCTGTAATCCTCTGTCCACTGTGGCTACAAGTGATTCACCAGCTAAATAGGGAATATGGATGCTGGGTTCTTGTCCATACAGGGCCTGAAATGGTGAGGTCCCAATTGCAGAGTGGTAAGAGGAGTTGTACCACCATTCTGCAAGATGTAGCCAATCGCTCCATTCCTTGGGCTTCTCCCCTGTCATGCATCTGAGGTAAGTCTCCACACACTGATTAACCCTCTCCGTTTGGCCATCTGTCTCGGGGTGATAGGCTGTTGAAGGAGTGATTACAGTCCCCAATCTCAGGAAGAGCTCTCTCCAGAATTGACTCATGAAAGTTTTATCCCTATCACAAACAATGGTATGAGGCATGCCATGTAGCTTGAAGATGTTTTCCAAAAAGACCTGGGCTATGTCCCTTGTTGTATAAGGGTGACTAAGTGCCAGAAAATGGGCATATTTAGTCAACCTATCTACCACCACAAGGATAACATCCTTCTTCTTTGAATTTGGTAGGCCCTCAATGAAGTCCATACTGATGGAGGTCCATACAGTTTCTGGTATAGGTAGTGGCTGTAGTAGCCCTCTAGGATGGTTCAAGTCACTTTTGTTCTTCTGGCACACTCCACATTCTCTTACCAATGTCTTCACATTCTTTCTCAATCCCTTCCAATAGAATATGCTACTCAACCTCCTTGTTGTTACTTCCACTCCTGAGTGTCCTCCAATAGGGCTACAATGGAAATACAACATCAAGTCTCTTCTAAGCTCTTCACTATTCCCCACAACTACTCTCCCTTTCCTCCTTAACCACTTCCCATCCCATGAATATTTACTGTAATGAGAAGTCCCCTTCTGCAGTTCCTCCATAATCTTTTTCAATCTATCATCAGTGGCCCATGATGATGCCACTCTGGTCATGACTTCAGAATTAACACTACTGATAGCTAGCAACTGACCCTCCTCCACTCCTGGCCTCCTGGATAAAGTGTCAGCAACCACATTAGTACTTCCCTTCTTATAAATAACCTCATAATCATACCCCAACATTTTCACCACCCATTTTTGTTGTGCTGGGGTGATGGCTTGATTTTCAGCCAAAAATCTGAGACTCTGATGATCTGTCTTGATTTTGAAGTGCCTTCCCACCAAATATGCAGACCATTTCTTGACTGCCATGAGAGCAGCTAGCATCTCTTTTTCGTATACAGAAAGTGCTTGGTGTCTCACTCCTAGTCCTCTACTGAAAAAGGCTAGTGGTTTGCCATTCTGAACCAATACAGCTCCTACTCCTTTCTCTGATGCATCTGTTTCAATACTAAACTCTGCATTAAAATCAGGAAGGGCCAACACTGGTGCACTACTAATGGCTTTCTTTAGCTTCTCAAAAGCAACTTCTTCAGATGTGTCCCATTTCCACCCTCCCTTCTTGAGCAAGTTGGTTAAGGGTCTAGCTATGGTCCCATAGTCCTTCACAAATCTTCTGTAGTAACCTGATAAACCCAGGAAACCTCTAAGATCTTTCACAGAACTAGGTGATGGCCAATTCAGTATACATTCAACTTTGGACTTATCCATAGCAATCACTCCCCCAGTGATGACATAGCCTAGATAATCAATCTCCTGAGCCCCAAAACTGCACTTATTCTTCTTAGCATACAATCTGTGAGTCCTCAACACTCCCAACACTTCTTGCAAATGCTTCAAGTGTGTCTCCCAATCCTTGGAATAAACCAATATATCATCGAAAAATACTAAAACAGATTTCCTCAGAAAGTCTTTGAATACTCTGTTCATGAGGCTTTGAAAAGTAGCTGGAGCATTTGTTAATCCGAAGGGCATTACTAGGAACTCATAATGCCCTTCATGAGTTTTAAATGTTGTCTTGTAAACATCTGGTTCCCACATCCGTATCTGATGATAACCAGCTCTTAAATCTAGCTTAGAGAAGAATTTTGCTTTGCCTAGTTCATCTAGCAGTTCTTCTATGATAGGCATGGTAAATTTGTCTTTGATGGTTAGCTGATTCAATCTCCTGTAATCCACACAAAGCCTCCACGAACCATCTTTTTTCTTAACCGTGATAATTGGGGAAGAAAAAGAGCTGATGCTGTATCTAATGATCCCATTCTCCATCATTTCTTTCACTTGCTTCTCAATCTCTTCTTTCTGACTAGCTGGGTATCTGTAAGGCTTGATTTTTACAACCTGATGATTGTCCAATAGTGTCACCTTGTGTTCTTGTCCTCTCACAGGAGGCAAGCCAACCGGTTCCTGGAAAACATCATCAAACTTGCTCAAGATAGCTTGTAATTCCTCAGATGCATAACCTTCTGTTTTCTTCAATCCTAGTTGTCCTTCCATCATGCACAGTGAGGTAGTCAAAGGACTGTGGTTCTCCCTGAATAGTTTGTTACATTGCTTGGCATCAACCCAACTATATGCTCTTGGTTGTATCCCCTTCAGCACTACCATCTTGCCTTGCACTGAACAACTCATCTCCATTGACTTGAAGTCCCAACTGATGGTTCCCAAGGTGCTCAACCATTGTACTCCCAAAACAACATCACAGCATTTCAAAGGTAATACTAAGAAATCTGTTATGAACTCTTCCCCTTGAATTGTCCAAGTGACCTTCCTGCATTCTCCTGTTGTTTCTAAAGAATTCCCATCAGCTACAGTAACCTTCAACCCAGTTCTCTTATCCACTGATAATCCCAATCTCTTAACTATTGTTGTACCCAAGAAATTATGAGTGCTGCCAGAGTCTATCAAAGCTACCCACTCCACTCCACCTACTTCAATTTTTAGCTTCATTGTATCCCAATCAGTAGCTCCCCACACGGCATTCAAAGATAACACTGGACCTTCAGTCACAGTTCCCTCTCCTGATTCTTCACAATCAAGAAACACCTCTGTGTCCCCTTCTTCCTCAGTACCCTCAACTAAAATTTGGAACATCTGACTCTTGTTGCACCTGTGTCCAGGGGAGTATTTTTCTGCACACCGGAAGCATAATCCTTTTCTCCTCCTCTCATCGATCTCAGCTGTCGACAAGCTCTTCCCTGCCCCTTTGTTACTCACTTGTCCCGGATTTCTGGTTCGACTAGGACTAAGTATTGAAGGGGTAACACTTCGAGAGACCACAGTTGAGGGAGGTCCTGAGGTTCAAGCATTCGAATACGTTTTATAGCTAGGTGTGAAGTTCCTAACAGGCACATTCAGACTAGGAGGTGTTACCCTAGCTAAAGGTTTCCCACTGACAGGGAAGAAGATAGTTTCTAACTGCTTAGCTGTGTGGAATGCTTCTAGTAATGATTTCGGTTGCAGCAAAGTCAGGTATTGACTAATCTCAAGGCGAAGATGATTTTTAAACATGCTGAGAATATCTTTTTCAGGGAGCTGTACCTAGTTCACCAAATTGATAAATTCTTCATAATAAGCCTCCACTGATTCAGTCTGACTCAACGCCAGCAGTTCTGAGAATGGGTCACTGAATCCCCCAGGTGCAAATCGTTCTCGCATCAGGCTTAGGTACTCCGCCCAAGTCATTTCTCCCGCACCTCCATGGGAATTAATCAGAAATTGGTGCCACTGCAGGGCTTTTCCTTCCAAATGAATCATCACTAATCTGATCTTGCTTTGTTCTGGAACTGCTTCAGCTTCGAAAAATTGCTCCAGCTTAGAGAGCCAACCCCTAAAATTCGAGCCATCGAATTTAGGACATGGAAGTTTATATGTTAAATTGGCCGTCTGTTGTGGTTGTTCCTGAGTCACCCTCGGTGCTTCTTTTTCCCCGGTGATAATTACTTCATCCTGGGTCTCCTTCTCAGATGTGGAAGGTTTCGTCCCCAGAATCCCTGGACCCATAATCCACCCCTGAGCTGCATTTTCGTGAGTCACTGGTTCAACCTTCTTTCCCAAAGCAACTTCGAGCATCTTCCTGAAATCTTCACCAATCTGCGTTCGGAACTCTCCAAACTTGGCCTCCATTTTAGCATCAATACTCCCATCTAAGTGAGCAATTTCTTCCTGGAGCTTCGCAGCTTCTTGCTGCCAGGACTGACTGCGAGTAATCGGTGCTCCGTCCACCATGATCATAACCTGGTAGCTCTGATACCTTTGTCACACTATCAATCGAACTGCAAAAACTAAGAAAGAGATGAGAAGCAGAAGATTTAAGATGAGAGAAGAAACAGAGAATTTTGAGGGAGACTGGATAAGCATTCTTTCATTCGATAAGCAGACCAACAAACGGCTAGGGTTACATAGCCCTTCCCCAACCAAAATGACCACGTATTATGTTTTTACATTGGCCATCAAAACTCACCGTATCATTAAAAGAGTTTTAACTAAAACAGAAATTTAAAAGGCTAACGGTTATAAACCCCTTCCTCGATTAGCACCGTTACAGGAAAGTCCCCGGAGAAATTGAAGGGAGCTGGATCATTCCTAATGAAAGTATTTGGTGTTCTCGCTGTAGGTTCTTTTTATCATCTAGAAATACTTGTTAATTGTTATCATTCTGTTAGCAAGCTGTATGGACTTCGTTTGCAAAAATAACCGCCATTGTTGCTAATCATTTGTTATGACACATGGATACCAGGGAAAAGGCCCGAAACGAGTTGGAGCATTATATGTGACTTGTCAACTGTTTAAAATCTACTTCAAGGTGATACTTATATTTCTTCTATCATTATTGCTTTCTGCTTTGTTAGAATCTTTTCATTTGCCGTTTTATATTTATCATGAATTTGGGTTTGGCGAATGGATTGTGGACTTAGAACCAGACATTTTGGCGGTTAGGATGCGTTTAAGATTCTTTTCAGCCCTCGGCCTAGTATATTGTGTTCCCTTCCTCCACCATGCTTACCAAAAGAAATTCAAATGAAACTGCTCGTATTTTATTTTGCAGCTTGGTACAGTACACCTCTGCCGAAGTGTAATAAGAAGTATTGAAACTGCTCGTATTTTCGATTTTGAGGAATTTCCTAGAAGAGACAAGGTAATGTTTTTTTCCCTTCCCCTAGAATTTTCCATGTATACAAACTGTTTGATGAGTGTTACCTCCTTTCTCAGGTCACCTATATGTATTATACCGGGCGTTTGGAAGTTTTCAATGAAAATTTTCCTGCTGTAAGTAATCTAAACTCTATGGAGAAAGCTTTATTTCTTTCCTTTGGAGATGTAAACTTCATTTGTGATTGTGTTTCTTTTGTTTGCCTAGCATGCTTAATCATCATTTTGACTTTGGGACTGAGTTTATAACTAGCATCTGAGCTTCTCGCTACTAATTTTATCTGGTTTCACATTGTCAAAGCATCAGATTTAAAAATTCAATGTAACGGGAACTTGCTGCTTATACTAAATACTGTTGCGATTTGGCAGGCTGACCATAAATTATCATATGCCTTGACACATTGCAACCCTCTCAGAGAAGCAAATATAAGGTTCGTTTACATGTGCTTTTTGTATATATATCTCTCATCTGCACGGTACAGAAGCCATAATAACTGATATAATCAAATTTTTCACTGCATTGATCATTTTGATATCTAATATGGCATTTGATAACTGAGTTAAAATTTTCCTTTTTGAATGTATGCTCCAAATTTATTTCATTCAACTGGCATTTCTATTCTATTTTTGATGAGTTTTCCTAATGTCATCAATTTTCTTATTTTATTATCTTCGTGGAAGTATCAAAACTAATCCAATCTAGTTTTTGATAAAGTTGATTTTTCTTTCAGTATTAGAAAGTACTCCTTTCATAATCCTACAGAGTGATTTCTATCTTCAATGTGTTCCAAAATCCTCGTTGTGGGAGTGGAAACACTTTGATGTAGAGGTTGGAAAATGACACAAGATATATTATTTCGACATACTTGTTATTCAAATTGACCGATTAAATATAAATAAATGCTTTGAAACGAGATAGCATTAGCAAGTTAGGTCCGGTTTTTAGTTTTCTTGCTGATAATTCTTATTTGGTTTTTATTATTGTAGGATGATATTAAAATACTTGATACCAGTGAAGCTTTCATTAGGCATCTTACCTGAAACGTCCCTCCTAGAGAAGTATAACCTCCTTGAGGTACAGTTTCTCGTTAGTATATTTACTTATTTTCTTTCTATGTGATCATTATAGGCTTAAACGTCAGATAGGTGCCCAAACTATACCCTTTTTTCCAGTTAGGTGCCTAACGTTTGTTTCGGGCCACTTAGGTACCTAACGTTTCATTCCGTAACCCATTTAAGGTTTTAGCCGTGACGGACGTTAAAATTTTTCGTTAAGGGACACGTGTCACGTTTTTAGTGCTTTTAATATTAAAAATAATAAAATAAATAAATTAAATAAATTAAAAATAAAAATAACCTTGGGTTAAATTACCTTAAACCCCCATCTTCTTCTCCAATCAAACCGTCTCCCCCCCCCCCCCCCTTCCCTTCAGTTTAATCATCCATAAAGCTATACATGTTTTAATTTCTAGAAACAAATTTCAATATGGAAGCTTGATTGCAATCAGAAAATCTTGCAATCAGCTTGCAATGGGATTCTGTGAAGCTGATGGGTGGAGAATACTGAACCCCACCATCTCAATCTCAAATTCCCTTCTTCCCCAATTTTTTGTACCCACTATTTTTTTATGGACATTAAAATATACCAAGCCTAGGTAGATTTGAATATGGGTCATGCTGATAAACTCAATTTTCCTTCAATTATTTTCTGTATTCAAGTGGCCATACTGTACCCGCACATTTGAACTTTGGTCCCAATTCCCAATCAGGTTTTGAGTGAAAATTTATCTGTTCTAGGGAGTTGGGTGAAACTACAAAAGCCAAAATGATTTTTCTGCAAATATAAATCAGGTTTGGGGGTGCAATGTATCTTTAACTGCAGAATTCTGTTGCTTTTCTTTCATTGACTTACGGCCTGCTTTGATAGTTAACCCGATGGAAGACGGGTTAGTTCAGGCACTAAAGTTTGCAATGGGATGTTGTGTTCCAGTAGCTTCGGTGAGACCCTCCATAGATGAAGTTGTAAAGCTTTATGGATGATTAAACTGAAGGGAAGGGGGGAGGGGGGAGGGAGACGGTTTGGTTGGAGAAGAAGATGGGGGTTTAAGGTAATTTAACCCAAGGTTATTTTTATTTTTAATTTATTTAATTTATTTATTTTATTATTTTTAATATTAAAAGCACTAAAAACGTGACACGTGTCCCTTAACGGAAAATTTTAACGTCCGTCACGGCTAAAATCTTAAATGGGTTACGGAATGAAACGCTAGTCACCTAAGTGGCCCGAAACAAACGTTAGACACCTAACTGGAAAAAAGGGTATAGTTTGGGCACCTATCTGACGTTTAAGCCATCATTATATAGAAGTGGGTGCTTTGTGCTCGTGCTTTTTTACCAAGTTACGTATTTATCCTGTGATTTTCGTATTAAAAAGGAACAAAGGAATGAAAGGGAAGTTGCAAATATTTTCTTAAATCTTTTTCTATTGTTTCATCATATCAAATTAGTAGTTAGTAATGGTTGTATTTGCAGTACAATAATGTTGTACAAGCTCTAAAAAGGGGTGACCTCCGACTTCTTCGGCATGCTCTCCAAGAACATGAAGACCAGTAAGTTTATCTTCGTGATTTTTGTTGATATTGAAATTAACTTGTCAAAACCAATCTAACTGTTTCTCGCCATCTATAAGGTTTTTAAGATCTGGCGTGTATCTTGTCCTGGAGAAGCTCGACCTCCAAGTTTACCAAAGATTGGTTAAAAAATGTAAGAGCTTTACACCAAATGACCCTTCATGATATATTTTTATTCGATTTTTTTTTGGGTCATAATATTGAGCGTAACGTTCTCATCTTGTAGTTACTTCATCCAAAAACAAAAGGACCCAAGCAAAGCTCACCAGTTGAAGTTGGAAGTAATTGTCAAAGCGTTGAAATGGCTCGAGATAGACATGGATCTGGACGAGGTATGTATTTTTTAATACATTCTTCCCTGCCGTTTGTGTTTGTAACGAAAACTTACCATTCTTTTTCCCTTGTTCCATTTTGCAGGTCGAGTGTATAATGACCATTCTTATATACAAAAATCTTGTGAAAGGGTAATTTGCACACAAGAGCAAAGTAGTTGTTTTAAGCAAGCAAGACCCTTTCCCCAAATTAAATGGAAAGCCTGTAAACTCATAAACACAACTCTCCGAAATGGTAATGTAAAAGGTATTAAGAACTTTTTTTGATTAAGTAGAGAGTTATTTATTACATTCTCATTTCTCAAGTCATTGCAGAAATTTATGCATGAATACGAGCAAAGTAAATTACCAAGGATGAAAATGAATAAAAACTTCTGATTAATACAGATTTTACTTTTCTTATGTCATGGTGTTTCGAGTACCTTTGATTTATTGGTGGAAACTGCAGAGCTCCTGGTTTGAACCATTAGAACCCGGTGAGACCGACCGCCTCCCAGCACAGCTGCCATAGCCAGGGCCCATGGTTAAAGAATTGTATTACATCAATGACTGGAGTACCCAAATGATTCAACTGTGGGTAATGATTTATAGATTTCTCAGCAGCTGACTTCATCTGCAAGTTCATAAAGCAAGCAATACATATCAGCTTTGTGCATAATATGTAGCTTTTCCATGTTTATTTTAAGGTTATAGGCTTGCAATTTAAACATCTTTTATATATACTCTCTCTATATATATAATTTGAATACCTGTATGTCCTTTTTCCTGTTAGGAAAACCAACGTTGCAAAGCCAACCATGATTACCACTTTAACCACCTAATGTAAAGAAAAGATAAAATTAGGATTGACATTTTGCAGAAAGAAGCCATTTTAACCATGATAGGAATCTTCACCAAGTAAAATTCATGTAAAAGTGAAGATAAAATATATCTTGTTACTTCAATAGCAAAGCAAGAAATATAACCTTTCCAAAAGGTCCAATGGACTCTTCAGGTTCTGTGGAAATTTCAATCCTTGGTCTTATCTTTTTCAAACAAGTCTTCCCATCTTCATTCGCCACAATAGCAGTACCGGCATCGGCATCGTTAACCTGAAACTAACAACCTTCCTTCAACATACAGTGACAATGACCGCCTTGCCTACGTCGACTAAGGACAGTGACAGCTTAATGATATGTTTATAAGAGACTCAAGCACAGGCAAATATCAAAAAAGCCTTGCAGTTGATCAGATAGAACAATATTGCAGTACAACATGATAAATGAAAGAACTCAACATTATAAAATTAACATATCCAATATCCAGTTAAACCTTAAGGCAATAAGGCTGTATGGGATATCTACAAACCTCTCCTGTATTTTGGTGTGTATTTGCTTCATTCCAGGAACCTCCCATAAGATCCATTATTCGTTTGGTCCCGGTTGTTATGCACGAGCATTTAGCTTCACCTGGAAATATCCAGAGACCAGAGCTACCAATAGAACAATGTTCATCACTCCAAATAGCCATTGAACTTAGTTTTCCATTTGAATTTCCTTCAGCTTCTCGTGGATCCTTTCGCGAAATTTCTTCTCCACCCTCCTTTGTTATTGATTTTCTGCCGGACCGCTGCCTTGCAGAAGAAAGGTTCCAAGGTTGGTTACTTTTCGAATACTTGTCAAGCATTCTTTGAGAAAATGCAGCCTTTTCTGTTGTTGATGGTCTCTTGAAATCTTTGGAATATCTCTTGTCTTCAACTTCAAATCTGTCCTTCAAATCTGAATTTCTTTTTTCGGTTCGAATATATGCTGCAGTTGACTCCTTCAACTGCTCAGCTCCTTTAGATGATGAATTGGCTAGAAAAGAGTCGGCTCCAATCTTTCTAGTCGGATATATTTTCGGCGGTGGTTTAATAGAAGGTCTGGCATCCTACAACAGATCAAGTTCCAGTAATCTTAATCATGCACCTAAGTTGCAATAACAAATGGAGAATTTTTAGCAACATGCTCACTATACCTGATTTAGGCTACCCTCAAATGCACTTATCATGTTCTTTACATTGCTATGTGCTTTCCCTGCTGGTCCCGGCTTCTTCCCTTCATTAGGCTTCGCTAATTCTGATGGAACGGAATCCTGGTGAAATATATAACTCAGTTAGATTGCCTTAGCTGATCTTTTACATCACTGTCATTTTAAACATTCACATGAAAAATTCAAGGCTTCTGCTAGTGAAGATCAAATGGTTTTTACTGTAATGTTAAGTAATCCTTAACTGTGCTCTTTTGTTTCGGAATCGAATTTCTGTCTATGTTGATATTGAATTCCTTGGGGTTATTTAAGGGGACAGACACTTGACCGGCTTCATTGGCTAGCAATCTGCTCTGGAGTAAACGTTCTTGTGAACCTTTAGAAGAGGCAGCACTCAAATACATCAAGATTAAACCTTTTTAGAATCAATTATGTGGTACCGGCACAAAATTTGAGCAAGATCGAACCTGAAACTTCACGATAACTAACAGAAGCTGTTTTCGGACTTCCATGACCACTATTGCGAAGTTCTTCATGTTTCTTCTTTAGTGCAGATTCCCTCTGAAAATGAACTTAAAAAATATAACTTAATAGTGCACTCAATATTACAGGCTGATAGTCTAAATTAATGTACCGAATATCCTCGGATGCACACATGAAAAAGAAGATTGTGGGATCACTCATTAGAATTGGTTTTCGGGATCATTCAACACAGCAGAACGAAGTAACCATTCAATGCATCAAAAGGAAACCGAAGGGGAAAATTAAATACCATTATCCGAATTCGCTGGCGCTCTTCTTCACTGAGGACAAACTGCAACTTCATATGAACATGTCCACCTCCTTCAAAGGAAAATATGTCATCCCAAACACCTTTCTCAACCACCAATCTGGTTTCAACTCCTGCCACATACCAATGTTTTCTTCAACGAAATCGAATTATTCCAACTGCTTAAGGAAAATGAATAGGAGCAAACCTGTATGAGAAATCTCGTTTCCCTCGGCATCTTGAATCGTTATAATCAAATTGTCACGAAGGGTTGTCAATGGACTATGAAATAGCAAACATGTTGGAATTCAACAGCAAAAGTGAGAAGTTAAAAACACAACAAAATCAAAGGCAAAGGTACAATAAATTCCAAGGCAATGTACAGAGTCATTACAATGAGAATTCCCCTTTGTCCCAAGTCTGGTACTCTATTTTTCCCTTGGAAACTGCATTATGAAGATGGAAAGTTGATAAAATTTCCATTCAAAACAAAAAAGAAGTGTTGATTGGCTACCTTTTATTGATACTTTTGAAGAAGATGAATTGAGACCCTTGATATCCAGAACTGAAATGAATTCAATGAAAAGCAAGTGCTGAAAAACAAGTATGAACTGTAACTGTTATATTCGAATTACAGTCGAGACAGTACTCGGTACCTGAAACTTGGATGGTTCCTGGCATTTGAGAGAAAGCTTTTCTGTGAGACTAGAAAACTAGAGATGATAATAAGAGGTTAACCAGTGATTAAAACTAGCATTATCATTGTTTCTATCTTGTCGGTACGAGTATGTATCTAACATAAATATACTCAAAAATTTCAAAAGAGTTTGTACTTCTACATGCATATCCTAATATGTATGACAAATATTTAGGGAAAATGGAAAATATTATGGCCATGGGAGAGTTTGGAAGCAATAGCAGATGAATACATACATATGTGGCTGAACTTGAAGGTAAGGTTAACATAAAGGACCCCACTACTTCAAAAGATTAATTACACATATGTTGCTGGCTGGCCCTCTCTATCCAGGCAACTTCTAAATTACAGTGACAACAGTGAATTGTTTTTTGCATGAATAAACAGTTCGAGAACAACCTTATCTTCAAACCTGATGTCGAATTCTCGGGAATGTTAACACGAAACGCAACTATACATGCAATTATTCCTCTAACAACTTAACAACAACACTAGTTCTGTGAAACAAAATTCATCAACACAAAAGATTACCAATACTTGTTCCTCTCACTTAGCATAGCATCATTTTCAACTTCACCTACAGAAATTAACAATTGTTTTATGCCCACATTTTGTTTGATTTAATTAACGAGAGATCAAATATTTGAGCTTATAAAATATGTCATAACCAAAAACAGGCTTCCTTTACAAGTTTTCCCAACCCGTTTTCATTACAAATCTTCCACAATGTATGTAGTCTCTTTCAGCTAGACATTTTATCAAACACATAGCGTTGCAAGGTTTCACCTTTAAGTTTAACTACGCATTTTATCAAACACATACGCTCCCATATCAAGCCAGGCCATTCCGGTTCCAAAGCGTTTCCATCAACTAGACCCTTTCAAGCCCATAAAATTGATTTACATTCATTAGCCCACCAAAGCAATTCGATTTTTTGGAATAATAACATGAGTACTTTTTTGAGACACGTGTAAAAAATATATTTATTCTTTTAAAACTAAAATATAAATTTTTAATCCTAAAACTTAATCTTAAAATTTAAATTTTAAAGGTTAAACTTTAAGCTCTAAATTAAATCTCTAATCCCTATACTTTAAACCCTAAACTAAATTTTCAAAAATTTTCTCTAATAACATTACAATATCATAGTCGATAATAGGGGTGCTTATGGAGCAAATTGATCGCGAGTTGAATACTGTTCGATTTGAATCGAAAATTATTTGACTCGTACTCGACTGGATACTCGATAAATTCGATAAAGTTTTGCTCGAGTCGGGTTGAGTCTTGCTCGACTTGACTTGCTAAAATTTTGAGTTCGAATCGAACTCAAACTGCTTGCAAACTGCTGAACTTAATTAGCATCCCTAGCCGATAATATCTTAACCTCAAATCAATTTTCAAAAA
This sequence comes from Hibiscus tridactylites, assembly GCA_958450335.1. Classification (NCBI taxonomy): domain Eukaryota; kingdom Viridiplantae; phylum Streptophyta; class Magnoliopsida; order Malvales; family Malvaceae; genus Hibiscus; species Hibiscus tridactylites. The sequence continues at coordinate 50,625,946 of OY288292.1, read as the reverse complement.
AAACGTATACTCCTTAAAGCTAATCAAACAAGTCATCAATCGTTGACAAATGATAGTTCTTTATTGTTGATTATTCAATTGTCTACACTGCCATATAATTTCATATTTTTCATTTCAAGAATAATACAAGTGCACCCCAAATATAAGTAAATATCATGGATGGTTTTTCCAATTCTTTTATGATACATAGAGATGGGCACTTAATCAAGCCTATTTATATGTATCATAAATATACTTTCAACCATTTGACAATGAACATTCAATCACTCTGCTATAACTACTGGTGTTCGAACCCGTGACCTTTATAAACAACAATTGTTTCCTTATCTACTAAGGCAAGTTGATTCGTGCGTATTATGTGTATTATTAAGACAATAAAACACACATGAAAGATTTAAAAAATTACCGCTCTCTAAAATTTCTAGTTCTTGATATTTAACTTTGAACTCTTAATAAATTACATTTGCTTTAATGGTGTATCTTACCAACAAACAGTTGATCTACTGAGACGAGACACTAAATCCCTTAAACAAGGTTGAGAGTTTGAATGAATGGAATAAATTGGGTTGGAAAGGTCGCGGATAAAAATCATCTGCCCCTTTCTGGTGCCCCTACTTATGCCTCAACACTAAAAAACACTACAAAATTAAATTTCAAGCTCTAATCTCAAATTCTAAACCCTAAACCTTACATCTTATACCTTAAAAAATACACCATACCCTAAATTCTCTAAACATTAACCATAAACTCTAACCTAAACCCTAAGCCTACTTTTAAGCGTGAGGCATAAGTAGGGGCTCGAAAAGGGACAGAAAATTTCCAACCTTTCTCTATAATGGTCCTTTGCAATACCCGATCTAATAAGTCAATAGATCATTAGATATTATGGTTATATTAAAAAAATAAACCCTATTTTAAATATAAAATAAATAATTATTAACAAACCAAATAGCTAAAGTTTTTTAAAAAAAATGGGGCATCATGGATTGAACATGAGGTACAAGGTAGTTTAAAAGCTGCTAGTATATGAGTAAAAATATCTAAAATTTAAATTTTAAGCTTTAACCCTAATTTTCATATACTAAACTCTAAACCTTAAAAAATACACCATAATCATAATTCCTTACGCCCTAACCCTAAGCCCTAACCTTAAACCTTAAACCCTAAACCCGCTATTTTAAAGTGGAGGCATTAATACGAGCATAATTAAGGGGTAGACGATTTTCATCCCTAGTATATAGCTAATTACGTATACCAGAACTAGAAGAAATGAACATCTTCACCAGCTGTGTACACCAGAGATGGCAGATCTCAGTCTCCAATATCCGGCACAAATTCCAGTTGTGTTTTTTGTTATCTAATTATTTAAAGCTCTATACATGCTGGTATGAAGACAATGTCTAGGACAAAACAAGTTCTGTCTTCTGCCCGACCTTTTAGACCGAAAAACAACAACAGAAACAAAGCCTGTAACCCTAGCTGGCTCTACCCTTCGATTCATCAACATCACCTATGAATTATGAATAAAGCTCCTCACCATTATCACATTGTTTTCTTCATAAATTACCATTCAAATTATACTTAATTACAACAACACGCGTTTAAGAATGAATAAAGAAAATGTGTCAGAGGAAAATGCTTCTTCACGTGACTCCGAAAGTCGACTTCTTCATGGCCAAAACCTTACTGGAAATTGCCCTAGTGAATCTTTATGAGTACAAGTCAACTTTGAACCCTAATCGAGTAAGGATCTAATACGACGGTCGGAGTAATATGATATGACGAGTGACGAATGTAGAATTTTATGTTGAGGGTGCGGATTTTTATTAAAAATTTAACAATGACAAGGAGATAAAGAAAGTTTCTAAAATATATGGTAATTTTAAAATAGTCAGGAGTGCGACTAGGGGTGTAAACGAGCCGAGTAGAGCCCGAGTAGTGTTGAGTTCGACTCGACTCATTAAGAACTCGAGTTGAGCTCGGTACTGCTTAGATCGACTCAGCTCATTAAGAACTAGAGCTAAGTATTGCCAAACTTTGACTGGGTCGAACTCGAGTAGCTCGCGATCTGTCTCGTCTCATTTACATCCTTATTCATAATAATAATTGTTAAGTGAATTTATTTTCGAGTAGCTCGCGAGCTTTTCGAGTTGAGTATCAAGTAGCTCAGTTCGACTTGTTAAAAACTCAAGTTGAGTTTGAGTTCGATTCGAACTTTAACTGAGTCGAACTCGAGTAACTCGCGATCGGTCCCGTCTCATTTAAAACACACCCCGGATATGACCAAAGAGGAAGGAAGGGAGAGATGAAACATTGGAAATAATACCTTCAAAAATAATTTATTAAAGTTCACAACATAATTATATAATTCAAGCTCCAAACATCCCTATTTTATGTTTGTCTCACACTAATTATCTTAATTTCCCCGACAACTCAAGCATAAAACTCAGTTTTTTTCAGACAATGATTAATGATCCAAGTCATTATTCAAAGCTAATTAAGAATAAAACAACAATAAAAAAGAAGCTAGCTAGCCTAATGACTAGATAAACTGATTAATTAATTCAAACCATGAACAAGTCCATACGATAAGGCCATCAGCAGGATCGCAGCTTCCTTCTCATCCTGTGGAAAAACTCGATGGAAAGCCGAGTTCTTGCTCAATATGACCCTCAAATCCTCGAAACAAAGCTTCTTTCTTCCTTGGGACTGGGAACTAAGTTTGCACTTTTTAGTACTATTCTTTAACTTTGCAACACAACCGTTACTTGATCTCTTTGCCTTGTTTTGAACCTTAGTACTCTTCATGTTTGTCGTTGTCTGATCAGCTTCAACAGTGGCTCCATTCGACGCTGCGGCGGCGGCGGCGGCCATTGCTCGTCTTGCTTTTCGTTGTCGAATTCCACAGGCGTTGCAGAGAGACTGCAGTTTATATGTTTAACTTAGATTTTATGATAAGGGTATTGATTAGAAACGACTAAAGAGTTCAAAATTTTATCAGGGATTCAAATAGTGGCCTGCTATTGTAATAGTAGCCGCTATATAGCGGTAGCAAACACTGTAAAATATCTGTTATGTCTGCAACTGCGATAAAACACCGTGACTGAAACACGGCTGCAACCGCAATTTAAATCCTTAATTTTATGTAAACATGTACCTTGGGACCTCTAGGACCACTCCTCCAAAGAGGAGTCTTAGTTGTGTTGCAATCGGCACAAACCCTAATAGGGCTGTTGTTGTTGTTGTTGTTATTGTACGAAGAGTTGCTGCTGTTATCCGGAGATGACGAGGGCTGATTGATCTGAACCTTGTGGTCTTCGAATTTCTTCAATAAATCCGACCGCTCCGAGCTCATCATCTTCCTCAGAATCCTCATCTTTGAAGGCATCCACTTATAAGAACTGTCCTCATGGTGATGATCATCACTTTCAATCTTCGATAACTTGACCCCACTGTGATCACCACCCTCCAATTGTCCATCTTGTGGAACATATCTCTTAGCCTGAAAACCAAGAATTGCGTAACCGTCGCATCATAACAGTTTTTAAGGTTGTCGCAACATTACAACCTTAACCGCAACATACATATATACAGCAAATGATCAAAATTCAAAACCCTAAATACAATACCTGATCTTGAAACTCCTGGGGTTGTCTTAGACAAGAACCAGCATGGTTTTGAACATGAGTGGGGTTGAAGAAAGTGGGACAAGTGAGAGAGGAGGAAGAAGAAGATGAAGAAGGGTGAGATTTTAAGGCAAAAAGTTGGTGATGTTGGTGCTGTTGCTGGTGTTGATCATCTTCGTTAAGGTCAAAAGGAAAAGGATAAAGGGAAGAGTAGCAATTACTAGAAGTCATGAGAGAAATCAAGTGAAGAACAGCAGAGAAAATTGTTGGTATTGTCCAGTAAAGGTGGAGGATCAATGTTTTGAACAAGAGATTGAGGAGAAAGAGAGAGAGAGAGAGGAAAAACAAGAGGTTCACGTGATTTCATATATATGAGACCATGTTAAAACAAGACAAAAGCGAAAAGGAGATGAGTATGGAATGCTACGCCACTGCTGCTGCTATATCTTATTCAGAAATATTTAAAGGAAAGAAAAGAAGGAAAAAAAACCCTATCTGCTGGAATTTTTACTCTCCTTTTTGGTGTACAAAAAGATAGACTTCTTTGTTTAATGATAGCCACACAAATTAATAGTATAATGTTCCACTGATTTAAGCATGTAGAAACAAAATTTTGATCCCCCATTCTGATCTTCTTGCAGCTGTGATCTTCTTGATAGGTAGTACTATATGCATAAATTAAACACAAGTTGTTGATCCAAAAGTCTGATCTTAACAAAAGCTGTATTCTTATATTAGCCCATGGTTTGATGAAATTATAAGTTTATTTATCGATTAATCTTTATTAAATGAAATGCTGTTATCTACAAAAGATCTGAATTTGAACAATTTGTCTGTCTACAATGTTTTATAAAAAAAATTAAAAAAATAACATACTATTACAAAATCACACCTAAATTGAAATGCACCTTTAGCTTGAAATGCTACACACTACACATTCCTCTATATTCTTTTTAAGTTAAAAGTTGTTGATTTTGGTAGGTACATTGGACAAGGTAATTTTTATTTAACAGAAATCATATGTAACTTTTCGGTGCCCTTATTTATGCATTTATATTAAAAAATTACATTTATAATTTAAGATTAGAATTTAGAGAATTAGGTGTAGGGTATATTTTTTTATGATTTAGGATTTAGAATTTAATTTTTTTGTGTTGGGGCATGGAAAGGGGCACCAAAAAGGGACAAAGAATTTTTGTACAATTTTAAACTATATATTATATTAAGATTAATTAAGATGATTTTTCCTTTTTGTATTTTATATATCTGCTTTAAGATCCAAGTTTGGAAAAAACTATTAGATGATCAGGCTCACCACGTCATTCATGATTCTTGTCAATAAAATTCATTCATCTCATTTATTTTTCACCCTCATGGGGAAAGTGTATCGTTTTTTTAACAATGAGGGGAGAGAAATTTTGCTCTGGTGGGTATTGAATCTACAACCTAAAAGAGAGAAAAGTGTCAATTAAGAGCTTTTAACCACCTACTCTAAAGATCGTTGACTACTACAAAATATTTATATACTTTGTATCTAAAAGGAATACTGGAGCATGGGGTGCATATATAAATATAAAAAGGAATATTTTGTATATAATAGTATGAGCAAAAATCATCTACCCCTAACCATGCCTCCTTATATGCCCCATGCTAAAAAATGTTAAAAATTAAAATTTGAACCTCAACCCTAATTTCCACATCATAAACCCTAAAACCTACACCTTAAAAAAGACACATTGCCCCTAATTCCCTAAAACTCTAACTCTAAACCTTAAACTTAAACCTTAAACTCTAAATCCTAAACACACTATTTTAAAGTTGGAGCACTTAAAGGAAGCACAATAAAGAGGCAGATAATTTTCACCCAGTATAGTATAGTATAATATATATATATATATATATATATATATATATATATGGGATGAGATCAAGTTACATGGTGTAAAACTCATTTAGTTTTACACTAATCTAGGACCATTGGATGAGTGAAATGCATGGATGAGATAATTTTAAACTTAATTTCCACATCCTAAACTCTAAAACCTACACCTTAAAAAATACACCATGCCCTTAATTCCCTAAACCTTAAACTTAAATCTTAAACTCTAAATTTTAAACTCACTATTTTAAAGTGGAGCACCAAAGGAGGCACAATAAAGAGACAGATAATTTTCACCCAGTATAGTATTATATATATAGAAACATGTGACATATCTCTCCATTTTTCACCACCTTAGTGTTGCCAAAAGCAATGAATGCAATGTGCAGGCAAGAGACGTATGCAGCAGCACCCCACACCTTTGCCAATTGCCATCAATCTTGCATCTTAGAGTTCTTACATCTTCTTTCACTTCTGAGTTCTGACTTTCTCATGTTTCACATATAACTCCCCAAATCACTGCATTTTCACCTACTTTTTTAACCTAGAAATGTCTCTTTTTTCATATATATCTGAGCAGACATCATTTGAAGCTCCATATATATAAATTACCATGGGGAAGGAAGCCGAACGACAAGTGTGATCACAGGTTTTATTTATACAGAAAGAAAGGAACAAGACGAAAGAAAACAACTTTGTTGCTCTAAAAGCTACACTTGAGACAGTTGGGATCAGTTTCCCTCGCTTGAATGCAACAGGTTTTGACTGTTTTTGGGATTTTAACAAATTTGGTCAAATTATATCATTAGTCCCGGGTTATGTATAAATTATGAATTTAATCTTTGATCAATTTTAGTTCAAAAATTTCAAATTTTAAAACTTCAATTTAAGGCAATTAGGTGTTTATGAGTTGGATCAAACATATGCAGGAACGGAGCTCCCTTGGCGCTCAAGGGGCCGAAGCCCCTATTATGAAATCAAAATATTCAAAATTAAAAATGCAAGAGTTTATTAAATATATAATCAAGTAGGGGTGAACCAAAGAAGATAAGAAGAATGAGCATGTATCCTTAAATTTTTTTGTCTAATAACAATTTAGGTCCTTATAAGTTTAAATATTGGATAAATTAAGTTTTGTCCCCTATATTTTGAGTTTAAATATTTAATAAGCCCTTATATTTTTAAAATTCAATACATTGGCCCCTGCTAATGTTCCTTCCAATTCAGTTGTTTCATCACGTCAACATTCTAACATCTGACATTGTTTAATATATCTAATATTTTATCCCGCTAAATCAACTATTCACCAGTGACACGTGCACAATATTAACGTTTTATGTTTATCTAATCTCGGGTTGAAATTAGGGATGGGCATTTTACCCAAACCCGACGGGTTCGGTCGGATTTTTTAATGAAAAAATCGGGTTCGGGTTAGGTCGGGTCGGGTTGGGTTTTTGTTAAGGGTAGACTCGGGTCGGGTTCGGGTTTAGGGTGAAAAATATCCGACCCGACCCGACTCGGGATTAATAGTGTAATTATCCCTTAAATTGTTTAGGGATATTTATAATAATATCCCCCTTTATATATTTTTTTATAATTAAGTCCCTTAAAATTATTTTTTTACAATTAAGTCCCTAAAATTAATTTATTTTATATAGGTCGGGTCGATTCGGGTCGAATTTAGTATATTTATTTTCAGGTCGGATCGAATTTTTTAAAGAATATTGTCGGGCGGAGTCCGGGTGGGCCAAAAACCTGGCCCTACCCGACCCGTGCCCATCACTAGTTGAAATACAACCTTAAATTTTGTCTAAATCAATTTACATCTTGTAAAAGACTAACCTAACTTAATTTTTAAATTTCAAAATTTGAAGGATATAAAATTTAAAATTTTCAACTTTTACCACTTCCACCATAGGTTAAAAAATCTATCAGAGCATTTACATAAACGAAACAAGATTTTTCCCCTCTAAAACAAGATAAATTATTAGATGAGCTTTACTCATTACGTCATTTGTGGTCTCATTTAATAATATCTTTTTTATCATTTTTTTAAGTGAATCTTTGCTGTTTTCTTACATATAAAGAAAAATAAATAATTATTTAAAAATTAAAATAAAATAGATAAATTTTATTAACTGAGAAATTGAACAATATGGCGAGCCAAATCAAAAGCCATGGAGTAATGTATGCAGTAAAAGCATTTATTACAAAACACACGCAGACTCTCTCTCCCCCGGCGGTGTCCACAGATCTGACGTGTATTCACTATTCAGTATTATCCTTTTGTTGCTATCGAAAGAGAGACTTATCATTATTCTAAAAATTCCCCCCATTTCCATTTGATTTCATATATATCATATTACTTTTTAAAATATAAATATTATTTACTCGAAATATCTTATGAAAATAAATAAAACGGTTTTTTTTTTGAATGATTGAACAAATATATTCATGTTCATAAACAACTGGAAAAATATCTATTTTATAAGATAAAAATTAAATAGTTAATTATATCACAGTCCCCGAATTGTAACTTTAATTCTGAATTGCTCTTTAAAATTTTAAATGTTTTAATTTATATCCCTAAATTATGTTTCTCAATCTAAATTGGTCCTCAGATTTTTTAATGTTAATGTTTCATCTTCAAATTATGACTTTTATTCTAAATTGATCCTCATACTTCTGAACGTTTTAATTTCATCTTCAAATTATCAGTATATGTTATTAAAACCGTTATAGTTTACTTATGTGTATTGTGTAATAATATGACGTGACATATTTACTATTTACTTAAAAAGTTGTGTCTCTAAACCGTTATATTTCATTAATGAATATAAAAGATTTACAAAGAGAGGCTAAATCTAAATAAATTAAAATTTGGATTTAAATTATTACAATCAAATGAGATTAAGTGCAACGATTCAAGTTAAATTTGGAGGCCAAACTATTATTACAATCAAATGGATTTAAATATATTCACCAGCATTAACGTTGGTTGTTAATCGTCGACAATCTTTATATTTTTTATTTTATTTTTTAATTTTTTAAATTCAATAATTTTGCCTTAGTGACACACTTTTTTTTACTTTTTGATACGTATTCTCTGCATTTTGGCACGTATTTTTCTCTTAATTGGTCGCTTGCAGGGGCGGAGCCAGAAACTTTTTTAAGGGGTGTCATTTTTTAACGGTATTTAAGAGGGGTTAATTATTTATAAAGAGGTGTCGTTTTATTTATTAAGGGTGTCATTTTATTTATAAATGAGTGTCAATTATATATTTTCAATTTTTTCATATACAAATTATATAGAAAAATACGATTTCTAAAAATATTTGGGGTGTCATCAGACACCCCAATGACCTTAGTGGCTCCGCCCATGGTCGCTTGGCCGCTTTTTTATTTATTTTTCTATCAGGGTTAGATTTGGCGTCGCCACGACTAATCAAGATGGTGTTATTTTGATTATCAAGTTGATTTCCTTATTTTGGACCCTCAAATTGGATTAAATACGAGTTCACAGTCATTGTTCTTGTTCGCGGTTGAGTTATGGTAATGACCGTATTGTCGATGTGCCTTATTATTGTAATATGCATTTTTTTAATGTTGTTTGTTGTTAGTTTTTACCTTTCATCGTCGAACTTTGGTGATGTTAGTATATTTTTATTTCGAGCCTTTGAATTAGAGATTTTACCTTTTCTTTATATGGTCTTGTTTCTAGTCTAGAAACACTAATTTTTGTATTTTTAGAAATATATCTGGATCAAATTTATTTATCTGAATTGTAAACGCTCATTGTATCTTTAGATTTTTCTAATTAAAAAAATCATTAAACATCCATATAAAAGTAGTATGTCATATTATTTAATTTAGTTCATTATATTCCTTTCCATTGTTACAAAATTGACTATTTTACTAGTTTGTCTAATATATTTATTCATTTAAAAAAAAATAAACACCAAAATGCTACTTATATGCTAATACGTTTACCTTGTTTTCAACATATTCTTACATTTAGTAATCATAGAAAAGGGAATTCGATCCGACGGGATTGATCCAAATGGTAAGTAGTTTGGTATCGCTTATACAAGATTTTGAGTTCGAAGAGTTGTGTACATGCAGAAAATTTCTGCTAAAAAATTCACCTATCAAAAGTAAATGTATAACGCAGGTCGGTTCGAATTAATAAAACGAAGCCCTAAAAATCGAAAGGGCAACCAAACAAAAATAAAAGAGAGTTCGAGGTCGTACTATGGTCTCAGCAGAACTGCTAGTGCTTTGATTTCAACATCATCTTGTCTAGAAACAGAACAATTGCATGTAGTAGGTTTGACTTCGATCCACATGATAATAGGATAGCACAACAGAAACACAAACTGTATAGTAATATATTTAAGGGTAAACTACTTAAGAGACCACTATACTATTATTTAAGATTCGATTTGATCACTATATTTCTAATTACAGCAATTAAACCACTGAACTATTAAATTGGACTCAATGTGACCATCTGCCGTTAAAACCTAACGGGATAAGTAACGTGTCAGTTAGTAAAATTTTGCATAATTACACATTTAGTCCTCATTACTTATAGACTTTATCAATTTGGTCCTAACTTTGATTTAAAAAATAAATTAATTATTTAATTAGGTGGTGACACGTGTTAAGTTTCAATAGTAGGTGATCACATTGAGTCCAATTTAATAATTCAGTGATTTAATTGGCAATTAAAAGTATAGTAGTCCATCACCTTATCTCTTTTTTCTCTCCTCTCCCTTCATCAAACCATCAAGTATTACTTTTCACTTAAACTAGAAACGATTAACCGTCCAAAAATATCACCATATCACATTCAGGGCCGACTCTAAGTATGACGGCCCGCCCATAGCCTAGTGCTCACCCGAGATCCACTATTTATATATTTTTAATTATATATAATTTTTTAAAATTTAGATATTTATTAATGGACTCCACCATCTTTAATTAAAAAAATATTTAGTTTGAATAGTAATAAGTATTAGTGTCAAAATTGTGATTTCAATGATATATTTTTTTCTTCTAATATTTGTTATTATGGTTCGTTTTTTCAATATTTGTTATTAGAGGTTCGTTTTTTCTCAATATGTATTACTAAGGGCTTATTCTTAAAATGTAAAAAAAAATCTCAATATCATTATGGGTGTACTCGTAAAGTTTATTTATTTTTCAATATTTGTTATAAGTGACTTACTCTTAGAATTTAATTTTTTCCAACACTCATTATTAAGAGCCTAATTTTTTTATTTACCTAGGGCCTCTAAAACCTCATGACCGGCCCGATCACATTGACCATTAACGAATCATAATATTGAAAATTATTAAATTAAAAAGGACATTTATTTATTCAAAAGGGGTATATACATATATATATATATATATGAGTTAGGATCAACTTACACAATGTAAAATTCTTTAAGTTTTATACGTTTTCTGGATCGTTAGATGGGGGAATGGATAGCTCAGATTAACTCATTGCTCTTTTTTTTTCAAGTGATAATCTTCGCATATTTATTGTTAATCCCATCCCTTCGTTTCACTATCCAATGGTCTAAAAACGTGTAAAACTTAAAGAGTTTTACACAGTGTAAACGAATCCTATCTATATATATAATAATTTATACGATGAAGAAGCAAGCTACGTAGACAGGTTGATAATCACTACTATAACAACTGGTTTAGGAGGTTAAAAGAGGTGGGGGGACACATGGATGGCGACGTTATAAAATATTATCGTGACTGTGTGTCAGTGATGGGGAAGGTATGTCCAACCACCGGTTGTTTTCAACCGAGCTGCGACGGCCCCATCCTTTTTCTCTATGCTGCCCCCATATTTCTCATGGGGTTGAGCCCAACCCTATTTTATGAGTTTAGGGGTTTGGAAGATAGGTGTTGTGGTTAGAATTTAGGCTTCAGAGGTTAAAACTTAAATCTTTAACTATATTACCATAAACCCTAAATTTTAACCATAAACTTTAAATTCTAACTTCTGTCTCTAAATTATGAACCCCTAAACTCTAAGTTGAACCCTTAAACACTAAAAATAAAATACTTATAGAAGCTTTTAGTTTCCGCCGTCAATGTGTGTATATAAATTCTTAATAGTATATTATATAGGTTTTGAGATATTTGTATATTAATGTTGTTTTTGTATTTTTCTTTTGATATCATATTATTGACAAAAGTTTTTAGGGATTAATGAGATCATGGTCCCACAAAAATATTAAAATCTTGAAGAAAAAACTAAGTTGGGACAATATTAACATTTTTTGCCTATATGTATATATATAGAGGATTCGTTTACACAATGTAAAACTCTTTAAGTTTTGCACGTTTTTTGAACTATTGGATGAGTGAAACGAATGGATGAGATTAACAGTAAATATGTGAAGATTATCACTTGAAAAAAAAAGAGTAACGAGTTAATATGAGTCATTCATTCCCCTCATCTAACGATCCAGAAAACGTGTAAAACTTAAAGAGTTTTACATTGTGTAAGTTATCCTAACTCATATATATATATATATATATATATATATATATATATACACACACTAAAGATTTGAGGGTTATGTGCAATTTATTAGAATGAGGCTCTCAATTTAAAAAAAGTGTGTGTTGATTTGTTATTTACGTAGTAGACTAACTTTTGAATAAAATAAATTTAACATGACTAAAATCTATGAAGTACATCATTTTCTTTTCTCCAAGCTTTATCCGTAATCAATAATTAACCTCGTTAAATTTAAATATTTTTAGATGATCTCTTAGCAAATAATGTTTAATTCCTCTATTGTATATGATATAACAAGGTATAACATAAACTAAGACAAAAAGTTTTGTATGGATAGATTAAACAAATAATGAATTATAAAAATAGAGAAACCAAATAATGTGAAATTAGAGTAGGAGGGCTAAACTTCAAATTTGAATATTAGCACAAGGACTAAAACCATATTTGACCTATTTACGTGCTTCGTTTTCTCCACTCCGTTGTTGGACTAAGATCCAATGGGCAAAAGAGTCAACGAACCAGCACCGTATCCAATGAATTTATTGGGCCGGATTCAAAGTCAGCTCAGAAGCAACCCACATAAAATTCAAATATTATTATATTAGTTCTTATACTATGTATAAATTGTAAATTTAGTCCTTATATTTTTTAATTTGATCAATTTTTTTTGAAATTTATAATTTTAGTCATGACTCAAATGATAGAGGAACGTTGTGACTAAATTACATGGATTTAAAATAATCAAATTATAGAACATACATTAAATCTATAACTTATGTATAATTCAAGGACTGGTAGCAAAATTTAATCTAACATATTTCAAGGTTACTGTTAGGGTTAATACCAAAATTTTAAAAATTTAAAAATATAGAGACTAGAATCCTCCGAATGATTTTAGTGGAAAAGATAATATTGTTATCCGTAAGAGTATCGAGTTCGAGTAACTTGTCTCCAATGTGTGTAAGAAAAAAAACATATATTACTATAAGATCACACAAAATGTTCAAAAAATACAGAGACTAAAAAATAATGAAATTATAGCATAAGGACTAAATATGTAACTTGTATATAATATAGGGAGTTGTGAAGCAGTTGTTTTCAATGAAAATAAAGAAAGAGAAACTTTGTAATTACTTCTAAAGTCTCAGATGTATAGCCTCAGCATCTTTGAATTCATTGCTGCAGGAGTTGTGAAGCATTAAAAGCATTTAAAGAGTCCCTTTTCCTACCAACTTTATTCAATATTTGAAGTAGATTGGCAGATACTTTATGATATCTAAGAATTGGGAAGGACGCAGAATTTTATGTTAAAAAGTGTAAATCGTTAGAAAATTATATTATAAATTTAAAGATACGAAATTATAAAATTTTAAGAGCACAAACTTAAGTCATTGATAAAAAAAATATATAAATTATATAAAAATTTAAAAATTTTAAAGGGTATGACTGTCTCTTCCAGCACCCCTCGATCCAACCGAATGGATAACCCTATGCTAGGGGCTAGTGTTGTGGAGTATCATCTGTTGGCAAAATGAGCAGACCAGAGATTTGACAGTGAAAGCCACCCAACAGCATTTATGAAACACATGAATCAATCAATCAAGCAGCAGCAATGTTGACTGATGACCATCTCATCATTCTTAGACTGCAATAATGTAGAGTTTATCTGATATACGGCAGGTTACGATACGATTACGGTACGGCATTAACTAAAAATGTAAAACATGACACTGACAATGTTAAACTTTTTAATAACATTTTTCAGTTGTGGTAAGTATCAAAACTTTATTTTCGAGTTTTGAAACTTTTATCATTTCTGATAAGATTTTGTAAGAACCGAAAATATTATTAAAAATGTAATATTTTCAATATCATATTTTACATTTTCAGTTGGTGTCGCACCATAGTCATACCATAACCTGCCGTATCGGTACCGCAGACCTACCCATTTACACATTCAGCAAGTTATATTGTCCATGAAAATCCAATAAATAATTTTAATCAATAATAAATTTATATACTAGTCAAATACTCAAAATTGTTTCCTTTTAAAAAAAACAGTCGAACTAGTAACATTATAGAAATGAAAGAATCAAATTATGGTAAATTAAAGTAGGAAGGTTAAATCTAAAATTTCATTATAGCAGAAGAAGGGACCAAAACTAAAATTAGACCTTTTTTGTTTTTATTTCAAAATATTTGAAGGAAAATATAAACATTATTGATGTCATAATTCATGATAGTGGCCTGCAAATGCAACCATGGTGGACTGGAAATAATGAAAGAAGAGTTCTTGGATTCCATCATAGACTTCAATGGTTCATTGTCTTCAACAATGTTATGATCAGTGTCTAGCTGCACCAATATCAATGTTAAAACTGTTTGTCGAAATGCATCGATGTCTGAAAATCTACAGATCACTAACATGGCACCTACAAAAGCATCTCAACCCCATTTCTTCAAACTACTACAGAGATTCGTTACGAGTCAATCCGGAAAGATTTGGGCCTTCATCCTTCTGGTTGATCTTGTCACTCATGGTTTGCCGGCACAGGACATGACATGGGACTTGAATTTCTCGAGCTCTGCCAAAACCTCTTCCTCTGGTCTGTAGATCAGATCACTCATGCGCCATATCTGCGTATCATCATTTAGCTTATCAATGTTTGTAATTTCATTCAAATCTTATGCATTTGCTTCAGTTTTATCGAAATAAAACAAACAGTTTGAAGGAGAGAGAAGGAGAATCGAACGGTTCATGGGTAAATCAGGGTGTGGAAACCAATATGTGAATGAAAGCTCTTCTAAAAAGATGAGTCGCATCAAACCGGAGTAACTTCGTGACCAAAAGTGAAGGAATGACATTACAAACATTTACTTGCAATACCCCTTTGATCATATAACATGTTTTGCAATCTATAATATGCAAGGTAATGGCTCCTGTACATTGATCTAGACTTGTTTGTGTTATATCTTAAATCTAATACCTTTGTTGTTACCGTGCTCAAATAAATCGTCTCTAGAAAAGAGAATTGTAACTTCTAACATTTAAAATCTAGACTGGAAACTAGTAATTATACCTGTAATGTCCCTCCTCCACCGGTGGTTTCACAGTCATCAGATACGCTAACAATGGTCCACGGATCGGATGCATTCCAATGGAAGTCAACAACTTTGTCCCTGCAAAAAAGTTGAAACATTGAGAAGGTTTGCAAACAAAAATCAGGTAAAATGAAACGCAGGCATCATTTGAGGAAACCAGTTTAATGGTGGGGGTTTTAAATGGATAGAGATAACACAAGAAGAAGAAAACAGATGAACGAATGTGAAACGTTTGTAAAGATTAAGCATAAGATCACGAACTTCAAAAAAGTGTCCAAATTCATTATATGTAAACCGGAAAACAATTGCAAACCTGTGGCCAGCATGCTGGAAAAAGAGTCCTGCAGGAGTACTAGGAGATTTTGAAGGACGGTCCACCTTTTTGCCAACCTGCCCCGATATCAAATAGTATCACACATATAGTTATTACATAGCCGATAAGCAATATACCGGATCCGGCCTTTGGTGGCAAAGTCTTTAACTATGTTTTACAGAAAATATGAAAACTTGAGGGAAAAAGAACAGGATACGGAAGATGGAGAACTTGGCATTCCTCTTCATTGCTATTATCCAGAAATATCAACTCATGCAACCCGCATGAGAGTTCAGTTTCCTAAAATTGACGATGGAAATCTAAACACATTTACACACAGAAATTATTCATGCAAATTGCAAAAAATGGGCGGACAGCACTAAAATTCTACAGAGTTCGACATAAACGCATAGCCATGTGTGTCACCTGTGTTAAGCATGCGAACATAGTATCATATATAAAAAAGTAATTAACTGAAGAATGTTCAAGCAGTCGCACCTTGTCATAGTCCCAAATGTTTAAGAGGCCATCCTCGGCAGAACTACCAAATACAGATGACTTGTCTGGAGACCACTGGACCATGATAATTATAAATGTTGGTAAGAATGGATACATGATAAAACACTAGTAATCACATTTGTAATAAAAAGTAAAGCATAAGAAATTAATGGGTTCTTTTCAGACCTGAACGCATAGAACAGCAGCTTTATGACCCTCAAACTTATAAATGGGTGATCCAACTCCATTAGAAGTGAGGTTTCTCCGATCGAACAAACGAACAGTATTATCAGCGGACCTAAGAGATCAAAGAAGAAGACAAATGATGTTTCGTCCAAAAGGAAAATGCAAAACTGAAGGAAACATGGATGGAGATGTACCCAGTTAGGATAAGATTATCATCATGGCGGTTCCAATCAACACAATGAAGATCAGCATCATGTGCCTTTTCAACCTGTCAACAAGAAGCCAACAATTTAGCTTATCCAAATTCAAAATTACATTCATAAAGATAATAATAAGATCAAAACAGAAAACATGAGGAACATTGTTGATTCATCAACAGGAATTCATAAGTGGGGGAAAAGCTAAATGGTTGGATTCTGATATCAAATCACATCCACTTCAAGGTGACTTAAAACAGACAATGATCATGAGAAAGAAGCCCCAAACAGAAGTAACAGGGACATATAACTAGAATAAGAACAGCAACCAAACTTTCACAAGTTTGCGTAAAGGAGAAGTAGCATAGCTTTCCAGCCCCATCAACATAAAGGGGGAAAACGCATGTACAATAATGATGCTACCTAGTTGACAGATGCATATCACACACCATCCTATGAACCATAAACGGATAAACCATTTTACAATGTTGCTCAAAAGCCTAGATGGGGCTACATGATTCAGCTGGGGGGTGTCTTCAGCTGTTATTATTATTAAAATATAAACAAATAAGAATTACCTTGACAGCGGGGCTAGTGCCAACTCGTGCATCCCATAATATGAGGCAGGAATCATCACCTACACTACAAAACTCCTGTGCACTACAGCATATATAAAAAATATCAGAAATTAGATGCCGTAGAAATGACATAGGAAGAACAATAAAAAAGTAATTACTACCATGGAAGTGAAACCAATGATAAATCCATTTGAATGAATTCATCTTTGTATAAAAATTTCATGAATTGAACTCGAGAAGAAATACAATAAAGAATTAAGTCCATTCATGTTTTAGGGAAAAACGTTGATACACAATCTTGCCAAATTTAGGGTTTAGTGGTTAAGGATTTAGAGTTAAGAGTTTAGGGTTAGGAAATTAGATTTTATAGTTTGAATATGAAGGGTTGTGTAATTTTTTACACATATTGTGTATCAATATTCAAAATATAACCCTATATTTTATTAAAGAGAAAACAGTTACCTAGATGGAGAGAATGCAACATCTTCAACTGTATCCTCATGCCCACAGAAGATACCCCGAGGACCTACAGAAGGCCCTTCAACTGCTTTATCATTACCTTCCCCAGGCTTGTTCTGTTTGATGATTGATCCACCAGATATGTGATCCTGGATGCTCCACAAAACCACTGATTTGTCCTTCCCTGCCATAAAAACCCTCTGATTAAGAAGAAAAGCTCATCATATGCATGAAATTCACTTCCGTTGACCCAATTTAAGAAATGAAAAAGTAATCCCCTTGGGACTTGGAACAAGTATCAACGACCTCAAAGTAAAGTTATGCACTACAACACAGTAAAACATACATAGAGTCCAATCTGTCACTTCTAAATTAGATAGATGGCGAAGTGATTTCAAACATACCATACATTATACATGGAAAAGGACATGTAAGTTCCAAATTGAATACTTTAACATGTTTAGCACTCTATAATAGGAAGTAAAGTCACAACGTCTCATTTGACCATATCAAAGAGATGAGATCGTGATTTCCATGAGGGTTTCAGCACAAAAAACAAATCTAAAGTGAATTGAACTATGAAACTTCCCAACCTCCAGAGATAACATAGGGTTCAGTGGGACACATTGCAAGAGCAAATTCAGCATTATCTTGATGTCCAGTCAAAATCTGTCAAAAATGGAAAAGAAATCATCAACGAAAAACAGTTCCGTCCCCCCTCCCCAGAGAACATATACATACACAAAAGTACACAGATAGCTTTTTCCATACATATAAATAAACATACCAAATCAGGGCGAGAATGTGTGGCTCCAAGGACAGCATGACGGTTGGGTTGAGCTTCAACATCCCAAATAAGAACCTAGATTTTAGCATGTCAAATACCAGGTGGACTTTTAACATCTTTATGGAAAAAACGTGAGAAATATTGATTGCACATAATTTAACAAAACAGAAATAACAAGAGTCCTACATCCGGACTATCAGTGTGTGTAGCCACAATCTTAGAGTTCTGTGGAAGTTCCCTGATTCTGTTCACCTGCAAGATAGTATTTGGCAGTCACAATATATAAACTAAAAAATGAAAAACAAAGAGGAAAAGATAATAATTAAATTGCATTGCCATATAAGCAAAACAGGTATTTAAGTAAGCAGAATATCTATTTCCAAAGATGTCATACGTCAGAAGCAAAGACTATATTTCAATTTCCATCTTGAAAGGAAGCATCAATTGTCAAATCAAAATGCCACTCATTTTACATGTTGAGTTCCAAAATACTGTTAATGGATAAGTCGGCCAACAACTTTACAAGAAAGGTCGAAACACATCTTTTTTAAGAATGTGCAAGATTCATAGTTTCATACCTCTCCAGGATGTATGAGGGTCTTGTACTTCTTCACAAATGGTGAGCGTGCTTCTTCATTGAACTGAAAAATATGAAGCAATAAGAAAGCTGCATGCAACATTATTGAATTGCACAAAGGAAAAAAGATCCAATGAAAATGTGTTGCCACTCACCTGAGATATGTGCTCAGCAGCAGCAACCCTAGGTTTGACAACTTCACAATTCGCAATCACAAGAGTATTCGGAACACTACCATCCGTCTGGTATTACATTATAAGACAATAACCAAGAGAAAATATGTCAAAATAGACTCATTGTTCTACCAAGATTTTTCTTCTAAGTTCATTCAGTGAAAGATTTCTACGCATCATGCATGAATTAAGACTCCAGAATAGAGATTTTGTCATGTAAAACTGAAACACCAAGCAACCAACACAAAAATGAAACAAGGAGGTTCTTCTATTCAGTTTGCACTTTGCAATTTATGTCCAGGCCCTGTTAAAGCTCGCCAAAAAAAGCCCTAATAGGGAAATAACTTGCCTGCTCGGAGAGATAGAGACGCTGTCGATTCTTGTAAGTAGCTTGCTCAAGCTGAGGACCCCAGCTGCTCAAAACCAAATTAAAATACCATCAAGAACTGTTGGGGGAAGAAAAGGAGCTAAATTGGCGACTCTAACACAAAATTGAAGCAACCAACAATTACTAACATGAATGCCAGTCATCTCACATTTTGAAAAAGAGGATCATAAACAAATAATTACAGGATTTAAGAAAAGAAAACAGTTCCAACTTCAGCACCTTCAGATCTTTAGAAACAAGCATAATAACACAATTAAACCCTAAAAAGCAAAAGGAGCATCTTTTCAGCAACATGAACAAAAACCCAAGCTTTCTGCAAAAAAAACACCCAAAAATCTTAAAGAAGGGAAAACGAGATATATATACCGGCAAGAGAGAGAAGGCCAAACGAGATTGTGATTAGCAAGCCAGTCATAGAGAACAGGGACCAAAGACTTCCATTGAGTGTACTTCTCATCAACACTTGGTTGCTGGGATTTCTTTCCTTCTCTAGTTTTACCCGCACTCTGTTGCTGTTGCTGCTGTTCTTTCTCGTCCTTTGGCTTTGGTTTTCGGCCTCTCTTCTTGGGTCCTTGTTGCTGCGGCTGCTGCTGTTGTTGGGGTTTTGCCGACTCCATTTTCGAGATGCTGAGTGTTTGCTGATACTTTGAAATCAAATAGAGAATAGAGAAACAAAGACTGGTTTTCCGGGCACCCGAGACCGGACCCGGACCGTGAGACTGTATTGGGGTTTTGAATTTTTATTTGATACAGCTATTCGAGTTTGATTTAAAAAAAAAAAAATAATTTTTTTTTTGAATCTGGATTATATTCAATAATGAAAGGAATACAAAAGAATCACACTTTTTACAAGATAAATACAATGCATAACAAGATAATAAAATTCTAAAGGTGTGAAAAACACTAAAATACCATACCTAACACTGCCAGAAGAAATCTTCTGATAAAAATCTAGAAAAACTATAACTTTGCCTTGAGTGCTCTTTGAATATAGCAAAAATTTTTCTGTTACTTGTTCTTGGCATGTCGGCACAACCACAAAAGGGAATCATAGCATGTATAGAACGGCCTCCTTCGTTGAAAAGCGCTCGTTAATACTCGTCACTCGAACGCGTAACTGTCAAAAGACAGACTACTGTCATGAAGACAGACAAAAACTACTAAAAAGCAGACGAAAAAACTGCCACCAAGCAGACAAAAGAACTCCATAAAAGCAGATTTAAGTAAGAATCCGGCAAAGTAGAAGAAAAACAAGAAACAAACTTGAAAAACGAAATATTCATCGAAAAAGATGAATTTTATTTATGTACAAAACCAGCAAAACGGCCAAAGGCCGTTGTCAGTAAAGAAAAACGATGAAGAAGAAAAAAAAAGAGTTAGAGAAGATGTGTAACCGCCTCAGAGAAAATGAATAAGTGGAGAAGTGGAGAAGATAAAATATTTAAATTTAAAAAAAAATTAATTTGTTCATTAATAATTCAAAGTAACAGGATGGAAAATATTTTATGCATAAGTGGTAAAAAATTTAATTTTTTAAGCGGGCTAAATTTAGGATATAAGAGTTTAGTGTATGAAATAATTACTCATATTATAATACTCAATTTAAACGGCTTGTGAGTAGGGGTGCTTAACGAGTTGAGCAGTTCGTGAGCTGCTCGAACTCGACTCGGTCAAAATTTGGTAAATGCTCGACTCGAGACCTTAACGAGTAGAGTCGAGCAAAGTCTAATTCGACTCGATAAATTTACGAGCAGCTCGTTAATTTTTTAAAACATTTGTGAATTGTTTATTTAGTTTTAATATGTTAGTTTGATGAATTTGTGAATTGTTACTTTAGTTTTAATATGCTAGTTTGGTGTATTTGTGGATTGTTAGTTTGGAATTTAGACTTTGAAAGTGTTTTATACACTCTTTTGATATTTTTTTTAATTAAATTTGTTAATTTATGCTAATATTAAGCCTCATATGTTATTGTTAAATTTTACTTTTAGTTAAAAATAAGGTAAATTTTTTAGTGAGCTTAACGAGCAGCGAGTTGAGTTTAACAACAAATTTTTTAACGAGCATAAGTCGAGCACAATTTTAACGAGCTTAACGAGCAATGAGTCGAGTAACAAATTTTTTTAACGAACACGAGTCGAGCATTGCCCAACTCGCGAGATAAGCACCCCTATTGGCCTACTCGTGAGTCTAATTGAGTTTTTAATTTTATTAGTATATATTTTTATGTTATTAAAATACACTTCTATTTTCACTATATATTATTGAATATGAATGAATTTAATCAAACTTGAACATGATATCCAACATCACATGTATACATCTGTAAATTTTTCTATCGAGATTTCGTTTGGTTGACACCATTGTTATTGTAATAATAGTAAACCGTGCTTACTGTTTGAAAACCGATACCATTATTCCGGTCCGCCGGCGAGATAAAGATGGATCGTTCGTATTGAACTACACTTGGCCACAGGTGATATCAAAATGTTATCAAAGAAGCTATCCTCACCTGATAAATAACAAATGTCTGTAAACATCAATGTCAAAGTCATGATCCTTAACATGAAATCACTCTGCTCGGGAAATTGTTTATAACGGTCGAGTAATACAAAAATCAGACATAAACACCGGCCGAGAGTAGCAGAAACAATGATCCGAAGCCCTGCAAGTATATTAAGAATCAAACATCAGTCATGCACAAATAACTGATGTAGTATGAAAGAGAGAAATCCGGCCAAAAGGATACAGGAAGCTATACCAGGAAGACGGATGCCACTCCCCCGGAGGTGAGTTCCTTGGCGAGACTGCGGTTTCGCTTAGAAGAAGTTGCTTCATAGCTGCATATTTTTCCCGATTGTAATCTCAGGTCTATAAAGCATTGGTATACACAAAAGGATCTTGTTTTGTGTAATATCAAACATTATAGCAATCATGAAAACTTAATTTTACAAACATCGGCAGCATATGCAAATTAAAGAACTTCAGGAAAACAAATCAAGCAGAAAGGAGTTTGAATAATTGAAAAGGGGCATTGCAGTACTGATAAGAGATTTCAAAGTTCTAATTACATTATCCAACCAATTCGGAACTCTTTAGCGAAAAAGATGCATGTGTCGTTGAAATGAAAAACATACCTACAAGTTATTACAATGAGATCCAACGCAAGCGGAGAGATTGATTACTTTCAAGGAAACAAACACAGGTAGACTAAAAGGACAGTTGAACTAAAAAGGACTATTAAGTTCTAACCGTAAGGTCTATCGGAAAACAATGTGCTAACTGCTAAAATAGTAAAAACAACATGATGCATAAAGAACGATACGAAACTAGATGGGCTAAGATACAAACGTTATGGAATTTGGCTTAATGCATTCTATGGAATTAATAGACAAAATAAAAGTTCAAAGTTGAAAAACACAAGACTGTAAACCAGAAGTAAAAAAAATGCAGATGCTCTTTGAAAATAGAACTTTTAAACCCAAAAGGACCCAAAGCAGACACTATAGCAGCAACCGACGATAGGGGTGTTAATGGTTAACTTACAGTTAACCATTAAGAATGAGTCCCTAATTTTCTATGCATTCTTAGATACATTCTCTATGCATTTTCCCTCTAATTACATTAAGAACATATAACTTTTGCACTAAAAAATAACTTATAGGTTAACCGTTATAGTATTTTGGTTAGCCGCGAACACCCCTAACCGGCGATTCACATCTGCTACCCAACAAAATGCAAAGGGCAATGGGGATCATCCACTTCAAATTCACACTTGTATTCTATTCTCACCAAATATAAAAGAACAAAATTGTAGCCTACCAATTGCCTAGTAAAAAAGATATATCTTCTAAACATCTCAACAAGTCTACGGAAGGTACATTTTAAGGCTTTGCTTAGTAGAGTGAAAAAAGAAATCGGAAGGATGGAAAATTAAAGGTAGAAAAGTGAAGGATGGAAAATCAGCTTCTTTTCATTGGTGTGCTTGGTAGTAAGGATGGCAGAATTAAAAAACTGAGAGAAGAAAACTAAACTTTAAAAAATACATATTTTGAACTGAGTGACATTTTCATAATTTGTTCTTGGAGGATGGAAAATGGCATCTCTCATTTTCTTTCCACTCACTTCTCTTTCCTACCAAAGACTATAAATTTATTTTTTTACACTCTACCTCCTTCCATTCTTCCATTTTTCCGCCCAACCAAGCAATGTCTAAATCGAACGAACTAAGTTTCAAATTTTGCTAATGTTTACCTATTGTATAGACAGGGACGGATTTACATGAGGGTCCGAAGAATTTTTTTTTCCACCTTTGTCCCATTATTTAAATTTTTTTAAAAATTGGTTTATTTATGAATTTGACCCACTTTCAAACATTTTATAGTTTGCCCCCCACCCCAAATCCTGGCTTCGTCTCTGTGTATAGAGAATCATCAAGTACAAATTATACAAGAATCATCATATCTATTTATGCAAATTTCAAGTTTGAATCAATAAGAACAAAAAAAGGGGGAAATCAACACAGAAAAATAGGAATAAATGTTTTGGAGAATATAAGATCGAGGGAATTACATGAAGAAGGAAGCGGTGAGGACAAGACCGACGGCGAGCAAGAAGACGGCTAGGGTTGGGTACCACGCGTCTGGCACTGGACTCGTTATTGCTTTTGCAGAAGCCTGGAACAAGAAAACATTTAATCAAATCAAATTCTCAAAGATAGTAAATTAGAAAAAAAAAACAAAAAGAACCCAAGAGAGATTACGATCTGAATGGAGAGAGATTTACCATAGATCTTCGTTTCTTCCCTCCGGATCGAAGAGAGTGGATAAAACGCGCGACTAGAGCGGTTAAAAGAGGTTTTTGAGTTTTATGAGACTGACTGAACTCCCAAATCTCAAACTAACTTTAAGTTTTTGTTCAAATTTAATTATAGTCTTAACTACCTCACTTATGTTCTTCTAGTACCGGTTTTAAAAAACGACCAGTAAAGTCACTTACGTTTTTTGAGCATAAATATTTTGTCACTCAACCGTTTGTTGTCGTTAAATGTTAAAGGAACCTGATTTGACATAATAATAAGAAAAATAAATTATTTAAATTGACCTTAAACTATTACTTCAATTCTATTTTGACCACCGAAATAAAAACAATTTATATAATTACACATTTAATCCTTCATATTTCATCTCTGCTTCTTTCTCTCTCAACCTCCTCGCCACCGACTCCTCCGCTGCCACCAGCAGCTCATAAAAATGCCTATTTTGATCTAGTGAAGACCAAAATACATAGATCAACGCATTTGTGTGTATAATGTGAACTTACTTTCATGTGATTTCAATTTTAAAGTGTAATTCAGAGGACTAGGAAAACAAATTACAATAAAGGCAGGAGCAATGAGAACATACAAATTAAAGACACTTATAACATACTTTGTGTTTACGCTCAAATAACTGAGTCAACAACCGGTCAAGCAATTTAAATTTCCCACACTGCTCGACGATTTGCTCTACAGGTGGATACAAATTGTTTTTATTTTAGTTGTCAAAATAGGATTAAAGTAATAGTTTAAGGTTTATTCAGGTAATTTATCCTTTTTATTATTGTGTCAGATCAGTCTCTCGTTAACATTTAACAACAACAAACGGCTGAGTGATCAAATATTTACACCCCAGAAAACGTAAGTGACCTTACTGGTTGTTTTTAAAAATCGGTGACCAACTCTGTACTGAGGGAAAACATAAATGATCATTCCAGTAGTTAACCCTTAATTATAAATATTTATAATGTTATGGTAAGACTGTAAATAAAATGAGACAGATCTTGAGTTATTCGAGATCGTCTTGGTTAAAGTTCGGTCAACACTCCACTTGATTAGACATGCTAAATTTCTTAACAAGCCAAATCGAACTACTCAATACCCGACTCCAGAAGCTCGTGAAATTCTTTCACACACAATATACTATTTTTTTTAAATTAAAGTGAATTAATTGGATAATATAATAATAATAATAATAATAATAATAATAATAATAATAATAATAATAATAGAATACAAAATGAGACGAGATAAATGGCGAGCTACTCAAGCTCAAATTCAGCTCATGTTCTTAACGAGACGAGTCAAGCTCAGCACTTCTCAGGCTTAATTCGAGTTGAACGAGCTCGAACTCAGCTCGAATTCTTAACAAGTCAAGTCGAGCCCGAGTAGTTATGATACTAATTGATTTCAATTTAAATGACTTTTTATAACCATATACGATATGCATATATAATTTTTTATATGTGATACGCATATAACAATCAGAGTTGAGAGACTCAACTCAAACTTAAAAACCGGTCTATTAATTACTAAAATAATTAAGTTATTCGAGTCTTATTTTATAAATCAAATTATGAAATTAGGATTCAATTAATCTCATTTATTTTTATTCAATTTCTATTTGTATGGGCCTAAGAGATACATTCATTACATCCTTGTTTGGGCCCAAAGTTCTTCACTCTCTGGGCTATGTTCTTTGTAGATCATTCACATTTGAGATGACGATGGCTGGATTTCGTTCGTTGTTCACTGCTATGGCATTCTGAAGTTTTCAGTTCTCTCTTTACTGGGTTTTCGCCATGGCGCTCTTACCTTTTCCAGTAGCAACTCATCAGATTTTCCCACCATATTCACATTTTCTCTACCATTCTATCTGTCAACCGAATCACGGTTCCAGTGCACTCAAATTCAAACCTTGTTGTTTTTCTCATCAAACAATCAAGGTTGGTGTTGAGATAAGGAAGAAGAGGAAGCCTAAGCCAAGTTTTTTGGATCAGGTTAATCAAAAATGGTCTAAAAAACCCATCGTTTCCACTAGAGAAAAGTTCCCATGGCAAGAAAAAAAGGAACTTGAAGAAGAAGTGGAAGAAGAAGTGGAAGAAGAAGAAGAAGATGATGAAAAGGAGCAGTCTTTTGAGGCGACCACATCCGAGTCAGAAAGTAATAAATACCCACGAGTTGAAGCGAGGAGCCCAGTGACTTTCCCTTTGCCGAGTCGGGTAACTGCTGCTCCTTGGTCTCATAGAAGTGAATTTAATAAACCCGGTTTTGATTCTGTTCCTGAAAGTCCACAATTTGAGTCTCAAATTAGAGTTGTAAACAAGGCTGAAATTAATTTCAATAAGCTAAAGACTGGAATTGGGTTACCAGTAAACAAAGAAATTAGAGTTGTTGAGGGCTTAAATGAGGTGGATTCTTCCAGGGAGAATTTTGAGGTTTCTACTAGTGGTAACAATGGTGGTTCTATTGAAGGAGATGGAAAGAGAAGTAAAAACAGCAACTCAAAGATGGCAGAGAGAACGATACCGGAGCATGAATTGCGGCGGCTACGGAATGTTGCACTGAGGATGGTGGAGAGGACAAAGGTTGGAGCTGCAGGGATCACACAGGCATTAGTCGAGCACATTCACGACCGATGGAAGTCGAATGAGGTTGTCAAATTGAAGTTTGAGGAGCCTCTTTCTCTTAACATGAAAAGAACACATGAGGTTTTGGAGGTTAGTTTGTTTTTACATTACTTTGATTCATTTTGTTTATATGGTTTGGTTGGTTTCTAATTGTTTTAATGATCTTATTGTTGCTAGTATCTTTGTTGATATACTTCTAATGGATGAACTTATCTGAAAGTACTATTGAATTAATCCCGAATCTTACTTTAGAGTAAAGTTTGTTTAGAATTGAGTCTAGCTGTTCGGTTTAGCAGTCTTATTTGAATTGTGTCTTTTCTATATCAGAAAAAAACTGGAGGATTGGTTATATGGAGATCTGGTGGCTCAGTGGTGTTGTACAGGGGCATGACCTACAAGCTTCACTGTGTTCAATCGTTTTCCAGGCAGGATCAGGTTGATGATACAAATGCATCGGATGTTGTAACTAGTAACACCGAAAATATGGTAGTTAAGGACTCTGTTAGGACCCCGGAGTCCTTCATGCCTTCTTCTTCGGAATATTTAAAGGATCTATCTAAAGAAGACCGCGTGGACTTGTGTGAACTCAACCGTTTGTTAGATGAGTTAGGTCCACGATATAAAGATTGGTCAGGTCGTGAACCATTGCCTGTTGATGCAGACCTGCTTCCACCTATTGTTCCTGGATATCAACCCCCATTGAGACGCCTTCCTTATGGGGTAAGACATTGTTTGAAGGGCAGTGAAACAACTACTTTCCGTAGACTTGCGAGGAGAACGCCTCCACATTTTGCCTTAGGTAAATGAATGTACAAGATTGTCTTTGTATCACCAAATGTTTTTTTTCTTCTTATTTTCTCCTTTTTTTAATTCGATCACCAAATCTTTTTCTCTTGATGTATTCTGTTTCTGTATTGTCAGGAAGAAATAGGGAACTGCAAGGTCTGGCACAAGCTATGGTTAAGTTATGGGAAAGAAGTGCCATTGCTAAGATAGCCATCAAACGTGGAGTAGAAAATACGCGCAATGAAAGAATGGCTGAAGAGCTGAAGGTGAGAGGTTACAGATATTGTTGCATATTGATATGTAAATCTAATTGTCTATATGATGACTTAGTTAACTTCAGACTACCGTCCTTCTTTACTACTTATAATATCGAGCTTTTCAGGACATTTTTTTTTTCAAATGGTGCTTCATTAGATACGTTGCTTATTGCATATGCATTATGTACGTGTAGCATTTGACAGGGGGGACATTGCTTTCCAGAAACAAGGAATATATTGTATTTTACAGGGGTAATGATTTCTTGCCTCCTGTTGTTACGGAGACATTGAAAGAGATGCAAAAAACCAGAAATCTTCGACAAGAGGAGGAAGAGGAAGCACGAGGAAGGGCTCTGGCATTGGTTGGATCTAATGTGAAAGCTTCTACACTTCCTCTGGTTGCTGGAACCCTTGCAGAAACCACTGCTGCAACCTCTCGCTGGGGGCACCAACCAAGCCCCGATGAAGTGGAGGAAATGAAGAGAAATTCAGCTTTGGCTCAACAGGCCTCACTAGTCAGACATCTCGAGAAGAAACTAGATCATGTAAGTTACTGATAAGTTACAGATGCTGAGATGCAAGAAATGATAAAAAAAAAGATTCCCAAACATTTTAAAACCGAGACATACATAGCGATTAATGCTGTCTTTCTAACTTTTTGTGGTCCTAGGCTAAAGGGAGGTTGAGAAAGGCCTATAAAGCTTTAGCCAAAGTTCAGGAGCATTTGGACCCTGCAGACCTCCCAACGGATCTGGAAACATTGAGTGACGAGGAAAGAATGTTATTTCGTAAGATTGGTCTGAGTATGAAGCCCTACTTGCTCTTGGGTAAGAATGGGAACTTGGATTGTGCTTACTGTCACTGTCAAGAGGAATCTAATATTTATATGGATTTTCTTTTTTAGGAAAACGAGGAGTTTACGATGGTACAATAGAAAACATGCACCTCCATTGGAAATACCGAGAGTTGGTAAAGATACTTGTGAAAAGAGAAAGCTTGGCCCAAGTGAAGCATATCGCAATATCACTGGAGGCTGAGAGTGGTGGGGTGCTAGTATCTTTTGATAAAACTACTAAAGGCTATGTTATTATTATCTATCGAGGGAAAAACTACTCACCTCCTCATGCAATGAGGCCAAAGAATTTATTGACAAAAAGACAGGCATTGGCTCGGTCAATTGAACTTCAGAGATGTGAGGTATCATCATATTGAACTCTCAATGATTTATATTCTTCTTCTCCCACTAATTATTGTTCTTCCGACTTCCATCTAATTCTCTTCCTTCATTTTCTAGGCACTGAAGTATCACGTCTCGGACTTGCAGAAAAAAATTGAGTCAATGAAATCAGAACTGGTATTCATTTTATTTATTTATATATAACCGCATAGTGATGATCAACTAGAGATGACTTTTTGAAGATTACTGTCATAGTAATTTGTTTCGATTCAGGATGAAATGAAAGCTGGGAAGGAGGTTGATCTAGTAAAATCTCCATACTCAAGTTTGAACGAAGCTCCACTTTCTGATGAGGATATTGAAGAGGTAAATGACCCGATAAACTTCTTCATGTGCTGGATGATAAAGAACATTCATTTCATTTCTTTCCACTTTGTTACGAGCCAGTTATACGAATTAGAAGTTGCAATCCTCCCCTAGGCCAAATTCCTGCTAAGGAAGAGTGTCAACCCTTAAATAATTAACATTTCTTAGTGGCCATTGATAATCTTTTTTTTCCCTCAATGATTTCTCCCGTTTGGTTGTAATGGAAGAGAACGGATCCTGTTCTTGAAACCTATGCTACAATGATTCAAAAGTGAGTGTTGGACATGGACGTATCTCCGACACAAAAATGCTTATTTTCCCCAGTTTTTTCATATATTAAGAGTATCATCACTTCATGTTTATGTCCGAATATGTATTAAACACGGGTATTTTAGGATAAATGAAAAGCTCAAGCCTCAAGTCACATAGCTTGATACCAGCTATTACGAGGTTAAACCTCGGTTCAACTCACCCAGCTTAACTTGGGATGCTTCCCTGAACAGATTCTGATAGCAAATATGTTTGTATCTGAACCAGGAAGACTGGGAGGAGGAATATATAGCATCATCCGACAGTGGCGATGATGATGGTTATGAGCAAAAGGAGCCTATGCCAGATACACCGTTTTAGTAGTTGCTCAACCTTATCGGAGCATGGAGTACCAGCTACTGCAGATTTTTTTACTAAAGGCAAATGCTTTAACATTCCAGCCAGGTAACACGGGAAAGATGATATACAGCTTGGAGATCATTGAAAGTTGCATTCGCATTGTACGATAATCGACTCTTTGTCCGGTAAGTGCTAGGTGTGATTCATGGACAAAATTTAGAAGCTTGTAGGTGCTTTTAGTTATGTTATAAATGCAATGATCCAGCAGAAATTTCAGTGCCTTAAATGTTGGTTGGTTTGCAGCAATATGATACTGTTAAATGTAAGAAACTTGTTGTACCAACTTGGAAACTCAAGCTTCCATGCAACTTGGCCATACTAGCAAGAGTGATCGAAGATTCAACTCCCATGGCATTGTGACATTTCAGTGTATCGGAGAGCAATCACAATATCTGGGGTTTACATTGCTGGACTATTCCGGCTGTCGCCTTTATCGTGTTTGTTGTCGGAGAAAATATCGAACTAAAACCGATTTTTATCCTATCGTTCACATAGAACGATTTTTATCCTATTCCGGCCATACTACCTACTTTGGAGCAACCTTGTCTTGCTCTAAGGCTGAATTTGGCTCCTATTATAGGGATGGGCATTTTACCCGGATCCGACGGTTTTTGACCCGGCCCGATCGGGTTGGATTTTTTAATGAAAAAAATTGGGTTCGGGTCGGATCGGGTTTTTGCTAAAGGTATACTCGGGTTGGTTTGGGTTTAGGGTGGAAAATATCCGACCCGACCCGGGACTAATAGTGTAATTTCCTCTTAAATTTTTTAGGGATATTTATAATAATACCCATTTATATATATATTTTATAATTAAGTCTTTAAAATTGTATTTTTATTTATAATTTAGTCCTTTAAATTATAATTTTTTACAATTAAGTCCCTTAAAATTATTTTTTTACAATTAGGTCCTTAAAGTTAATTTATTTTATATAGTTCGGGTTGGGTCGGGTCAGATTTTTTAAAGAATATTATCGGGTGTGAGTTTAGGGTGTTTATTTTTGAATCGGGTGCGGGTGGGGCAAAAACCCGACCCGTGCCCATCCCTACTCCTATAATGTGTAATTATTGGTTGGGCATAATCTTGGCAAGCTCGACTGCATCTACTAGAGTAATTATATCAGTTGATCTATTGACCATCTAAGACCCTGTATGTAACAATTGGGAATAATGGCACAAATTATTGGTAATTAAATTAAATTTTGGTATAATTCTAGTGTTCAAATATTATTTTGTGAAGTTTATTTAAATAAAAATTCGATCAAATATTTGACTCTTCGAGATGTGAATTTTGGAGCCCACGGTTTTTTCGTATGAGATGATCGGTGGTTAAATTTTTGAAGCCCATTACCGTCTGCCCTGCTGGTCAGGTTGATTTCAAAGATTTAGACATTGGACTTATCTGATCCAGTAGAAACTTGAAATGACAGGTTATTAATAAAATAATTATTTATTACATTTAATTATAAAAAATATATAATCATTGTTTTTTTAAAATATTAATTAAACCTTGTCCTCCTTGCTCTGAAGCCGACTTTATTATTTTTCACGTCGGTTGATGCCAACTCTGTTTGAAGTGATTAGCTATTTCTATAATGTGCATTGGCGGATGAATAAATATTTTTGAGGGTAGACACAAGTTAAAATATTTTGAAAGGTAGGCACAACTGGTAAAAATTTTAAAATTTTTGAGTGGACACAAATTATTAAAATTAAATAAATTTAAGGACTAATTTATAAAAATTAAAAAAATTAAAGCTAAATATGTGAATTTTAAAAATTTAGGGTGGTCACGGGCCCACCCAACTCTATAGGTAGATACGCCACTGATAATGTGTAATTGGTGGTTGGGTACAATCTTGGCAATATTCAATGTATTAAAAAATTATTAGATGAACTTGGCACACTACGTCGTTCGTGCTCTCAGTCAATAAAATTCATTTATTTCATTCTTTTTTAAGGTGAATTTTCGGGCTTGTCTAATGTAAGGTATGGTGCGGTGTGATGTGGTTGTTGTGCAACATCAACCGAAAATGTTACAAAATACGGAACACAAAATTGAAAATGTTACATTTTTTGCTAACATTTTAGTTTAGTGGTTAAGTATTGGAACTTAGCTTCGAGTATCGATACTTATTACTTCTGATAATATTTTAAGTTTTTGTAAGTATCGAAACTTGTCTTTAAGTATCAATATTGTCGGGAGACATCAATATAAAATGTTATCAAAAAGTATAACATTTTTATTTCCGTATGTCGTATTTTTTAACATTTTTAGTTGTTATCGCATCGTAACAGTACCACGACTATGCCGCATTGTAAACCTACCTTGAATCTTTACATCTTTTATACAGGGCCGTCTCGAAGATTTTCGAGGCCCTGAGCGAAAACTAGAAAATTGACATCTATATAACAAAAGCATATCTTATTAGCTTGAACAATCGAAGTAATATTTTTTTAAGCCTTAACTACAAAATAAGTGTCCAAACTATACACGTTTTTTTTCTTTAGGTGCCTAAAGTTTATTTCGTTATCATTTTCAGGCATCGATCATTATTTTTTATATAAAAAATGAAACTTTAGACACCTAAAACAAAAAAACGACATAATTTGGGCACTAATTTTTTAAAAAATAGACACCTAAAACAAAAGGCGGCATAATTTGAGCACTTGTTTTTAATTTTTTAACGGTCGTTATCTAGAAATGGCCACAGAATAAACTTCAGACACTTATTTTGACCCAAAAAACATTTTAGTGTCTAAAAATAAAAAAGAGTATAGTTTGTACACTTATTTTGTAGTTAAGCCTTTCTTTAATAAATCATGAATATATGATTAAATTTTTATTAAACACATTATTTTCATTGTTAGATTAATTAATTTGTTTATTTAGGAAAAAATTAATTTTTTACCATTAAATTAATTATTTAATTAATTAAATAATATATAAAAAATTAAAATTTAGGGCCCTAGACTGGTTGGGGCCTGAGCAATCGCTTAGGATGCTCTCCTCACAGCCGGCTCTACTTTTATACATGTCAATAAAATTGAGTAGTTATTTAGAAATTAAAATGAGATGTATATCTATTCAAAAAATAAATAAAATAAGATGTATAGATTTTATTGATTTTAATCTAGTATGATATTATAAGCCAGTCTATGTAATAATTTCTCTGATGCATCCGAGTTACATCAATCAGCAGATTCATAGACCACCAAACCCTGTACATAACACAGTGGTGAATAATTGCTCGAGTTTTAGGGTTTTGGCTGTGCATTATTTTAAGAGGGACTAATACTCTGCTCGATTTGGGAAAAAATTAAATATATAATTTGAATTATAAATTAAGACTTATAATTAATTTGATTAACTTGAAATTTTTTAACTCAATTTAATCGAACGTTCATCCTTAATTACATGACGTTTGTACTCTTTGTAATTTTATGTTTATAATGATTTTTTTCATCCGTAAAAGAAGACGATCATGACTGAACTATTCTCGATTCATAAACCTGGTAAACTTGACCCGGAATCCGAAATCGACCTGAACATGTTGACCCAAAACTCGAAATAAACAGAATTGACTCGAAACAAACCGAATTTCAATTGAACCGAAAATGGACTCAGACCGAATAGACCCGAACTGATTTTCAACCGAACTGAATAGGCCTTAATTGATTTCACCAAAACCAAAAATAACCCGAACCGAAGGCAACCTGAAATAAAGAAAGAAAGATGAGAAGTAAATTACCGCACAACTCACCAAAAAGCAAAATATGCAAGCTATATAAAATCATATATGAGGTGTAAAAACCTAACTCGACTTGAAAACCCGACTGAAACCGACCGATCTCCCATTAACCCGCAAATAACCGAACCGAAAGACAACCGACCCGAAAATCAACTGAATCGACCCGATACCCTACCCGAAGTCACCATAGACCCGAACTTAAACCGAACTGATCTGTACCGACTCGAATCGAATTTAAACTGAATGTAGTCAGACCTAAAATGACTCAAACCGAAATAAACCCGAACCAAAAGACCCATTTGCCACCTCTAAGCTTGAGAAATAAAATATAAAATTTCATATGTTCAACGTCAAGAATGATTCTGCACATGTACAATTAAAATGACCGACTCAAAAAAAATTAGTTATAAACTAGTATTAAAACACATAGCTCCATAGATTTTGAATCAGGTTATGTTTTTATTTAAAAATCAACATTACACATTAATTTTTTCAAATTAAAAGCTCGATTTTAATAAATCTTAGAATCACCCTGCCCAACATCATGTCTGAGTTTATAACCGAGCAAGCTTGTCTTGCTCTAAGGCCGACTTCATAAATTTAACAACAGCGGCTGCCAACTCGGATTGATGCGAGGTGTATCGATGATCAGCTCCTTCTATAATGTGTAGTTGGTGATTTCGTATAGCCTTGGCAAAGCCCAATGCATCCGTAAAGGGATTTATCTTATCGGCGGATCCATGAATCGTCAGGACCCTGTACTGGCACACTTAAAATTAACACAACGAACCGGTAAAGAAACAACGATATCAACGGAACTATAACGAATAAGCTCTATATTCGATCTTACCGACATTCTTTACTGATCTTACGACACACTTCGTGCATGTCCGCCGTCAAGAGATTCATCAAATCTTTCTCGGTCACATGAAAATCAACACCTCCTAGACAAGTAAATGCAATTAAACCTTGATATGTTCCCATGAAATTGTTAAGAGTTCTTTACATCTTTAATGCTCGATCGACTAATAGACCGTCGATGAACAGACACAAACATGAAGAAAACGATTTCGGAAGTTGTTCGTATTCAGGAAACTGAAAAAATAAATTACCTTTCTTGTTCATAATATCAATGTATCCGTCCTTTTTGATTTTTTCTACAAAGTCCTCTGTTAGGTCTCTCTTCATGTCGTAGCGACCGGAAACATTTACGATTACACGGACATCGTGATACTTAGAAGCATAAAGAAGCGCCAGACTAGCCTCTGCATTACATGATCTCAGTGGCATTTACTTGCAGGGTAGTATGCGTTTGAAAACTTATTAGCCGATTATCGCATTAAGTAAATGGAAATCAAATCACGGTCGAAAAACGATGATCGACGGACTTCGTAAGGACATCTCGATGCTTAACTAGTTCATAAAATTTCATGTAGAAAACAATTGGGGTACTCACCTTTACTATGCCCGAGAATCGCACTTACAACACGGTTTTCCCCGGAAAAGTGTTGAACCACGGCACGTATGTCGTCTGCTTCTCGATCGAAGTCGGCAAACAGTAATGAACCTTCGCTTTCTCTGAAAAAGTATAGTGAAACAAGTTGAAATTACAACTATGAAACAAAGGGAGCAGGGACCACAACTCCAAGAAGTATTCATGCACATGATACTTGAGTATGAATATCTATCAATCGCACTCGAGTCCGAATAACATTATTTAAATTTTACTCGCACACGAGTCCGAATAACATTATTTAAATTTTACTCACCCGTATCCAGCGAAATCGAAACGGAAGACACTGATTCCTTCTTTCTCTAAAGCAGCAGCAATGTTCACCAAAACAATGTCATCCTGAAGTGGAATCAACCAAAGTGAGCTTTTTTCCATGAACTATTACAATTCCCTCATAAACAAAAATTTCAAGTCAATACATGCACCACTAGGACTGTAAATGAGACGAAAAAGATAGCACGCTATTTGAGTTTATCTGGTCAAAACTTGACTTGATTAGATTCGATTTGAGCTTTTAAGGAGCTGAATTGAGCTACTCGATACCCGATTCGAAGAATTCGCGAGCTACTCGAAAATATAATATACTAAAATTTTAAATAATAATAATAATAAGACGAGACAAATCGTGAATTATTCAAGTTCGACTCGGTCAAAGTTCGGCCGATACTCGGCTTGATTGGACTAGACTCAAGTTTGGATTTTGGCTTGAGTTCTCGATGAACCTAGTCGAGCACAACACTATTAGTATCGACTTGAGTTCTTAACGAGCCAAGTCAAACTCAGACACTCTGTATTATTGGGGTCGACTCGACTCGTTTACGCCCCTACTCCTGCTGAAAGCATGGTAAAAAAGACAAAAAACAATCCGATTTTGAGAAGGGAAAACAAGTATCAACCTTACTGCTTTTGAAACCATGACACAAGACAACAATCTCTTTAGATCCAGATTCATGCAATAATCCCACCAGTTTTTCACCATAATTGTTCGTAATCATCACTCTCCGCTGCTCATTCACTAAAATTTCAAAAAAGGGTCATTTTTTCTTTCAAAGTTGGTTACTTCAGCAAGAAAATGGAATCGTTATAGAGCTCAAAAAAGGAAGGAAAAACCTGGGTTTTGTGCAGAACGAGAGTGAGCCATCGCCAAGGTTGTGGAGTTTGCTTTGGAGATATGAAGCAGATGAGTTGACAGATTTAAGAGCAGCAGTGATCATTTATTATTCCCTCTACTATTTCTTCTACGGTGCATAATTTAAGTGTCATTATGAAAGTTTGCATGGAGTGGCGGATATAGAAATATTTTTAACATACATATATTAACATTATGTTTGAATTTGGTTCATTTATTATTTAGTGTATTGAGGCTCGATTCTTTTAGTTTTCGTAAATATTTTCGTTTTGCGTTTGCGAAAATATTCGTTTAGCGTTTACGAACATAAACGATTAGGTGTAAATAAGTTAACAATGCTTATTTGCAACTCTGTAAATAAGTTATCAATGCACACATTTAGGGGTGAGCAAGACTCCACTCGACTCGAAAAAAATGAATAACTCGACTCGAAATTTCATAAACTCAACTCGACTTGAAAAAATTTCAAATAAAGTTTGAGTTGAAAAATAGAAATTCGAATAACTCAAATAACTCGAAATTTTTAGTAATTAATGAATTTATTTTTAAGTTCGAGACGAGCCCCTCAATTTTTTATGATATATATATATATATATATATATATATATATATATATATATATATATATATATATAATGATATATAAAAGTATAAAGAAATTTTGTCACATATGAACAAATATGAAGAAGTATATATATGTGCATATCTTATATGATTAGAGAAAAGTATTTAAATTGGAATCAAATTGTACTATAACATGATAAATAATTACAATTAAGTTTTTATAGGAACTCTAAAACTCAACTCGACTCGAAATTCTTAAACTTGAATCGATTCGGAAAAAAACTCAAATAAAGTTTGAGTTGTAAAATACGACGCGTCAACTCGAATAGCTCAAATTTTTTTTACTCGACTCGACTTGATCGAACGCTCACCCCTACACACATCAGTGAATCGAAAAACAACGGTGTAAATAACTTGTCCACCCTGACTAAATAGTGGATCCGCCACTATAGTTAAAACAACTAACAGAGACAAACTTATATAACATCTTTACGTGAACAATTTATGCAAACATTTGGCTTCCCCCACGTCGCGGGGATTTAGTACAATCCTACAACGGGGAGGAAAACATACAATTCATGCTAACCATAAAAACACATTAGTGAATCAGAAATCTTCAAATTACAATTGCAAAGCAATGTGATATATATAATATCTACAAGACTATAATAAATTCGAAACAACTCAATTTGTGCCAATTACCAATTTATATGCAATCAATAAAAAAAACAAAAAATGAATGTCTTTGTTAAATTAATTCAATGAAATTAGTATAAAAATTCATTAATTCATAAAGTCACATTTTTATTTCTACTCTCAATCAATTTAATCTCTAACTCACAATCTAAAGTTAGAAAAAGAAAAGGTAAATATAAATTAATTAAATCTTTATTTATTTATCCAGATTTATATTGTTACAGTTGTAAGATAAAGAACAAACGGCTGTGAACTCTTGAAATTTTGTGAAACAAAATTTAAATAATAATAATTGAAATATACTTCTATATATTTAATAAATAAAAATTTAAAAAATTAGATACCTAGACTTGAAAGATTCGAGAGTCTTGAACTTTGAAAAATAAGAATTTTGTGTTTGAGGAAGAAAAAGCGTCAAAAGTAGTAGCAGAACCCGAATAATTTTTATTTTTTTATGAGCTTCCCCTTGTCTTGTAATTGGTTATTATTTTTTGGACTTTTATGTAAAGTTGTAATGAATTGAGCTTAAATGAATTGTTTGTGCACTCTTAAAAAAGAATAAGTTACTAATTATAGGCATCTTTTATCAATATCTTATTATAATTTATATGTGAATGAGCACAAATAAAAGTTCAGAGTGAGCACAAAAAAATTCATAAAATTTCAAGGTGGGCACAAAAAAATTTATGGTGGGCAGCATCGGTAAAATAAAACTAATAAAATAAAATTCGAATTTCAGGGTGGGCACGTAGTGTGGATCCGCCACTGGTTGTGAGGGCATGTTACCAATTTTAGGTAACAATTTATGTAAGACGAGGTATTGGATAATAATTTAGGTAGAACTGAAATTCTTATTAACTAAATAAAAATTATATTATAACTTAAATTCTTATAGATTGAGTAAGAATTTCGGTTGAATTTTGCTTTAAACAAATATTTATGTTACAATATAAATTTTTACCAACTAAGTACGAATTTGTGTCGAATGCGGTCTTATTTTAGCGGCAATGTAGGGTGCTTTATGGTATAACTTCCCAGATTGTGGAGTTTGCCTTGGATATTTTTTTAGGTAAACTACTGTGCAGGTCCCTTATGTTTAACGAGTGTACAGAGTTAGTCACCACTTTTGAAAAGTGCATATTAGTAGTCCTTCACGTTTTCGATGTGTAAATAGTTAGTCACTCAGCCGTTAGACTCCGTTAGAGACCTAACGGATTGCTGATGTGGCTTAGTTAATTTAATTCAATATACACGTGTTTTTCCACGTGGATTATTACGTGGAACCTTCCCCTAACATTATAAAATCTCCAATTTTGATAACCCTAAACATTCTCTATAAAATTAGAAGAAGAAGAAGAAGAAGAAGAAGAAGAAGAAGAAGAAGAAGAAGAAGAAGAAGAAGAAGAAGAAGAAGAAGAAGAAGAAGAAGAAGAAGAAGAAGAAGAAGATGGAAGTGGAATGTCAAGTACCTAATTATCGTTGTAGAATACCGGCTAATCTCGTCACAGCTTGGACGGAAGATAACCCAGGTAGGAGATTTTTTGGGTGTAAAAATTATGGCAGTGGGAGGAGCTGTGGGTTTTTTCTTTGGTACGATGCCCCTGTCAACCCTCGTGCAAAAATGATAATTTGTGGGCTATTAAAGAAAGTGAACAAAATGGAAAGGGGGAGGTTCCATGAACGGCTATGGTGGTGTTGTGCACTGATGCTGTGTTTTATGATTGTATGGTTTATGAAGTAAATCTTGGATGGGGTCATGCCATCTTTGATTGGGGTAATGTAATGCTTGGATGGTGGTTTTGTGAATTTGTTTGTGAAATGGATGTCTGCTTTTGGAGAACTGTAATGGAGAACAAAATGGTTGTTGTTGTTATTTAATGAATGGTTGTTGATGTTATTTAATGGTTGTTGAAGTTATGTAATGGTGAAGTGTTGTTAGTGTTGATGGAGGTTGGTTATGGTGTCTTCTTATTTATGGTTCTTTAATGAAAATGAAGCATTTATCATTACATTATTGTTTTGTTCAATTTAATTGATATTGAAAAAAACCACAGTAAACATGTAAGGTAAATAAGAAGGCAATGCCTTGTTTTCCATTACTAAAGAGACAATGAGTAAACATTACATGTTTGTAAGCTGATAAAGATATAAAATCAACTTCAAAAAGAATGACCTATATGAACCAATCAGGAAGTAAGTAATTTTTCTTAGACTTTACAAAAAGAAAGCCTTCCTAACAATTCAGCTACAAAAGAAAAGCCTATGATATGGACATCACAAAATGAATAAGGTCATTCACAAAAGAGATCATTCACAAAAGAGGTCATTCACAAAAGGAGTGATATTCAGTTTTGCAGCTTCATTCCATAGGTGTAGCTTGTGATTCTTGAGTTGGAGGGTTGGAAACTGTTGATTGCTGACTTGAAGGCAAATTAGGCATCCATCTAACAGTTGTTGGTGGAGCCAAAGGTCTTCTTGTGGGTAATTTCGGCCTTCGAGGTTGTTGATTGTTGTGTGATGGTTGTGGATGTCTACTGGACTGTTGGTGGTGGGATGATGAGGGTTGACTTCCAGGTTGTTGCTGGTTGGATGGATTGGGTCTTCGTCTAGGCTGGTTTGCACCAACCTCACCTCTACATGTCCTCCTATTGTGACCAGTCTTACCACACTTGGTACAGTTGTCTTTTTGACCCTTCTTGCTCAGTTTCGGATTGGTAACTTCATCAGCTTCCTTTTTCCTTTTTTACTTGGCCTTCCTAGTGGCCTCCTTATTGTTGGTGGCAATATTGGTTCCATGTCAGGTACCGGAGCCCACTGTTCAGGACCTGCATAAAGAAAGTAAACAAATCAGATGGGGAAATAAGAAAAGAAATGAATGAGCTAGTGGAAGAAATAACCTTTCACAGGTGACACCGTGTAGGAGTAAATGGCAAGTTGTGTGCTTTTCATGTAGCACTCATTTACATAGCTTTCAATGCATCCATTGGTTTCTTGAATGGCTGACACAGCATGGATACAAGGGATGTCAGTGAGGTCCCACTTCCTACAGGAACATGTATGCTGCAGAAGATCCACAGCATGTTGGTGCCCAAGACCAGCATGCACTTGATACTTTTGTCCACCAGCACGTATAGCCCAACACCTAAACAATTACATACTCAATTTCAGAAAACAGTTACATACTCAATTTCATAAAACATTTACATAATCATTTTCATAAAACAGTTACATTAAACAGTGACCAAGTCCAAAAAAACAGTTACATTCAACAGTTATATTAAACATTTACATTCAACCCTAAATGAAATATCAAATAATGACCAAACCTTTACACATCGAAAACTTAGATGACTAAATCTTTACACATCGAAAACATAAAGGACTAAATCTTTACATATAGAAATCGAAAGTGACTAAGTATATACATGACTTTCTCATAAAAACAGTTGCATTACACATTTACATTAAACAGTACTCTAAACAGTTGCACTAAATCAGTTGAATTAAACAGTGAACACAAAAGTAAGTATGAAGGTAATAAATGAAACCTGTGTGCTTGTTGGATAATGATGTCCAATTTTTTCTGAACTTTTGAACAAAGTGGCCCTGGCCACTTTTCTGCCTCCTCCCTTTTGCTAGCAATTGTTTTCATGATTTTGGTTCTAATGACCTCCATCATTGTCAAGATTGGCTTATCTCGAGCCTCCAAAATTACCTACATAAGGCAAATTACAAGATGATATTAGGAAATTAATAAATAAAGTAAACCCTTATTGAAATTAATAAAAAAAATTTACCTTGTTGAAAGATTCACACAAATTATTGAGGAGCATATCACACTTGGTCCTGGTATCAAAATGTGACCTGGACCATTGTGCAGGATTCAACTTCTGCATCCAAGCATGAGCATGGGCAGAAAGTGACTTCAAATGCTCCATTGCATCTTCAAACTCTCGGTTGTAAGTTGCTCGAGCAGCCTTCCAAATAGCATCTTTAAGAACTTTCCCTTTGTGAAGCTCTTTGAAATTGTTATATATATGACGCACACAGTTTCTTACATTTGCATTAGGGAAAATGTTATCCACAGCATCCACAAGTCCCTAATGTCCAAGCAAGTCAGGTTAGAGTAAGTAAGTAACTCCCTAAGGTTATTGTAAGTTAAAAGTCAAAGTCAGTTTAGGGTTGTGTACCTTCTGTTTATCATTCATAAAACAGACATTGCAGGAGTCATTAATGTCCAAGTCAGTTTTCAGTATGTCCAAAAACCAAGCCCAAGAAGAATAATTTTCACTCTCAACTGCTGCATATGCTAAAGGGTAAATCTGGTCATTTGCATCTATGGTTACTGCAGCCAACAAGTACCCCTGAAAATAACCTTTTAAGTAGCACCCATCCACACATATAATCTTCCTACATCCTGCCCCGAAACCATTTTTTGAAGCTTTCAAACACACATACATCCTTTGGAATAATCTACTATCTAGATGGCAAATTGTAGTAGTTCCAGGGTTTGTAGTCCTTAACTCAAGTAAGTATTCATAAATTCTACCATACTGCCCTTTAAAATTCCCTTCAATCAACTCAATTGTCAAATTCCTTGCCCTAGTACAAGTTACACGTGACACCCAAGTAACAAATTCCTGATAGACATCATTTCGAAGAGATTTTACACTGTAATTAATATCTACCATGAATTTGCCTATGTAATATTTTGCAATCCAAGGTGCCCTAATGTTCTTATTTTTGGTGACCTTGTTACACTTATGGGATTCCACTAATGTCTTTATCTGCCAAGTGGTATCTGACTTGTCTTTGGGATTCTTTGGTGCAGCCCACAACTTGAAAGGACAACTACCCTGACACACAACTTGAATTCTCTTGGTATCATTTTTTTGAAGCCTAACTTGGACCCTATTGACCCTCTCATAGTGCTTAATTGCTTCTTTCAAAATGTCCCTATCAGAGAAGATTAAACCCTTAACAAATGTAGGGTTTACCATATCAGTTTCAACATTAAACTCACTACACCTAGGGTCATTTGAATCAGATTCTTTATCACTATAAAGTTCATCAGATTTGTTACTGTCAGAATGAAATTCAATATTAACCCCAACTCCATCAGGTCCAAAACCATTCATTTGTCTTTGAACTCTAATTCCTATATTTTCCTGCTGCCCTCCATCATCAAACCCATATCCAGTATCACTGACTTCAAATTTTTCATCATCTACATCACCCTCTACTTCATCAGCCACTTCATCTACATCACCTACATCATCCTCAACTTCTACTTCATCATCTACATCATCCTCTACTTCATCACCTACATCATCCTCAACTTCTACATCATCCTCTACTTCATCAGCTACTTCATCCTCAAATTCTACATCATTATCATTCACAACAGTATCTGACATTTCCTTAAGATATACATTGATGTATCTATTCTTAGGTAAGCTATTCACTAATGTCAAGCAATCAGAGTCAGTTTTCAAAGGAAAAACAGATGCCATAGATAAATCACACTCTGGAACTCTCCAGGATAAGCTGTATGCACCCATTAATTGTAACCTTTCAACCATGCCACATACTTCATACATTGAAAAACTATCACAATCAACACAGTCAAAATATGCAACAACACCAGAGTTGAAGTGCATTACACAAGTGAACATTTCTGAATCAGGAGCTGTAAAGTAGAAAAAAAACATCATTAGCTTTGGTTCATATTATTCATTACTGTTTTAATGTTTTTTAACATTACTATTTTAATGTTTTTTAAAGTTACATTACAGTTTTTTAAGGTAACATTACTATTTTAGTGTTTTTTAAAGTCACATTACTGTTTTTAACATTAGATTTTGGTTGCATTAATGTTTTTTAAACTTACATTACTGTTAAGTTAACATTACTATTTTAATGTTTTCTAACATTACTATTTTAATGTTTTTTAAAGTTACATTACAGTTTTTGAAGGTAACATTACTATTTTAGTGTTTTTTAAAGTCACATTATTGTTTTTAACATTAGATTTGGTTGCATTAATGTTTTTTAAACTTACATTTTTTTAAGTCAACATTACTATTTTAATGTTTTGGGAAATTGCTATTTTAATGTTTTTTTAAGGTAACATGACTGTTTTTTAAGTGAACATTACTATTTTACTGTTTTTTAAAGTTACATTACTGTTTTTTAAGTCAACATTACTATTTTAATGTTTTTTAACATTATTATGTTATAAGGTTTATGAAACTCTATTATTGATCCTATTTCTGGCCTACACCCTAAAGTATGTACTTTAATGTCTGTACTCTAAAGTTTTTTATCTGTATTCTAAAAGTTTTTTGTTTTTTATTCTACCTATTTAATGTATTAAATTATTGGTCTAAAGTTTACATTACTGTTTTTTATTCTAAAAGTTACATTACTGTTTTTTAAGTCAACATTACTTTAATGTCTTATTTCTGCTTTCTATTCTAAAGTTTTTTGTCTGTATTCATATTTTTTTTGGTTTTTTATTGTTCTTATTTGTGGTTTGTACTCATTTCAACAGACAAAATCTAATGGTTGGACCACATTACTACTATTTTAATGCATATGACAAACAAGCATAAACATACAAAAAGAACAT
Source organism: Hibiscus tridactylites (assembly GCA_958450335.1). Lineage (NCBI taxonomy): Eukaryota > Viridiplantae > Streptophyta > Magnoliopsida > Malvales > Malvaceae > Hibiscus > Hibiscus tridactylites. The sequence continues at coordinate 50,581,648 of OY288292.1, read as the reverse complement.
TCCAAATTTCATAACAGACATAAACATACAAAAAGAACATGCAACCAAACGCATACCATATCAGTAAACAAGAAATTTATACTATCAGGCAAACAGACAATTCCTAACCCTAAACTCAAGACAGCAATACATACCATACTGCACTGCCAAATCTCCCTCCCGGCGAAGCTTCCCTCCAATCATCTTTACTGTTACACCTACGAAAACAAGAAAATAAATATCAGAAACCTTCCAATCTTAAAACGAAAACAACAACTAATAATCAACAAATATAAACCCTAAAATAAAACTACACAATTAACAACAAATATAAACCCTAGAAAGTTTAAAATCTTTCGATTCTTGTCAGGAAAAAACATTAAAAAAAGAAGTAAATCTTAAAACCTTCATTTCGTTTCTCAATAAGCAATAAAAAATTAATAAAAACAAAAACTTACCCTTCGATTCGTCTCAGAAATGATTCTGAACAATCTCAGCAACGTGCGTGCTTGATTTCCCCCAAACCGATTTGATTTTTACCCTTTCCTAATGTGATTTCCCCTAAAAAACAACCCTTTCCTAATGCGATTTCCCCTAAAAAACAACCCTTTCCTAATGCGATTTCCCCTAAAAAAAACAACCCTAGATCATTAACCAGAGAGAACCCAGAGAGAAATTGAACCCTAGAACATTCCCCCAAACCGATTTCATTTTTTCCCCAGAGAGAACCCTAGAACATTAACCAAACGTCGTATTTCGGTGACCAAGTGTATTAGGGTTAATAGTCGGTAACCCAAACGTCGTATTTCGAAAATCAAACCGACGTTCCACGTAATAATCCATGTGGAAAAACACGTGTATATTGAATTAAATTTACTAAGCCACATCAACAATCCGTTAATCTCTAACGGAGTCTAACGGCGGAGGGACTAACTATTTACACATCGAAAACGTGAAGGACTACTAATATGCACTTTTCAAAAGTAGTGACTAACTCTGTACACTCGTTAAACATAAGGGACCTGCACAGTAGTTTACCCTATTTTTTCTCTCTTTCTTTTGGTAGGGTACAAACATTGGAGTTTGGACCCATGGAGGAGGCACCTAATTATGGGAGTGGTTCAATTCATTCCCCACAGGGAGTTTTCTAGCATGCAGCCGCCTAATATAAGGCTAATATACGGCGTTACCGGAAACATCATCAAGAAATACCGGAAACATCATAAGATATACTAGAAATATGATAAGATATACCTGATATGTTGATTTCGAAAGTATCGGTACTTTTGGATATGTTGATTTCGAAAGTATCCATACTTTCGAAAGTATCCATACTTTTAGATATGTTGATTTCGAAAGTATCCAAAAGTATGGATACTTTCGAAATCCATGTTTCCGGTATTTTTTATGATGTTTTCGGTATATCTTATGATGTTTCTGGTATTTTTTTATGATGTTTCCGGTAACGCCGTATATTAGTCTTATATTAGGCGGTCGTACCGCAGAACTACCCTCCCCACATACATTTACCAAAAAAATTGATTTATTTGTACTATGATATAAATTTTCTTATTGCGATATGAGTGGCAGGTGGAGGTAGGGATGACAATAAAAATCTGGATCCGGCGGATTCCGACCCGATTTATAGTAAAGTCGATTTTAATTATTTTTTTCTTTTAACTTTTGGCTTTTTAATCAGAGTGAGACGGATTGTAAGGAAAAATATATTGGTCTAATTTAAGGCTAAAAGTTTTTGACCCAGACTATATATATATGGGTTAGGATCAATTTACACTGTGTAAAATTCAATTACTTTTAAACAGTTTTTGGACCGTTGGATGATGGTAATTAATGGTCCAGATTATTTCCTTATCTTTTTTTTCTCAAGTGGTAATCTTCACAATTTTTACCGTTAATCTCATCCATACATTTCACTCATCCAATGGTCCTAAATTAGTGTAAAACTAAATGAGTTTTAAAAATTCCATACATTTCACAATTTTTCACAAGTCATAATTCGATATAATTTCAACAAATTTAACATTTCATATTTAAAAATTCCATTAATTTAATCATTTTTGTGAGAATATCAAATCAAGCGAGTCCATCAGCTCAAAACAACAACTGGATAACTGAATTCTATCAAAAAATTATGTTTAAACTTTTATTATACCAAGAAAGTAATATAACATTTCTAAGAGAAGAACAAATAATTTAGGTGAATAACACATAGTAAATTGATAGAATTTTTAAATATAGAGAGTTATATTTATTGAATTGCTTCAAATTAGGACCAAACCGATAGAATGTATAAGTTTTGGTACCAAGTTGGGTGAAAGTGTATAGTTCAGGTACTAATGTAGGAGAAAATTTTCTTTAGGTACCAACTTGGGAGAATGTGTCTAGTTTAGATACCAAATGTATATTTAAGCCTAATTGTTTTTAATGGGAAAAGAGGTTTGTACGTTTGGTTCAAAAAAAGATGATTACCTCAGAGTAAGTTTAATTCACAGAAAATAAGATAACCTTTGGGAATTGGATTTTTGGAATGTAATATTACTTAACACGTTATTGAAAATATTGCATTATCTTGTTTGGTTTATTTTGCAGGAATGTCAGATTTCAAAAAAATTATTAACCCCAATAATGATCTTTTTCGCGAACCAAACGTCCTTAGAAATATGATTACTGGAATGTAACATTATCTGATGCATTACTGGGAATGATATATCTCCTTATTTGGTTTATTTGGCATGAATGAGAGATGATAATGTTTGATTGAGTGAATATAAAATTACTTGAAAGCAAATTTTACCAAATTATCTTTATGATATATTTTTTTATAACAAGTTCAACTTTTAATATTAAATTAAAAATATTTGTATCCGTAGAACTATTTACATTACATTATATTATCTATATTTTGTAAAAAAAAAATATAAGATGTTATTAATACAATTAAATAGTAAAGTATTTTTTAAATAATTTTCATAAGTATTATAGTATTTATATAGAAATATACTATAATATGAAAAAAATAATGTTATGGTCTCGGGTACACATTAAATAATCTGAATTATTATGTTATAAATAATTTTAATAAGTATTACATTGATTTATTTATGTAGAAATATAATATATTTATTTAACAAAAATATTAATACAATTACTTAAACAAACTGATAATTTTCACACAATTGTATGTAGGGGTGTTCAAAAATACCCAACTCGATTAACTCGGCCCGCCAACCTGAAACTTAAAAAAAGGTAATTCTTTAGAAAAAAAACTACTCGTATCGAAATTTTTTCCGCGTAGTTGGTCTGGCCCGAAATTTTTGGTAACCGGGTACTCGACCTGATACTAGGGGTGTGCATAATTAACCATAACTGTTAACCGTAACTGTTAACTGGTATAACCGTTGCATTTTATATGTTAATTAACTAAACCGTTAAGGTTAAACGATTTCAGTTAACCGAACCGCTAAAAATGATGATTAATGGTTACGATTACGGTTATTTATACATATATAAATCGGTGAAGGTCTTGAGTGATCTGATCATAATGTTAACTTTTGTGGTTTGTAGTATTAGCTCATTGAAGTTTCATTTGCCTTATGTTTTTTTATGTTAAATAAACATTTGTCTTTAGAACTTTGATGGTGTGTTTCTATGTCTTGAACTTTGATGGTGTGTTGCTATGTGTTGAACACCGTTGAAACTTTAAACTAAGTACGAAGTTTTTATATTTTGTGTTGTGTTGGAACTTTGTAGTATGTAGGTACTTTTTTTAAATTAAGTATGAAGTTACTGTTTAGAATCTCGCTATTTAAGTTTTTATGAACATTTTTATATAATATTTATCGGAAAGATAGTTTCATTATTCTCAAAAGAAGAACATTTGAAAAAAATCAAATAGGTTATTGATTAACCTATTATCGAACCGTCGATTAATCGTGTCTTAATGATTAATTATTAGCGGTTAACCATTTATTAACAGTTAGGTTACGTTAGCAAAATTTAATAACTGTTATAACGGTTAATCGACCGTTTAACCTAAATGGTACGATTAACCTACCATGAACACCCCTACCTGATACTTTTAACACATTTATTTTTTTAGTTTTAAATTGAATTTTTAATTTATGTTCTTATTATTTTTACATGAAACTAAATTTAAATCTCTAAATTATTTTTATATTTGTATTCTTTTAGTTTTAAATTTTTTAAATATATTTTTATTAATTTGTTAATACAAAATTTAAAAGAAAAAATAAAATTAATATTTTTAATGTCATTTTATTATAAACTTTAATATAAATTATTTCTTTGATGTGATCTTTTAGAGACAAAAAGGCTAACGTGCCTACTAATATGTCGGCACAAACTTATTGATGTCTTGTCTCTGATCCTTTGCTGTTACACAAGAAGGTGCTAGAAAGCCGAGCTGGATGAATTTGTTACAACAAATTAAAGAAATGGAAAAATAAATGAAGAAATTACCTCATTGGTTGGCTTATTGACTTTAGAGAAGTACACCATTCTAGATTTGGTGATTTAAAAAAGGCTTAAACGAACAATCAACCCTTAAACTATATATTATTTGTCTATTTTTAGCTTTTAAATTATTTTTTAATCAAATAAGTCTTTAAATTATTAGATAAATGTCAAAAATAGCCCCAAACATTTTACCATTTGGTCATTTTAGCTATATCATTTTTTGTGTGCAAACAACCACCTAACATTTTATTTTTCGTTTAAATTTTTATCTTTGTTAGATGAAAATCGTTAATCAGCTAACGATTAACGCTTGAGACTGACGTGACATGTTTGCAATTGTAGAGCATAAGTAGATGTTGACACATTACACAAACTTTTTGACCAATAAATAGTTTAAGGGTTGATTGTTCGTTTAAGCTTTCTAAAATCACCAAATCTAGAATGGTGTACTTCTCTAAAGTCAATAAGCCAACCAATGAGGTAATTTGTTCTAAAAAAGATAAGGCTAAAATTAACAAAAAGGTAAAACATTGTGGGTAATTTTTTACTTTCTGCCAAACTATTATTTCTAACCACTTTAAGTATGTGTTATCTAAGTCAAATAAACTTTTTTTTTTGCCAACAAGATGTTGACACTTCACACAAATTTTTTGACTAATAGATAGTTTAAGGGTTAAAAGCAAAAAAAATATATAGTTTAGGTATTTATTTTGATCAAAAAATAGTTTAGGGACTTAAAACGATTGAAAATAATAGTTTAGAGACTTAAAATAATCATAAATAATAGTTTAGATATTTATTTTGACAAAAAATAATTTTAAGACTAAAAGCAAACATATGACCGTTTAAAGGTTAATTTTTCATTTAAGCAATTCTAAAATAACAAAAATCTCTCCTCCATTTCTCAATCTCTAACCATAAATGTTATATTCTAAACTCTAAAATATAAACTCTTAACCCTAAATCAAACCACTAAACCTTAAATCAAACCCACTTGTAAAAAATTTCTAATATCAGTACATGAAACATTTTCTCATCAATTATTTATACTAAAATAAAATTAAATGATTATAATATTAATTCAATATAATAACAATTTTAGTATCAAAATTTATACATTATATCAATTTAATGTTAAATTAGAATAATTCAATAAATTTAACTCTACACATTTTAAAATTCTATCAATTTAGTCCATAAACCCATCAATAGTCATCCCAATGAATACAACCAATAAACTCGAGCTACAATGCTCTCAATCATAACCCCTAACATTGACCTTAACAAGGGGTCAAATATGGCTATGAATCAGGACTTTCAAATCCTTCCCAATTGAATCCACACAAAAAACTTACTAAGGACTTATCCAAAGAGATAACTTGCGACGGAAGTTACAATTCGAGTCATCAGCATAATTAAGCTTCAATGGCACTGACAGTTCACAATTCGAGTCATCAGCATGCTTAAGCTTCAATG